>ML106091.1:303018-588487 GCA_003697995.1 Taxidea taxus jeffersonii | reverse complement strand
TAGCCTCAGCAATCAGACAACAAAAAGAAATTAAAGGCATCCAAATCGGCAAAGAAGAAGTCAAACTATCGCTCTTTGCAGATTTGGATGCCTTTAATTTCTTTTTGTTGTCTGATTGCTGAGGCTAGGACTTCTAGTACTATGTTGAATAGCAGTGGTGATAGCGGACATCCCTGCCGTGTTCCTGACCTTAACGGAAAAGCTCTCAGTTTTTCTCCATTGAGAATGATACTTGCCGTGGGTTTTTCATAGATGGCTTTGATAATATTGAGGTATGTGCCTTCTATCCCTACACTTTGAAGAGTTTTGATTAGGAAGGGATGTTGCACTTTATCAAATGCTTTTTCAGCATCTATTGAGAGTATCATATGGTTCTTGTTCTTTCTTTTGTTGATGTACTGTATCACATTGATTGATTTGCGGATGTTGAACCAACCCTGCTGCCCTGGAATAAATCCCACTTGGTCGTGGTGAATAATCCTTTTAATGTACTGTTGGATCCTATTGGCTAGTATTTTGGTGAGAACTTTCGCATCTATGTTCATCAAGGATATTGGTCTGTAATTCTCTTTTTTGATGGGATCCTTGTCTGGTTTGGGGATCAAGGTGATGCTGGCCTCATAAAATGAATTTGGAAGTTTTCCTTCCATTTCTATTTTTTGGAACAGTTTCAGGAGAATAGGAATTAATTCTTCTTTAAATGTTTGGTAGAATTCCCCTGGGAAGCCATCTGGCCCTGGGCTTTTGTTTGTTTGGAGATTTTTGATGACTGTTTCAATCTCCTTACTGGTTATGGGCCTATTCAGGTTTTCTATTTCTTCCTGGTTCAGTTTTGGCAGTTTATATGTCTCTAGGAAAGCATCCATTTCTTCCAGATTGTCGAATTTGTTGGCATAGAGTTGTTCATAAAATGTTCTTATGATTGTTTGTATTTCTTTGGTGTTGGTTGTGATCTCTCCTCTTTCATTCATGATTTTATTTATTTGGGTCCTTTCTCTTTTCTTTTGGATAAGTCTGGCCAGGGGTTTATCAATCTTATTAATTCTTTCAAAGAACCAGCTCCTAGTTTCATTGATTTGTTCTATTGTTTTTTTGGTTTCTATTTCATTGATTTCTGCTTTGATCTTTATTATTTCTCTTCTCCTGCTGGGTTTAGGCTTTCTTTGTTGCTCTCTCTCGAGTTCCTTGAGGTGTAGGGTTAGGTTGTGTATTTGAGACCTTTCCTGTTTCTTGAGATAGGCTTGTATCGCTATATATTTTCCTCTCAGGACTGCCTTTGCTGTGTCCCACAGATTTTGGACCGTTGTGTTTTCATTATCATTTGTTTCCATGGTTTTTTTCAATTCTTCTTTAATTTCCTGGTTGACCCATTCATTTTTTAGAAGGATGCTGTTGAGCCTCCATGTATTTGTGCTCTTTCCACATTTCCTCTTGTGATTGAGTTCTAGCTTCAGAGCATTGTGGTCTGAAAATATGCAGAGAACGATCCCAATCTTTTGATACCTGTTGAGACCTGATTTATGACCCAGGATGTGATCTATTCTGGAGAATGTTCCATGGGCACTAGAGAAGAACGTGTATTCTGTTGCTTTGGGGTAGAATGTTCTGAATATATCTGTGACGTCCATCTCGTCCAGTGTGTCATTTAAGACCTTTATTTCCTTGTTGATCTTTTGCTTGGATGATCTGTCCATTTCAGTGAGGGGTGTATTAAAGTCTCCAACTATTATTGTATTCTTGTCAATGTGTTTCTTTGATTTTGTTATTAATTGGTTTATATAGTTGGCTGCTCCCACGTTAGGGGCATAGATATTTAAAATTGTTAGATCTTCTTGTTGGACAGACCCTTTGAGTATGATGAAGTGTCCTTCCTCATCTCTTATTATAGTCTTTGGCTTAAAATCTAATTGATCTGATATAAGGATTGCCACCCCAGCTTTCTTCTGATGTCCATTAGCATGGTAAATTGTTTTCCACCCCCTCACTTTCAATCTGGAGGTGTCTTCAGGTCTAAAATGAGTTTCTTGTAGGCAGCATATGGATGGGTTTTGTTTTTTTATCCATTCTGAAACCCTGTGTCTTTTGATTGGGGCATTTAGCCCATTTACATTCAGGGTAACTATTGAGAGATATGAGTTTAGTGCCATTGTATTGCCTGTATGGTGATTGTTACTGTATAATGTCTCTGTTCCTTTCTGGTAATACTTTTAGGGTCTCTCTTTGCTTAGAGGACCCCTTTCAATATTTCCTGTAGAGCTGGTTTGGTGTTTACAAACTCTTTCAGTTTTTGTTTGTCCTGGAAGCTTTTAATCTCTCCTTCTATTTTCAATGATAACCTAGCTGGATAAAGTATTCTTGGCTGCATGTTTTTCTCGTTTAGTGCTCTGAATATATCATGCCAGTTCTTTCTGGCCTGCCAGGTCTCTGTGGATAAGTCTCCTGCCAATCTAATATTTTTACCATTGTACGTTACAGACTTCTTGTCCCGTGCTGCTTTCAGGATTTTCTCTTTGTCGCTAAGACTTGTAAATTTTACTATTAGGTGTCGGGGTGTGGGTCGATTCCTATTGATTTTGAGAGGTGTTCTCTGGGCCTCCTGGATTTTGATGCTTGTTCCCCTTGCTATATTAGGGAAATTCTCTACAATAATCCTCTCCAGTATACCTTCTGCTCCTATTTCTCTTTCTTCTTCTTCTGGAATCCCAATTATTCTAATGTTGTTTCGTCTTATGGCATCACTTATCTCTCGAATTCTCCCCTCGTGGTCCAGTAGTTGATTGTCTCTCTTTTGGTCTGCTTCATTATTCCCTGCCATTTGGTCTTCTATATCACTAATTCTGTCTTCTGCCTCATTTATCCTAGCAGTAAGAGCCTCCATTTTTTATTGGACCTCATTAATAGCTTTTTTTATTTCAACTTGATTAGACTTTATTTCTTTTATTTCTCCAGAAAGGGTTTTTATTTCTCCTGACAGGGTTTCTCCAATATCTTCCATGCCTTTTTCGAGCCCGGCTAGGACCTTGAGAATCGTCGTCCTGAATTCCAGATCTGACATATTACCAATGTCTGTATTGATTAGGTCCCTAGCCTTCGGTCCTGTCTCCTGCTCTTTTTTTTGTGGTTTTTCCACCTTGTCATTTTGTCCAGATAAGAATCCGCTGTTCTCCTTGTTAAGTGAACTTGGTCTTGGCTGGATTTCTTTGATCTTCTGGGGGAGGGGCCTGTTGTAGTGATTCTCAGGTGTCTTTGCCCCAGGCGGAGTTGCACAGCCCTTACCAGGGGCCGGGCTAAGTAATCCTCTCAGGTTTGCTTTCAGGAGCTTTTGTTCCCTGAACGTACTTTCTGTAGAGTTCTGGAGGACGGGAATGACAATGGCGGCCTCCCAATCTCCGGTTCAGAGGAGCCGAGAGCTAGGGGCCCCAGTCTTCAGTGCGCCTTCAGAGAAAAGCGTTTAATCCCTCCAGTCTCCCTAGCCCACGTTTGCGCCAGAGAGTGCGCGCACGCGCCCGCCCGCAGACACCGCGCGCGCCCGCGGGCCGCTGACACTGCGTGCACCCGCAGACCAGACCGCGCGCGCCCGCAGACCGCACTCAGAGAAAATCGTGCCTAAGCAGTCCCGTCTCACTGGCTTCTGGGAGTGCTCCGAGCTCACCCAGCCTGTGACCAAGCGTCTCTGTCTCTGGCAGAGTCCCACCTGGAGTCTCCGGACCCCGTAGATCCCTGAGCTCTCCCGGGTCGGAGTCTCCCCGGATCTTGTGGGGACCCCTCGCACCAAGCACCGGCCATTGCCACAGAGCACCGGTCCGTGTCACAGACCACTAGGAAATCTCGGCTCTGTCTCCGCAGCCGACTTCCCCGCTCTAATACCTGTGAGCTCTGCGACACTCAGACACCCCCGATCCTTCTGTGACCCCGTGGGACCTGAGTCCACGTTGTCCCTGTGAGGTCTTCACCCCAGTTTAGCCTCTGGAGTGATGTCCCTCCGTGGAGCAGACTTTTAAAAGTTCTGATTTTGTGCTCCGCCGCTTGCCGGGAGCCGGCCCCTCCCCCTGGGGTCTATCTTCCCGTCGCGTTGGATTCACTTCTCCGCTGGTCCTACCTTTCAGAAAGTGGTCGATTTTCTGTTCCTAGAATTGTTGTTTTTCTTCTCTTCGATCTCCTGTTGGATTTGTAGGTGTTCGGAATGGTTTGATAGGCTATCTAGCTGATCTCCTGCTGGGTGATGTCGTCTCAGCCTCCTACTTCTCCGCCATCTTGACTCCTCCCCCCCATATATATATATATATATATATATATATTTAAATGGTCTCTTCTTACTAGAAAGAAAGTAATCTCCACATGGGCAGGGATCTCCATGATTTTCTTCACTGACCTAGCCAAACTACCTAGAACAGTGCCTGACACAGAGTAGCTACCCCAAAACACACTGAATCAATTAATTCTTAACTTTGCCTAGAGCTCTATCTGTACCTAACTCCCCATCTGAGGTGCCACAAACGAAACCACTTGCTGCTCCAATTCTAATTACTTAATTTGCACGTGATTTTTCTCACCCTAATGTCATTGTCATGGGTAAGAGTTTGTTGCCACAAGAACTGGAAGTGGTATCTCCAGAGTTTAACTTTCATTAAAACCCTAGCAAATACTTATGTTCTTGGCTAACTTCATTTTACAGCCACAAGAAACCCAAATATCTAATAGTTTAGTTTGTTTC
The DNA here is from genome assembly GCA_003697995.1 of Taxidea taxus jeffersonii. Lineage (NCBI taxonomy): Eukaryota > Metazoa > Chordata > Mammalia > Carnivora > Mustelidae > Taxidea > Taxidea taxus. Next base: position 583,773 of record ML106091.1, on the reverse strand, counting down.
TTTTCCCTCTTTGCACAATGTCTTCAGAGTCTCTTCCCCGGAATACTTCTCTCCTATAAATTTACTACCTCCATTCATTTCTATGTACCTTATCCATTATGCATTCTCCCTGCCCTTACAGTAGACCTACTCCTCTGACTTCCCCTTGACCAACAACAGTGTCCCTCAAAAACCTCCAACAAAGCCCATTTTAGCAGAAGAAGAGGTAAGTAAGATGAGATGAGGTCATTAGGGTGGGCCCTAATACCAAATGACTGGTGTCCTTTTAAGAAGAAAGTTGGAAGGAGCCATGTGCAAAGACAGAGGAGAGATCTTGTGAAGACACAAAAAGTCAGTCATCTACAAGGCAAGGAAGAAAGCCTCTGAAGAAACCAGCGTTGCCAACACTTTGATCTCAGATGGTGTTTAAAACCAAAAAAGTCCATTAGTCGTAGATTCATATACACATTTGTGAATCTATTTGGCATATATAAATAGATGCTATAACATGCTATGATTGTAAAAGTATTCCTAGCAAATTGTAGCTTCACTTTAAACTGATACGTGTAAAGGTAACTGCTACCTACAGAACAAGATGAAAGGAATAGCTCACTTTACCATTATTATGGAACAACACCCAGGGCTCCACTATTTGCCCTTGAATCAGTGAGGGAAAAGGAAAAAAGACTGAGGCAGTGGGGGAAGTGGGCTGTCACCAGGGTGATTTTGAGCAGGGCGGGTATTAAGTGACTGGCTACCTCTTACCAATCAATGTCTCAAGCTAACCCAAAAATGACTATTTCATATAGCAAAACCCAATCATTCCTGTTCTTTTAGTTGTGAGAAGGAAAAGCTCCCTAAAATAACATGCATTCCTAATATAGTAAGCACTCAGTAAATATTTGTTAAATAAATTCAGCCCAAATTAAATGCCAGATTTTTATATGTAAAGGTTTAGGACTCAAAATGTATATTACCAGCTGATAAATATAGTAACAGTTAAATAAATGTATCTATAATGTATCTATACGCTCAATAAGAACTTCATGCATTCGTACACATCCAACACATCATCAAATCATTGTGAGCCAATTTTACAATAAAATGAAACACTTTTGATTTGAATCAAATAATTCTCAAGTAATAATTTATGTCAGTCACATAGCTACCAGAAAATGAGAATAAATACTTGTTTCCAAAATTAATGAATCAAAAACAGTAAGGAAGTTAATTTTAATTTATTCTCAATTTTGAAATACGTATTTTGTTATAATAATTTTAGTTCTGCCCTCCAAATACATCCTACGTAAATCACTCAAGCTAAAATAATATAGTATGCTTTAATGAATCCAAAACACCACCATTATATTATGCTCCTTTATTGTTCATATACTAGTAAGAAAGGAAAAAAGCTGACAACTGAACCATGATACAATGCTTTCCTATCATTTAAGATTTCTTGTATTTTTTACTGTTTATTATTTTTTCCATTGCTCAATTTCCATGCCTCTGTATCTATATAATTTATCTTTCCAAGACCAAATCATAGGATTTGGGAATTATGGTAGTACCTAAAATACACTTATCTCAATTAAAGCAATGACACTAGGACCATATTCATACATATGCAAACAATGACAATGACATCAAAATCACCACTGGGTCAACAGAGAATTTAAGAAGCTATCAATTAAAGAAAAAAAAAGAAGCTATCAATTTAAAGATGCATCCCAATTTAAAGATGCATCCTGGGATGCCTAGGTGTCTCAGTCAGTTAAGTGTCTGCCTTTGGCTCAGGTCATGATCCTAGGGTCCTGGAATCGAGTCCCGCATTGGGTTCCTTGCTAAGCAGGGAACCTACTTCTCCCTCTGCCTGCTGCTCCCTCTGCTGTGCTCTCTCTGACAAATAAATAAATAAAATAATAAAGATGCATCCTAATTTCAGGTACACTGACATATGAACGAAAATGTCCATCTTAGAAACCACAAAACACCATTGTGATAAATGTATAAATCTATATAACATGATTATAAAAGGCAAATGGGTTACAATCAGAAACCCTATCACTAGATAGTCATCATTTGCTTCAATCTTGGAACTAATAAATTCCACATAAATTGCTAGAAATGTATACATCTTAAAAGTAAAGGGGTGCCTGGGTGGCCCATTAGGTTAAGCCTCTGCTTTGGGCTCAGGTCATGATCTCAGGGTCCTGGGACTGAGTCCCGCATCGGGCTCTCTGCTCAGCAGGGAGTCTGCTCCCCCCACCCCGCCTGCCTCTCTGCCTACTTGTGATCTCTCTCTCTCCATCAAATAAATAAATAAAATCTTAAAAAGAAAAAAAAGTAAGACCCAAAATCTCAATGAAGGCAAACAGCCCTTCAGAAGTAAAAAAGAAAATGTGGGGTTCTTGAATGAACCAAGGTTAATCTACCTTTTACTGACTGAAAGAATAGTAATAGATGTTTGACTCCAGTCACAGGCCAAGAAAGATACAACATGAAAGGGTGGGCTTAAAATAGAACAATGACAAAAAAAATCACTACCATCCTTTAAGAAAAAAAAAGAGATTTTATTTATTTATTTGACAGAGAGAGATCACAAGTAGGCAGAAAGGCAGGCAGAGAGAGGGGGAAGCAGGCCCCCGCCAAGCAAAGAGCCCAATGTGGGACTCAATCCCAGGACCCTGAGATCATGACCTGAGCTGAAGGCAGAAGCTTAACTCACTGACCCACCCAGGCGCCCCAATCACTACCATCCTTAAGCAAATAATCACCCTCTCCTTCTCCTCCTTTTAGAATCACCCTTCTACCTTTTCCATTTTCAATCTACTATAGATTAACAGCTTCCAAAGTTGTTATTTTAACAACCACCTCAATTAATATAATAAAAGGCTTTTTTCTTAAAGGACTGTAACTCCAACTAGTTATAATCTCCTTGAGGATATAAGAGACAAAATTCTTTCAGAAGTCCTAAATTCTAAGTACTTAACAATGACATCAATCAGATTTCCTGCTAAATTTTATTTCTTAATTTTTGGCCTTCTATAATTTCATAAAACTTATAAAATTTTAATTGTTTATTGCTGAGGTTTGCAACATTGCCTACAATACCGAGTAGTCATAACCATCAGTAAATTTGACCATGACTCCTCACAATAACCTGGATTCTCACCATCAATTTGTGAAGTAAGTATGGCAACAATCATTATTCCCCTTCAATACATAAAGAAACTTAAGTTTAGGACTTTGCCCAAAGTCACACAGTTAATAAGTAGAGTTGTCACAACTGAATCCCAGGCCCTCTGACTCTGGGTCCAGAATATAATCACAGACTTAATGCCTATAGCTAGATTTCCTTTCTTTTCTCTTCCCTCACAAAACAAGTGATATTTCTCCTGAGATCTGGCTTGCTCAGCTACAGAAACCCCTTCAACAGGGAGTTAGTTATTATTAATGTGATAATTCTCTACCTGATTACACTTGCATTTAGCACAGATATGGTAATATGAGGTACAGCAGAGACTAGTGGAAATATACAATATTGATGGTCAGGTGATCAGATTCCGGTGGGACCTGAACACTTAACTTTCCTGTGCCTCAAATTCTCCCTTGCAAAAAGCACAATGAAATGAAGATGATCTCTAAGGTCTTTTCCTAATTAAAAGCCTGATATTCTAAATCATTATCAATAACAATCAGATCTCCTGTTAAATTTTCTACCTCTTGATATTTAGTCTTGCATAATGTGTTGAAAGAAAAAGAGGAAACTATAGAAACTTAACAGTTAAATTCTATAGTGGGAGAAGAACAGAGAATACATAAACAAATTTTAATAAATTCCAACCACTGCCTGGCTAAGGACACTGACTATACTCATTTCAAACTAGAAGGTTTTTGGATAAAAGGAGACAAACCAAAAAAGAGACTCTTAATGTCATAAAACAAACTGAGGGGGGGTGGGGGGAGAGGGGTTGGGAGAGGGTGGTGGGGTTACATTATATGTTTAAATAAAGCTAAAAATAAATAAATAAATAAATAAAATAAAAACTTAAAAATAAAAAAAAAAAACAAATTCAGCTTGGAAAAAAAAAAAAGAGAGAGAGAGAGATCTCTACAGACACAATTGCCACAGAAGCCCTTCTAGGTATACAGGATGCTGTTACATTTTACTAGCTTATAATATCCTTTTTCTGTACATGGCAAAACTACACTTTTCTCATTACAAATGCCCTAGTTCTTCCCATAAAGTTATTGTCAAGTCTTCAAATGTCACTAATTTGTCCCTTAAAGCAAACATATAAAATACTCTGACATATGAAAAATGTTCACCATGTCCTTTAGTTGCTTCAAGATATAGCATATAAATTACTGAGATTCTAAATAGAAGCAAAGTACCTAGATATTTTTGCCTAAAAGATTTAAAACAAATTTCCCACCTCTTCCCCCCTCATTTGCAGCTTTTAGGCCACTTAACCTGCTTCAATCTCTAAAATATAACTTGTATTTTCAGTTGGTAACTAAATACAATTGGTATTTTGGATTACCTGGTTAGCATGAAAAGGGTTATATGAGCTAATTTTCCTTGTATGAGTACATCTTTGTAAAAGTAAATTTCTATTAAAATGGAAACCATTTCTGTCAATTGAGCCTGTCACTAAAAGTAGTTTTTAAATGGTTAAAAATTTTTGATCAGGCAAAGGAAACAAAAGTGAAAATGAACTTTTAGGACTTCATCAAGATAAAAGCTTCTGTAGAACAAAGGAAACAGTCAACAAAACAAAGAGGCAACTCACGGAATGGGAGAAGATATTCACAAATGACACTACAAAGGGCCAATATCCAAGATCTATAAAGAACTCCTCAAACTCAACACCCAAAAAAACAGATAATCATGTCAAAAAATGGGCAGAAGACATGAACAGACACTTCTCCAAAGAAGACACACAAATGGCTAACAGACACATGAAAAAGTATTCATCATCATTAGCCATCATGGAAATTCAAATCAAAACCACACTGAGATACCACCTTACACCAGTTAGAATGGCAAAGATTAACAAGACAGGAAACAACAAATGTTAGAGAATATGTGGAGAAAGGGAAACCCTCTTACACTGTTGGTGGGAATGCAAGTTGGTGCAGCCACTTTGGAAAACAGTGTGGAGACTCCTCAAAAAATTAAAAATAGAGCTACCCTATGAGCCTGCAATTGCACTATTGGGTATTTACATCAAAGATATAGATGTAGTGAAAAGAAGGGCCACCTGTACCCCAGTGTTCAAAGCAGCAATGGTCACAATCTGTGGAAAGAGTCAAGATGCCATTCAGCAGACAAATGGATAAAGAAGATATTGTCCATATATACAATAGAATATTATGCCTCCATCAGAAAGGATGAATACCCAACTTTTGTATCAACATGGACAGGACTGGACTAGATTATGCTGAGTGAAATAGGTCAAGCAGAGAAAGTCAATTATTACATGGTTTCACTTACTTGTGGAGCATAAAGAATAACATGGAGGACATTAGGAGAAGGAAAGGAAAAAGTGAATTGGGGTAAATCGGAGGGGGAGATGAAGCATGAGAGACTCCTGTGGGCTCTGAGAAACAAACTGAGGGTTTTGGAGGGGAGGGGGATAGGGAGATGAGTGAGCCATGGTGTGTATTAAGGAGGGCACACATTGCATGGAGCCCTGGGTGTGGTGCATAAACAATGAATCCTGGAACACTGAAAACATAAAATAAAATAAAATAAGAAAAAAGAAAGAAAGAAAAAGATACATTTAAAAAAACCTTGATCAACTTTTATAGAATGTTACTTTTACTACCATCTAATTTCTACGACAATGCTTTGTTTTAAGAAATGCACTACCACTGCACTACTCTAACATACCAAAGAAATTGCCCTTACTAGTAAAATGATTCCTACAATTCCTTTCTCCCTTGCTTCTCTGACCTATGTCCTTCAAAAAATTCTCTCTGGGGAGCCTAAGCTGGCCCATTCAGAAGAGTGCAAGAGACTCTTGATCTCAGGGTTGTGAGTCTGAGCCCCATGTTGGGTGCAGAAATTACTTAAAAAAATAAAATCTTTAAAAAAAATTTAATTCTCTCTTTAAAAATTTCCCAAAGAAGGGCACCTGGGTGGCTCAGTGGGTTTAAGCCTCTGCCTTTGGCTCAGGTCATGATCCCAGGGTCCTGGGATCGAGCACCACATCAGGTTCTCTGCTCAGCAGGGAGCCTGCTTCCCCCTCTCTCTCTGACTGCCTCTCTACCTACTTGTGATCTCTGTCTTCAAATAAATAAATAAAATCTTTTAAAAAATTAAAATTTCCCAAAGAACCAATTTTTTTAATCCTATCTCTCCAATCTTTTCAGCCCTTTCTTTGGGATCCTTTTTATCCTTTCTCCCCTTTGATTCTCTGTCCATATTCGCCTTCCTCTTATGTAACTTCTTTATAGCTCATTTGCTTCCACAAGTTCAATGAACATTTATACACTGATGAATCCCCAAGAACATTTCAGCCGTCATCTCTAACCAATCTCTGATCCTGTTTCCAGCTGCCTTCAGGATAGGTCTATTTGAATGACTTAATATTCTATTAGAATTCAAAACTTCTAGTTTCTCTACATCCTCCCAATCTCGCTATTCCTAATCTCATACTTAGGGACATCTAATTCTCCTAAGTAATCCTAACAATTTCAAATCCTCACTATACTGCCAACCACAAATCCAGAATCAATTAGGCTGACTGCTTTATTTCAGTGCAGGATGCTAAAATGTCATGGAAAATAGCCACATACAAAAATTGTGATGATTGTTTTCAATACAAACTGAAAAGTTCATAGTATTCTTTTTATTTTTCATTTTTTAAGATTTATTTATTTGAGAGAGTTGGAAAGGGGCAGAGGAAAAGGAAGAGAGAATCCTTAAGCAGACTCCATGCAGAGTGCAGAGCCCGATGCCGGGCTCCACCACAGGACCCTGAGATCATGACCTGAATCGAAATCAAGAGTGGGCAGCTTAATTGACTGAGCCACCCAGGCACTCCAGGGGTTCATAGTAGTCTGTAAGGAAATGTACTGTGGTTCACTCTTGCCCTACTGAACATTTGTTTCTAATTTTTCAAGATTACAAATAAAATTACAATGCTCATTATTACAATTCTTTTCATGTTCAAAAATAACTCCTTAGTCTAGCAATATAGAAGTGGAATTACTGGATGATAAGGTATAAGGATTAAGATTCTTGATTAACAATGACAAGCTGATTTCCAAAATAGTGCTATCATAAAAATATTAGCGCCAGGAGAATAGGGATCCTGTCTGTTTTGTGTGTATTACAAGCACTGGTAATACAACAATAAGCAGCAAACAGTACATGCTCAATAAATTTTAGTTAAATATATGAATCAATCAGCCAATAAGCCCTATGAAAGTGTTCACACATGCTAAGTACACAATCCTTTCAATCCCTCCTCTATTTTCCACTCCCCTTTAAGAATGGCCATATCAACCTTCAACCTATAAAATATGAGCAAAAAGGACATGAGATACTTTCAGGCAAAAGCTTTAAGAGCCATTTGCCATGGTCTTTTTCCCTGTGACAGCAACCAAGACAATGGATAAATATTTCTCTTCATGTAATTATTATTTATCATTATTTTCACATAGTAAAGTGTAAACGTTTTTTTCCTTGAAATGCACCCTTTTATTAAGCAGAAAGTTGCAGGTAATGCCCTTAAAAAGAACTCCATGCAGGGGGGCCCTTTGATAGGAGCATTATAGGTGTGGAGTCCCAGTCCTAAGAAAAAATATGGAACAATAAAGGAAGCTGCTAAAGTCAAGAAGGCATCCTTAACTCTGCTTTGAGATCAAGCTGACTTTGAAAATCAGAGAATACTTTAATTCAGAGAATTCCAATAAAGTTTTGCTAGATTTCAGTGAAATAAAAACACTTCATAGTGCAGCTCAAAGACAGTTTTATTGCAGCTCTAGAAGCCCCAAAAAAGCATCAAGAAACCAGGCAACGTGCCTCATTTTTTAAATTCCTATACATGGGGTGAAATGCACCCGAGCATAAGGGTAAAGGAGATAAAGAAGAGAAGGTAACCAGAGCCTCAGATATAAAATATAATTCAACTTGATGTATTTTAACTGCAATAAATAAACCAAACAAAACAAATGTATAAAGATCTGGGCCTATAATTTGAGATTCTAAAGAAATTTGAACCGTTATGATCTAAATTCCATTAGATAAAGAATATGTTTCTTCTACAGGTAAACACATTGGTGTTTAAGAATTTTAGTGTGACTTGCAAGATCTAAAAGAATTTAGAGGAAGTCCAAATGGAAATGAGAAGCAAGTTTAATGCCAATCAATTGGCATTTCACAAAGGTAGAAGAGTAGGATATTTTCTTATTGTTTTGTTTGTATTATATAAGTAAAGGTGTTTGTGGGAGACTTTTAAATAAATGTTTGCTTTTTTTTATTTTTTTAGGTAGTAAAAGAGAAAAAGTTAACTAGGAAAAGGAGGGAATGACAGCAGTCATCTACAAATTTTGCAATCCAGAGGAATTCTCAGAATATCCTTCTTTGGTATTACATGTTCTTATACTTAGTTCCCCCAACTACCATAAATGATTACAGTAAAGTAGTATGATTATCTAAAACCAAATATAGTGTTGCCATGCTTTTATCACATTTGAAGTTCACTATATTTTTCCCATCATAAAACTAATTCATGGTCAAATAGAAGATAGGGAGTACAATAAACAGCAGACAAAAGGGGGGAAATACCACTTCCAAAACTGTGATCTACGTAAATCATTACTTCATATTTTGGTATATGGCATATTCCCCCCATCATATTTTTCCCAGAGAAGTTTTTGCTTGTTCATTTGTTTCTATATGCTTTAATTCTTCTTTTTTATTATGAAACATAACAACATAAGCTTTTGCTCATATTACCTCAATCTATTCACAGGCTTCACTTTAATATAACATTCCATGAAGTGAGCATTTCACAATTTATATTTTGCCTTAGTGCTGGGTACTTGCTTTCGATTTCTTTTACCATCATAAACAATTCTATAAAGAACATATTGGGCAAAAGTTTTTTCCAGGATTTCAAATTCTTTTCTTAGAATATGTTCCTCAAAATTGAACTACTACAAAAAAAAAATTGAACTACTACATATCAAAAATGATAACCAAAATTAAAAGGCAATATGATTTCTGGGTTTATAACAAACTAATACAGGGCCGGGAAGTGGATGGGAAGTACAGATGAAACAAGATGGTGTATGTTAAAAATTTTTCAGAATAAGATGTTTGAAAAAAAATAAAAAGCAGAGGGGCACCTGGGTGGCTCAGTGGGTTAAAGCCTCTGCCTTCGGCTTGGGTCATGATCTCAGGGTCCTGGGATTGAGCCCTGCATCGGGCTCTCTGCTCAGCGGGAGCCTGCTTCCTCCTCTCTCTCTCTGTCTCTGCCTGCTGCTCTGCCTACTTGTGATCTCCGTCTGTCAAATAAATAAATAAAATCTTTTAAAAAATAAAAAAATAATAAAAAGCAGACCACATTCCAAGAATATGTAATTTTTTTTTGCATTCTAGCAAAGATGGAAGTTTAAGGCTCTTGATGCACATCGCCAGACTGCTTCCCTAAGGGCTATAATCATTTTTGATCCCAACATAACCTGCAGGTTTATGATGAAGTCTTCTTTACATCCTCTTTTCTTTTGAGTCTTTGTTTATAACTTTGGCATGTGTCTCTAACCTCCTACAAATTTTTCCTGTCGAGATAGGTTTCTGAGTTTTCACTTGATTCTAGACACTAAGCAATTGCTTTTATATGCTCTGTCCATCATGGAAACATGACTCCACTCAGAACAACAACTGGATAACACAATGATTTACCTAAGGGGTATTTATATATTGTTGTTTACAAGGCAAAACTGTATCATAGTATTGTTTAGCAAAAGTTAGAAGCAATCATTACCGCATCACTTTCAGGGGCTGCACAGCATTTCAAAATGTAGGCTACAAAAATGTTTGTGTGACATAATTCTGCCTTGCATACATTATATACATACCCATATGTACATACACATGGAAAAGAAAAAACCCTAGAAGTGCATAGACTACTAAAAATAGTATCTTCTTAGGGGGTTGAAATTACTAGTGATTTTTATAAACATCTTTATTTATATGCTTTAATTTTAACAATAAACATTCTAAATGTATATTTTTTCAATTCACAACTAAAGTAACACTCAACGTATAACCAATCATTAACCAAGTCAATCTGTCCTCAATTATTTTCTGTGGACTCTACCTCCCCTGTGAAAAGTATGCTAGCAATATACAAACATAGAGCCAAAGGGTTTAACTTTTACTACCCAAACTACCTATCATTCAAAAGGTCAATAAGACCTGTCACTCTTGCTATAACTGGATCTCTGACCCCTATTTGGCAGTACATCTTAGATCCTCAGAAGTTTTAGGTCCTTATAATTCATTTTTGATGACTTCACTGTCAGTCAAGATTTTGATATTCATCACTCCCCCCAGCCAGGCTACTCCTGGGTAGATGTAAGACGCCACTCTCACCCACTACCCCCAACTTTATTTAGGCTTTTGAAAGTTACCAAATCCTTCCTTTAGCTAGGGAAATGGCACTTTATAGTGATTTTCACCCCAAAATGTATATACTTGATTTTGCTTTGCTTTGCTTTGTTTTGTTTGGGGGTGTGTTTTTTTAATTTAAATTTAATTAGCCAACATATAGTATATCATCAGTTTCAGATGTAATGTTCAAGAATTCATCAACCGTGTACAACACCCAGTGCTAATCACATCACCTAACCTCCTTAATGCCCATCACCCAGTTACTCAGTGACCCCACCGGGGTAGGGGGTGGTGTTATTTTGTTTTTTGGTTTGTTTTTTTTTTTAGGCAGGCCCCATACCCAGCATTGAGACGAATGCAGAGCTTGAACTCATGACCCTGAGATCAAGATCTGAGCTAAGATCAAGACAAAAATTATTTTTTTTTAAGACCAAATTATTAAGATCAAGAGTCAGACACTTACTGACTAAGCTACCCAGGCACCCCATGTTTGATTTTGTTTAATTGCGGGGGAAAGAAATACTGTTTGAACTCAGACATCACTCAAAAAGGACATGATAAAACACTAAATTTAGTAGCTTTTTAGGAATGGGTAAGGAGCTGTGGAGATAACCTGTGAAAAGAAACTCTTATGGGTATTTGGAAACTATAACCCTTCCTTTTAACTTAAAAATAAACATAAGCCTTTTCAAAAAAAATGCCCTTACTTGGCTTAGCAGAACATAACTCAGCTGCAACAACTACAATGAATAAAAAGTGAATATTATTACTGAATAAAACACTTGAGATACATTGAAATGTACTATATGTGTCTAATTGAGAGTAGTAGCTGTAGAGCTCATTGTTATAAAACCAGACTGACTGCCTGGTTAAATTACTAACTGGCAGAAAAGCTGAATGACCAAGAGCACAGCTCTGAGGGAAAAAGGCCCCGGTCTGAATCCTCATTCCAGCATTTAGTGGGTGACCCTGGGCAAGTTAACTCATCTGTGCATGCAGTTTCCTCACTGTACAGTAACACTTCTTACCTCACACAGTTACTGGGACAATTAAATGAGGTAACATATATAAATCATTTAGAACAATCACATAGTAAGTCCTCGGAAACTTGCAGTCCTAAAATTTCCAACTCTATCATTGAGAACTATATACAGTTCTACCAAAGATGGAATTGGTTGTGACAAGAGTAATTTTGTCGCAGCAACAGTTTTTGGCTTGTTTCCTACTACTTGCATGAGTCATGCTGCTTACACTCACTTAAACACACACAGTACAGGTGATTTTAGAGGATAAATTTTCAATGATCACTGATGTTTACCTTGGAGACGATATGCCAGATCCCAAGTTCATGACTGGACTTGTTTAGAATTACAAAGATGAGAAGGTTAATTACCATTTTAAGTATGATGATTGGCCATTGCCTTGTTTTCCTTTTGTGAAAAGGGCAAAACATTCTTACTAACTGTAAAAAATATTCCCGTTGACAATTTATTCGTTGCTGTTTATGACCTCTAGTTTTCTTTCAAATCAAGCAATTAGATTTTAAACAAACACTCGTGAAATAGAACCAAAAACCACTTCCTCAGCATATTTAGTACTTCCTAAAGGTCTCCCACAAGTAACACCTTCCAATTAATATTTATTCTCTTCCTTGCAGCATTGATGACTAGGCTGCCAAAGGGAAGCCAATTGCCAGCTAAGGCATAAGAGGATAACAACCATGGGACTTAGCCAGGTGAAAAAATATGTTGCATTATAAAAAATGAGTATCTCATCCAACTGAAATATGCTAGAAGAATTAAGAAGCCAGGAGACAACCAATTGTAAAAATATTAAGAAACAGGTAACAATTAAAATCATTCTTTCTCAGCCCAACTAGATCTACTAACTGCCAGTGTTACTTTCTACTTATATTAGTTTTACCTCAGGGAATCTATTGTTTTCCTATAAAAGCCAGCCAACCTGCACAGCTTAACCAAGGTATTTCTCTGTATTAGTTTTCAAGTACAGAAAGCTTACCTGTAAATAAAGCATACATCATTCATTGTTATCAGGATGTCATTAATCTTGATCAGGAACTGAAATTATCTCTACAGGGATTCTTTTACAGAGAAACCAAAGAAATCTACTTATTAACCTAGCTCATATAAATATCACATAAGTAAACCCTGTACTTGACCATTTGCTATGGGTAGAGGACTGCTGTCAGGACATGCTGACCACACTTCATGACTAGTATCTTCCACAAACCATCAAGAAGCCTAAAGGTTCATCACTAAAATAAATTTTGGTCTTAAAGGATTTCAGAAGAGAGGGAAATACAGAAGAGAACATCCATAGTTAGAAATGGAAGAGTCATTTAGGATTTATATGCCACATAGGAAGAGAACAAATGGAATCAGCACAAGTTTTAAATAGACTAGTTATCTCAGTTGTGTTGAAAAGAACTCTGGAAGCAATATGGAAAATGTATTAGAGAAAACAGAGTCAAAGAAAGAGAGACCATGTGGGATCTTAGTGAGGGGACCTGAACTGAAACATTGCAAGAAAGAGAAGAGAGAAATACTGAATACATATTTCACAGGTAGACCAAAAAGACTCTGTATCTAACTCTATTAGATGTCTCCCACTGTGACTTGTGACTAAATACAGTAATGTCAAAAACCAAAATTATACAGAGAGGGAGAGAATATGTTTGGTATGGGAGAGAAGGGCGTGTTGTGTTGAAAAAAATGCACAGAATATCATCATATAGATATATCCAATAGACGGCTAAAAATTAAGGTATGATGCTTAGGAAAGAAGTCAAATAGGCAAGAAGTCAAGGACAGTGGGCAAAGAGTAAAGAAAACTGAGAAAGTAACTGGCAAAACAGAGAGCTCAAAGAAGAACCAAGAAACAATGAGTGTAGTAAATGACAAGGGACAAGAAAGCTTCAAGGAGGAAGTATACACAATGTCTGATTCCGCTAAGATGTCAGGAAGTATTAATATTGTGACCATTGTATTCAAACATTGAGAAGGTATGGGAATTGTTCCCAAGGAGTTTCTATGGAGTACTTAAGATCTAGATCTGATTTCAATGGACTGAAGGAATAAGTGAATTAGAGAAGAGAATTCACAGACTACCCTTTCTAGAAGTTTGAAAATAAAGAAAATGTGCGAATTTGACTCAAAATCATGACTGATTCCAGGGACTGCAAGTCTCTGTTACTATCGGGTAGAAGAGTAATGAAAACAGAAGGAATTACAGGTAATTCTGAAGTCCCAAAATTTGATATGGGGATCCAGTGACCTCAGCTACACTGTCCATTACGTTAGCCATGAGCCTCAGTTTGCCTATTGAGCACATGAAATATGGATCCTCCAATTTGAAATACATTCTGTGAAACTCATACCAGATTCTCGAGACTTAGTATTTCAAGATTTAGTATTTCATAATATTTTAATATGAATTACATGTGAAAATAATATTTTGAATAAATTGAGTTAAATAAAATTTACACCCAAAATTAACTTCTCCAGCTTCTCTTCACTTTCTTAATGTGCCAACTAGACTTTAAGAGTACCTATATAGCTCACATTATATTTCTATTGGACAGCCCTGATCTAGAGAATGAATACGAGATTGGAAGAAGAGCAGGATCAGAAAGGCTCTATAAAAATCGGCCCTTCTGTATGTATCACATTAAGGCTGAAGTTTCTAAAGAGGACACCCAGGAAAACTTCATGATTTTGTAGTTTAAGAAGCTAAGGTCCTAACTGATTAGATGGCTTACTCAGCTCACCTGTCTCATTAGAAGGAAAACCCAGAGGAGAACTCATCTAGAGGTTTACTTCTATTATTTCACTTCTTGAGATGGCAGTGAAAATTTAACAAATTGAGTTTAAAAAATTATAGTAACTTAACTATTATGTATACCTCATTCTATACCACGTCCAATAAAATGCCTACTTATAATAAAAAACATAACCTCTAAACATATTAAAATCATGACCTCAATAAACATTCAGTTTCCTATGTGCACCAGCCAATCTATGATATAAGAATTTAAGGTAGGGGGCACCTGGGTGGCTCAGTGGGTTAAAGCCTCTGCCTTCAGCTCAGGTCATAATCCCAGGATACTGGGATCCAGCCCCACATCGGGCTCTCTGCTCAGTGGGGAGCCTGCTTCCCCCTCTCTGCCTCTCTGCCTACTTGTGATCTCTGTCTATCAAATAAATATATAAAATCTTAAAAAAAAAAAAAAAAGAATTTAAGGTATGTCAACCCAGGACTTGTTTTGCTTTTGTTTTACTTTGGATATATATATACACTGAATTTATTTCAACCTAATTCCTCACTAATTTTAAAGACAGCATCACCCCTTCAAGTATACACCTCTTGAAAAACAGTCGTAAGAAAAGATATTTGAACAATTTCAAAGACTTTACTTCTTAACCAATTGAGCCACCCAGATGCTTCAAAGAATTTACTTCTTAACTATTGTGTTATTACCTGTCACTTGCGAGCAGTAACTCACTAAGACACCATTGTGCACCTAAGTACAATACTCTAGCAAGTTAAGAATTAGAAAGTTCAAAGTATTGCTGTAGTATATGATCATATATCATATTTCAATTTCTGGTATCATTTCAAGTCTTGTTCTCCCAATGAAACCTTCAAAGCTCATTCAAGGACTAAATAGTCAAAGGTTAAAGGTCAACCTCAGTTTTAGGATCACCAACAAAATTATAACCAACCAAAATCTCTGGCTGTAATTTCTTGAATACTCCAAGCTATTGTGAATCTACTTATACGTCTTATGTAAGAAAAGGCACATTAAGAAGGGGGTGGGGAGGAAAGGAATGACATTTATAACATTTTCTTTTTATGCTAATTTTCCAGGTGAAAATTGAAAAACAAACATCACTTTAAGCTCTATACAGTACTTTGTTTTGTGAGATAGCTTAATAAGCCAATAACTGCCAAAATCATGATAGTTATTTTCTTCATACAGTTATTGCTCCAAAATACAGAGCTAGAAAATGAAAAATAGATTATCTGATTAGACATCATGTTTATTTCATTCTGTATACCCACCCTGTATTTATTTTAACAAATAAAACTACTGTTGGTATTCCACAATGACATTATGGAGAGTGATAGAAATGAAGAATTCTAGCCCCCATTTCTTGAATATCTGCTGCTATCTAAATGTATCACACAGATAAAAGGCTGATGTAAACCTAGCATGGAGTTAGGCATGCACAGGGTGACTGAGCACTTCAAAGCAAGTTTTCAATTTTGATCTACATGTTTTCATTCTTTGCTTTGTTGGTTGTGGCCCCTCTTCAAATAACTGGAGTTTGTGCTCTTATCCATCTCAAAGCTATTCCAGTGTGGACCCCCAGAGGGCAGCCGGCCCATGGGTTGCAGTAATCTCCTAAAAGTACAGATCCAGGTGTCATTTAAAGCCGAGCTGCTACACACCCTTAAAAGAGTTTTCCAGTTTTCCCTCATTGTATGTGCCATGTAGCTTACTGCATAGTAGGTACTAAGGGTCCCACAGTCATCCATTCTTCACAAAGCCTAATCCAGCATGGTACTACAGAGGACCACTCTCCTTCAATGCTGGAAGGCTGCATCACAGGGCTGGGCATTTTTATGTCAGCCTACTTCATATTAAGAGTAACTGACTTAACAGGGAGGGTGGGGAGGTTGCATAAGGATCAGCGGTAGACCCTATATCAGTATTCTACACATAATATCCGAGAGGCCTTCAATTTGATATTAAGACTAAAATCTGGTAGAAAGGATTTTTTATTTCCTTAACTCTGAAGGTATCACTGAGATCAGGTCACTAAATTCAAGGACAGTCCCATTTTTCACTGCTAGTAGTGAAAAACCCAGCTGTGTTTAGGACTTCACTAGTACAGGTTAATATGGGATCTAGACATCGTCATGCTCATTTGAGGCTAAGCTTTAACACCTTGTTCTAGGTCAACAAAACTATTTACCACTTCCTCCACACAACTTTTCACACTTGCCTCAAAATTTTCACGCGTGCCATCTCTCTTCTGCTTCTCTGGTCAATACGTACCACCCCATCTTCAAAACCTAGTTTCAAATTCTCACCAATTTTTCTTTCAACTCCTCTTCCTTCAGAATTCACTAGTCTCAGTATCTTATTATTGACTGTTTGTATGGTTCTATAAACTCATCACACACCACATGTCTTTGTCTCACCTCTACGTTGATCAAGGACACACAAGGGTAGAAACTACGCCTCCATTTCTGCTGTGCCATCTAACAACACTCGCCACCAATGGTATGCGGCTCCACCATATCACCGAATTTAAAACAAAGTGAAAACAAAAGCAAAACCTCTTTTTAAAGCCCTGATGTGTAGTGTTCACCAATTTTCATGCTACTCATACAAATACTCACTGATCTCAGGCTACCAACATAAAATCACTTACTGCAGTGTTGTGAAGAAATGCACACACTGACTTGGGAGCCAGTTCAATACAATGTATAATGTTGGGTACAACTGCTGATTTAATGAATACGCAGTTTCCTTCCTAATATGCCCACCTGCCACAATTTTGACAAGTCTCAAAAATACTCTGTTTTATTCAAGACATATTCATTCAGTAGAATGATTAAGTCCCAAAAAAGGAGGTGCTTTGCCAGTTTTCCTTACTATTCTATCGGAGTGGCTAGTTCTATGCTCAGAGTAATCCCTTAGAAAATATTTGCCAGATTAATAAATTGTCAACATTTTTAAATATAATAAAAAACTGTATAAGTATCCATTAACAGCTGTGATATGCCTCATGTTATAAAATAATTAACCTACACCTGTGGAAAATAAAATAATCACAGAAAAAAACTGTCAAGTTAAAGGACATGTTAGAAATTGAGTGCAATCTCTTCATTTTATTAAAAAAAAAAAAATCCACAGAAGTTAATTCACACACAGTCCCTTAGTGCCAGAGTTAGCCTAGAACCCAGGTCTCTTGGTGTCTTATCCAAATCTTTTCTGAGTAGAAAATCATGACTGCTCCTTGGGTTATTGTTTACTTGAGCTAATAACCTATTGAGGGACTGCCATTATTTTGAAAAGCAGACTTTTTCATTAGTTTTCCATATTAATATACAATGCAGAACTACGTTTAATATGATATTAATAAAAGAAATTTCAAGGTAATTGTAATACTATCAGTGACCAGAAATAAAAAGTCTGTAATTATAGAAGATATTTCTGTATCAATCTGATGACCTTTTTCTCAACACAGCATCATAGAACAGAGATCAGCCTAAATTCTATATTCATACCATCTTTAAATTTGGAATCATCTATGAACTTAATTATCCTGATTACCATTCTATCTGATCATCAGTACAAAGGTCATGTAAAATTAGACCTTATATTGATTCCAGAAATGATTACCCAGATCTTCCAACAACTCAGAGGCCTAAAATAAAAACTATAAAAATGGCTAAGAATTTATCAACATCTTCATAAAATTTTAATAATTTACATGTATATATAAATTACTGGGTTAATTTGAGAGGAAAAAAATCTTTCTTTAGACAATATTTGGGATTTCTACCCATTTATTTTTTTAATAAGACCTGAACTGAGAAACCCTTACAGAGATCCTAATTTCCTATACTGCATTTCTCTAAATGGTTCAATTTGGCTAGCAGCCTCTAAAGATGTTTCTATTGTCAAACACAGAAGAAGAATCCAAAAAAAAAAAAAAGAAGAAGAAGAAGAAGGAGGAGGAGGAGGAGGAGGAGGAGAAGAATCCAAATTTAAAGAATCGATCAATAACAAAAAAATACACTATAGCTGAAATTACAGTATTTTAATGGATTATGATATTGTTCTCATGAGAGATTATTTTTCTCCATTTCATTACTTGTTACCATTTAAAAATCTACTTATAATAAATGTGTTTAAAAAATCATAAGACTCTGAAGATAACTAAAAACATCACTACCCTCCATTTCTAGAGTAAAAGTGAGTGTTCAAAGATAACTGCAGGAGGTTAAGTTGGTTAGCCAATATTCCCCTAACACCTAAGGCAGTTTTCTGATTTTTTTTTCAGTATGATCTTATTACTGCCTAATTATTCATATTGCTTTTCTTCCTTTTTGTTCAACTGAAATTGACTACAGCAGTTTAACCTTTCATTTAGAATCATTAAATATACCCCCCTCCTTCACTGATAATTGGCCTCTTTCTTTATTAACTGATTTCCCCTCTTGATTTATTATAAACCTTTTTTTGCCAAATTTGGATCCATTCTGATAGTACATTTTTTTTACCTTCCTTCCACTCAATTAACACACTGTCACGGTTACCAAAACTTTCCTATTATTTCTTCAAGTTCTTATTGCACTTTAAAGATCCTCGAGTAGAATAATGAATTTTTAATAAACCTGATTCTTCCTTAATTCTATAATGAGATTTACGTGAGACATACTACTCACACTGAAATGTTTCCTACTGTTTTGTCATAACATTCTACAGTAACTTTTCAGCAATCCAAATACGTAAATCTTTGCAATGTAACTTGACCTCTAAAAGCACAAAAAGCCGTATTATAATTATCATATCCATAGCCAAATCCAACTGAGCCAGCTTCTCTGTCAGCAATTTCAACATCCATACAATTTTTAATAAAGTGAAACTTATATTTGTGGTGCCTTCAGCATGACCTAGCAATGCGAATAAACCTGTCACTAGATTATGCAAGGAGTAATCTCTCATAATACAGGGCACCGAGGCTTCTTATTAATGGAAATAAACAACTAAAAACAACAACAGCAAAATAAGGATTCCTCTTCCTTCCTGGACAGAAATGTTTCCCTGAGCTCCAAAGCACAGATACAGTTTGGTGGCTGTTGCTTTAAGCCCTTTCCCTCTCTTATCGGCCACAGCCACATTTCCCAGCAACTGCCACCTCCAGTCACCAAAAACAGTGCCTTTCTTTATAAAAGGTAAAGAAAAATAGGAGGGTCACTACTGACCTTGGATCGAATAAGATTATGCTCAAGTTTTGAGATTCCTTCCACATTTCCGGGACCTGAACTATGAAACAGACTGGACTCTAGCATTTCTGGTAAGAGCAAGTGAACAGTGCTTACTGGTGGGAAGCGCATTGTAAGTTAACAAAACAGAGATGACCAGGACAAGATTAACTATGAGAGTCTTAACAACTCCCAGAGCAAGTTATAAGGACTAAAGAAATGTAAGATTTCTACAGGTTTCTTATTTGAAATAATTTTAAGCAAAGAAGAAAGGATTTTGCTCTCATCCTCCTGTAAAACACCTGCCTGCCAACTTTTAATTTCTCCATTTTCAATCATTTCCACCAAAGACATAATCTTAATAAACACAGATTCATTTGATGCTGTTGACCAAAAGAGCCTTGGTTTCAAAGTCTCATTCATTCTAAAACTTCTGCATAAGGCACCAACATGGCTTATTTTCTTTCAAAAATTTCCAATTGGTTTTGACTCCAGCTTCAAAAGTACACATGTCACATTTTTCTGATATTCTGAGTGATTAATTCTTATGTCCAGCTCCTCAAAACTATTGTCATGCAATCTTAAAATGAGCGATACCTTAGAGATCAACTAGTCTATACTTCATAGTTTGCAGATGCTAAAACTGACACAAAGAAAAAATAAAGATAACCAGTCTGAGGTCACACAGCCAGTTAACAAGTAATGCAGCTAAAAGGAAAAACAAGATCTCCTAAAGCTTTGTCCTGTATTTTGCGCCAGGAAATTCGCCGGTAGAGGCTGACAGAGTTGTTTTATGTAAAAGAAAATAACTGTTAATTAGTTAATCAAGTACCTAAATAAAATCAGTATTTGCAAATGCTTATAAGAATCTTTCGCAAAAGTTCATTTTCCTTTTCCATACAGTTTAGGGGTAGTATTAGAACTGTTTATAATTTTTAATTGCTTAATACAATTTTCTACTGCCACTATAGCAAATTAAAGCAAATGTAGGGGTCTGAAACAGCATCCATTCATTAACTCACCATTCTCTAGGACAGAAGTCTAGCCGGTCTGGGTGGATACTCTGCTTAGGGTCTCAGAAGGTCAAAATCAAGGTGTAAGCTGCTCTGAGCCCTTATCTGGAGAATGGGGAAGAATCTACTCCTAGGCTTATAAGGTTGTTGGCCAAATTCAATTCCAAGTAGTTACAGGACTGAGGTCCTGATTACTGTGGGGGCCTTTGGCCAGAGGCTATGCTCAGCTTCTAGAGACAGCACAGTTTCCCCTGCTCAGGGCCCCGGAATCCTCAAAGCCAGCAACAATAACGCTTCAAATCCTTCCTGCCTTTGGATCTCTTTGACGTTTTCTTCTACATCTCCCTCACTTCAGCCTCTGCTTTTAAAGACTCAGGTAGTTAAACTGGGCCTGGGTAATCAAGGATAACCTCATTATTTTATGGTCAACTAAAGGTCAACCTTAATTACATCTGCAAAGTCCTTTTGGCAATGCAAGTTCATATATTCAAGGGCATGATATCCCGTCATATTCACTGTCCTGGGGATTAGGGTGTAGAATCTTCTCGGGGACCAAAATTCTGCCTACTATACTTAGCATCTATTTTATTAATGCAAACACAAGGAAATGTGACTGGTTTTGTTTTTTTTAAGGTTTATTTATTTTGAGAGAGAGCGAGACAGAGCACAGAAGGGGAAGAGGGAGGGGAAGAGGGAAAGAATCTCAAGCAGACTCCCCACAAGAACAGAGCCCAGGATGAGGCTCGATCTCACAACCCTGGGACCATGACCTGAGCTGACATCAAGAGTCAGATACAACCAACTGAGCCACCCAGATGCCCAAGGAAATGTGACTGGTTTTTTTTTTAAACAGAACCATATTGTTCACACTTAACTCTAACAAAAATATTACTTTTCACCCCTAATATTTATATATCTATCTCCAGTAATGGCTCAGATCAGTCCTGTTGATGTCCAATGCTGACCCCCTGCACCAATCACAGGGCAAGCTTCATAAGGAATTGACCAGTGCATTCAACATGGGTCTGAGGCTCAGACAAACAACAATCTTGGGGTTTAATGCTCTTCAGCTGCCGTCTTAAAATACCTACTACTTTGAATGTGTTTTATAAGTGAAGTCCAATAGGACAATAGAGCATATGCTAGGGGATTGCTATCTGAAAAGAAGGATATTTCTCTTTCATTTTTGAAGAATAGTTCCCATAGGTACAAAATTTTAGGCTGGAATTTTTTTTTCCCCCTTTAGCACTTTACAGATATCATTCAGTTATCTCCTGTCTCCCACTGGTTAAGAAGTCAGCTATCTTTTTGCTTCTTTGAAGATGATATGCCTTTTTTTTTTCTTCTCAAGATTTTTCTATTTTTCTTTGGCTTTAGGGGTTTGACTAGCATGTGCCCTAGATGTATTTTTTCACTGTATTTTTCTTGATTGGGTTTGTAGTGCTTCTTGATTCTACATGTTGATGTCTTTCATACGTTATAGAAAATGCAGGGCACCTGAGTGGCTCAGTCAGTTAAGCATCTGTCTGCCTTTGGCTGAGGTCATGATCCCAGGGTCCTAGGATCAAGTCTTAACATCCAGTTCCTTGCTCAGCAGGGAGCCTGCTTCTCCTCTCTCTCTCTCTCTGACAAATAAATAAATAAAATCTTTTTTAAAAAGTTATGGAAAATGCTTGGCCTTTATTCAGATATTGCTTCCTCTCCCCCATTCTCTCTCCTCCTCTTCCTCTTCTGCTACTCCAATTAGATGAACATCAACCTTTTTCACTATGTGCTACACATACCTCTTGCACTATTCATTGTATATCACAATCTTGTATCCCTCTGTACTCCAGGGTAGAGATTTTCTAACTGACCTTTCACCCTGTTCATGAATCCTCTCCATGGCTGTATCATATTGGCTGTCAACCACATCAACTGAGGTGTTTGGTTTTTTTTTAAGATTTTATTTATTTATTTGACAGAGAGAGACATGGTGAGAGAACACAAGCAGGCTTCCCACCAAGTAGGGAGCCCAATGAGGGGCTCCATCCCAGGACCCTGGGATCATGCATGACCTGAGCTGAAGGCAGACGCCTAATGACAGCCACCCAGGCGTGCCCACATCAACTGAGTTCTTATCTTCAATTATCCTAATTTTCATTTCTAGAATTCATTTTTATTTTTTTAATACATTCTGATTCTCTGGTGATATTATCCATCTTTTCACCAATTTTTAATATGCTGATTATAATTATTTTTAGCCCATATCTGATCATTCCAACAGCTAGATCACCAAGAGATTTGCTTCTATTATTTTTTTATTTTGTTTTTGTCTTGGTCTCCTGGCTTCTGACATGCATGGTGATTTTTTACTGAATTCCAAGTGTTGGGCACAAAAACTTACAAAAACTCTGCATAATGTCTCTTGCTTCTGGCAAAAACAGTTTAAGTAAAGGTAGATCACATTAAAATCAGGATTGAGGGGTGCCTGGGTGGCTCAGGGGGTTAAAGCCTCTGCTTTGGGCTCAGGTCATGATCCCAGGGTCCTGGGATCAAGCCCCACTTCGGGCTTTCTGCTTCCTCTCCTCTCTCTGCCTGCCTCTCTTGCCTACTTGTAATCTCTGTCAAATAAATAAATAAAATCTTTTAAAAAAATAAAATAAAATAAAAATAAAATCAGGATTGAGTTTATCAGAGGCTGCATCTCAATTTTTGTTAAGTTATGGCCTATTTCTAGTTCTCCGTAACTCCTAGGATATACCCTTCAAGGCTCCCAACTGAAAGTATGGAGCATTTGAACGAGGTCTTGCCTCATCCTCCTTGAATTCTAGTGTGACTCACTAGGGGTGTAAAACTGTCAAAGATTCTACTCAGCATCTCACTATCTTAGCTGCCACTCTGGCTTCTCAGTCTCACAGCCTATAGTGCTTACAAAGTGACAAATAATCCAAGATAGAAGGTGGCACTGAATACAGGGTGCACCTCAATGTAGTTCTCTTCCCTCTGGCATCTTTGCTCTTTGACAGAGCCACAATGCATGTAGGTTGTTTTGTTTTTCAATGCAGCTTTCTCATGTTTCTCAGTATAGACCTTAGTTTGAAATAATCTAGTCCATCACAGATGAAAATGGAAATCAGATATTAATTGATCTTAGTAGCCTACCTTTATATATGTATCTATATCTTAATGGTTCCAAAAGAATTTAAAACAGGTTGGCCTATGTAACAGTTTATTTACTGTTTGAAACTTAAATTGTCTGCTTCTCCAAAATAATTATTTCTCTGCTACTATTATTATTTAAGCTTACATTCAAAATGCTTCTCCCCAAGAGTTCAATCTGACTCAATACATATAATAGTAATGCTGTCCTGAACTTTTCTTTTTTTTAATAAAAGTTACAGTGTTCTCAGATACTGGATTTTTTCACAGTAAAAATAAAACAGTTACAACATAAGTAACTTCTTACAATAAAACGGTTACAAACATAAGTACCTACTATTTCATAGAATGTTGCCTGTATAATCTTGTTCTTTGATAATTTCTAATTATCACTCAAAGGATATAAGATTTAGGAAATGAGTTGAGCAAAAGCTATGAATATCTCCTATAGTTGTATTACCATAAAATTTTGATAATTCAAAATTGAAATTTATGATTACTGAAATATTTCCTAGATCAGAACTAAGGAAATGTTTTGTTGCATAATTAAATGTATAACAACTGTGGAAGCAGTTTATCCTACTCAGAAAACCAAATTAATATTAAAGACTACCTTAAAGGTACTAACAAAGTTTTTGTATGCCTATGCAGAGCAGTTACAAAATCAGTTTAATCTATATCAAATACTAGTAATAAATAATAATAAATATTTAATATTTATTATTAAATATTATTTATTTATAAATATTTATTATTACATAAATAAACTCTTATATTTTAAAGTATCATTTGTAAATATACTTAGTAATGACTGCAAACTACAGTGGATAATTGAAAGTGCTGAAAACTAAATGTCTCATCAAAATTAACTGCAAAATGGATTTCACTGTCCACCATTTTCACAGTCAATTAATTTTAGAAGAAGGAAGAGGAGGAGGAGAAAGAGGGGGAGAAGAACAAAAAGAAAAAGAAAAAAAAAGAAAAGAAATTTTGCTTATGAAGCTTTCTTTGAAAGTCATGGTCTTTGTAATTTTGTGTTCCTGAAACATACAATATTACCTACAAACTAAGAAAAATATTTGGCTTAAACAAAAAACAAATTGGGAATAAGTACAGATTCAACAGATAAGCATCCACAATTACCTTTCTCCAGCTCAACAGATAACTGGCTTTTAATACAATTATAGGTCATGATTCAATATTATCATTGCCCTGAGCATTTTGGTCAAAACCTGAATTTGGTTTTTTAGCAGATTAATTTACCTTGGTGGATTAAGGGATCTTTAAAGATTTACAAGCACTCAAGACACAAAGGAACTATCACCTTTCATTTTTTCCAAAGGCTCAATTCTTTCATCTATTTCCCAGGCTGAAATCTTGGTAAGTCTTTGCTCATATTCACTGCTAGAGATGTAGCCATCATAGTGGCCATCTGTCAGAAAATGGCAATTAGTTTAGCATGTTACAAACCAGCTGTAGAAATTGTATGCACACTGTATGTTCATAATAATGTCTTATCGCTATTAACAAAGGGACTACATTTCATGAACCACTGTATCAGAAATTCGTTACAGAAATGGGAACAATATGATAGATGCCGAGATATTAGGACCCACTTGTCTTCTTTGCTGAGAATGAATAAGTGTCTTCAGCCAAACCACCACCACAGTACACAGAGGCATTATAGTTTGAAGGTCAAGAATACAGGAGTTGGGACGCCTGGGTGGCTCAGTTGGTTAAGCAGCTGCCTTCGGCTCAGGTCATGATCCCAGCGTCCTGAGATGGAGTCCCACATCAGGCTCCTTGCTCGGCAGGGAGCCTGCTTCTCCCTCTGCCTCTGCCTGTGCTTGCTTGCTCTCCCTCCCTCTCTCTGTCAAGTAAATAAATAAAATCTTAAAAAAAAAAAAAAAAAAAGAATACAGGAGTTGATGAGAGGCACTTCAAAACTTTGCTTTTCCATTTACTAGCTGTATGTCCTTAAGCAACTTGCTTATCCTCTCTATACCTCACTGTTCTCATCTACAACATGGGAATAACAACAGTACCTATAGTCGGGGGTGGTTAGAATAAGCATTAAATAAAAATGAATATAGAACTCTTAACCCAGTGATTGGAAAACAAGAGTCGATACATATTAAGAACTGTTGTGGGGGTGCCTGGCTGGCTCAGTTGGTTGAATATGGCCCCTTGATCTCATGGTCATGAACTCAAGCCCCATACTGGACATGGAGTCCACTTAAAAAACAAACAAACAACTGCTGGGGATACCTTTTTTTCTCTCTCTCATAGACTGTCTTTTTCTTTGTCTTTGGACCTGATCACCCCAATACTCTTACCAACACAAAGAGTTTCACTATCTTGGTAAGTCTGCCTTTGCTTCACAGCAACTACCCCAGTATTGTTCCACCCCAGACTTTAGGATCTCACATTAGCTGACCTTGGACACACTCCAGGAAAGCAGTGGCTGAGGGGAAAAGGTTTAGACACAGTGATATCTGTCCAATAGAAACAGTGTGTGTCACATGTTTAATTTTGAATTTTCTAGTAGCCACGTTAAAAAGAAAAAAAAAACATTTAAGTTCATTTTAATAAGGTACTTTATCTGACTGAATATACCCAAAATATCATTTTAACAAGGGGCAAAAATCACTTCAGCTGCTCAACAGTCACATTGCCTGCTATGTCGAATAGGACAGGTTCAGAGTCAAGTGGACCTAGGTTCGCATTCTGGCTCTGCTATTCACTTGCTATTTACTTGCTAAATCTCATTTTCACTGTGTTAAAAATGACCATTTCCAGATATTGTTATGAGAATTAAGTAAAAGTGGCATGCACAGGGACTCCTGAGTGGCTCAGTTGGCTAAGCGGCTGCCTTCGGCTCAGGTCATGATCCCAGCGTCCTGGGATCGAGTCCCACATCGGGCTCCTTGCTCAGCAGGGAACCTGCTTCTCCCTCTGCCTGCCACTCTGCCTGTGCTCGCTCCTGCTCTCTCTCTGACATCAATAAATAAAATCTTAAAAAAAAAATTTTTTTTAAAGTGGCATACACAAAGTGCATAGCACAATGTCTGATATACAGGGGTACTCATAAAATGAGAATTTCCCCACCCTCATCTTCTATTCTTGAACTGAACATGGGTTCAATGTAGTATCATCTATGAGCCAGCCTTAGTTCCTTCTCTTCCATCTGTATTATAAGCTTTAGCCTTTCTTCTACCTGCACAGCTCTCCCTCCTTGCTTCCTAGCAGCAGTAAACGTGACTGTGTGGACTTCTGGAAGCCATGAGTCTCTTAGTCATGACCCAAGTATGGGGTCCTTAGAAACCAAAATGACTTAGGTGAGGGCATTTCCTGCTCTGTCCCTGTCTCATCTGCCTGTAGCTTTACCATTGCTACAGCTTCCCCAGCGAGTGCCATCAACAGCAATGCTTCCCCACGGGAACATACACTGACCTCAAAATTTCTAAAGGTAAGGATTTTTCTACAAAATAACTAGCAGAACCCTTCAAAAGTGTCAAGATCAAAACGGACAAAGAACAAATGAGGAACTATCACAAATTGGAGGACACTAGAGAGATTTTAAAAAATCAAAATGAAATATGAGATCCTAAATGGAAATTTGTGGGAAAACTGGTGAAACTCATATAAGGCCTGTGAGTTAGTTGATAGTATTTATTGTATCAAGGTCAACTTCCTCTTCTCCGTAAGTGTACCATGGTAATGTACAATGTTAATTTAGGGGGGTATAAGATGAATAGTCTGCTGGTCTAAAGGATAACATGGTGACTACAGCTGATAACACTGTATTGTTTCATTGAAATTTGCTAAGAAAGTAGAACTTAAATGTTCTCACACACAAAAGGTGATTATGTAAGGTGACAGATGTGTTAACTCAATGGGGTGAATCCTATCATTTTATATATATATATATATATATATATATATAATATATTGTATAATTGTATATTGTACATTGCATAATATATTGTATATTGTATAATATATTGCATATTGTATATTATAATTGTATATTGTATAATATATACAATATAATATATTGTATATGTAATTATATATATATATATATATATAATCATCCCACTGTGTGGCTTTAAATATCACAATTCGTTTGTCAATTATACATCCGTAAAGCTGAAAAAAAACAACACTGGAGGTTATATGGGAACTCTCTATACCATTTTTATGACCTTTCTTGAGGCCTAATATCATTTCAAACAAAAAAGCTAGAACACTTTAAAGTATGATTAAGGTGTGATTATTTGAAACTTTATTATGAAGGAAACTCTGTCCCAATTGATTTGTTAATTGACATATCACTGGAATACGTTACTTATGTTATGTTAAGCCTACTGCAGTAAGGCCACATCACACAAGTTAATGAAAAGTCAATTCCAAGGTATAGGAAATCCACCTTAATCACCACTATTAGTTCACAAATCCACTAGGAGAGTATGATGTCACCTACATACATTCAGTAATACCAAGGACTTGACAACAGCAAGTAATGTTTTATGTGACAAGTAATGTTTTTAAATAAATGTATCTTTTGATTTAACATTATTGAATAACATGCTTAAATATCAGCTCCACTGAGACCAACTTTTCACAGAAAGAAAGTGACAGGAAAATATAAGGAAGAGATGCAAAGAAGCATATTCTAATATGTATCCCCTCAGACCTTCCACCCTTTAGGGAACAGCCTTGGTCAATAAACTCTGAACAAAACCCACAGTAATGGAAAAGAAAGTCTGTTCTGCTACAGCACGTGGTTCTGTAACATGAATCGGCTCATAGGGACTACAGAGAAAGGGTTTCAGTGTAAAGCAGAAGCTGCATTAGTTCACATGGAATTTTTTCCCAGATCATGAATGTGCTGCCTCATTAATAATAGCAACTGAAGGCTAAGTACACTAACAGCAATAAGCCAGAAAGGAATCAGTATTATATATTTGATCCTTCTCTTACAAGTGCTTATTGCAAGGTCAACCCTGATGAAAGGTCAATCTTTTGTTTGACCCTGCAAAAGGTCAATCTTTTGTTTAAAAGATATATATATATTAATTATATATATATTATAATATATATTATATATAATAGATTATATATATGAAGGTAAAACACATATATAATTATGTATAATATATTATATATCATATATATTATATTATATATAATATATGTACATATTATATATTTCTGAAGGTAACACTGAACAATAAGCAGAGGATAAACCTCTGGTATCAGTACATTTTGTACAAAGCTTGTAATCTTCTCACTATCTGTAACTTCTGATGAAAATGCCCCTCTGCCCCTGTATACATAGACAAACTCAACCCTTCCTTACATTGCCTTCCATCAACTTACCTTCAGCTTTGTCATTTTAAATAAATCCTACGTCATTTCAATTGTGCTAGCAGTTTTATTGAATTGTTATTGTTTTCATTAGTGTTCTAGTCACAAAGTTGCATTAGCCCTACTACTTTATGAATTTACAAACTGCAATTTTTCCAGAAATGTATATATAATAAAAAATGCTGTATTTCCACATACACTGAATATATAAAGCACTCTCCCAGGATTTTTTTAGATATAAATTGTCTTACTACCTTGTTTCCAAAGATGTTATGTGTCAATGAGATTTGTCATATCAATTTGTAAACAAAATGAGGAACTACATTTTCTATTTAGCCTTAAATACAAATTGAGTCACTCATTTCTTGAATCACACATCTCTTAAATAGATAGAATGTTCTGATATAATAATGATAATTATCATCTAAGTTAAAACCAGACTGATACATTTTGTAAGAAAAGCAAATATTCAGTGTTGACATGAATTAAATATATATTCATGAACATTAATCAAACCAACATCAATTTTTTCAAATGAAGCAGTCTATAAAATATCTAAATATATAATAAGGACACTTAGAAAGCATTTTTGCTCATAAAACTAAAAAGATATTTTAAAGGTGTTTTATATGGTAAAAAAGAATTTAGCAAAAGACTTTTTGTTTCTTTCTCAAAAAAAAAATCATTGCCTAATGATTATTTGTTGTTAAATAATATAATACCAATCACTAAGCATTCTTTTATGTAAATGGTTCCTTCTAGCAACCAGCATTATGAAAGAAAATGTGTTATTTGCACATGACAAATATAGCACATAATTAACTCATTAAAAATACAGTTCAACCCAAGGACTTATAATTTATTATATCAACCCCAATTCAGATATACTATTTTTAAATTAATATATATAATAAACATCAATCAGTTTAATAATTACATAAGAGAATACTATTCTCTTTTTCACATAGTCCATAATATGCTAACATACTTTTATGGACCCAAGCAACCCTGAATTTCAAGGGGCCTTTTTTTTTTTCCCAATTACCTATTCAAATTTACTTGCTTAGAGATAGTCAGCATGTTTCTCTAGGAAAAAAAAAAACAAAACTGCACAACTGTCTGCTTATAGTGTGACCTCTTTCACTTGGGTGGGTATCCTTCTCCATCACCGACTAAGTGAGAATGTAACCTTGTCAAACCAAAGGCAAGAGAATAATGAGCACACAACAGGCTAACCCAGCATGGAAAAGGTTGTTAAGGAGGTTGCAAAACAAAGTACTCTGAATGACAAAACAGAAGTAGAGTCCAAAGAGTAGGTTAATATTAAAGAAAGCACTCAATAACATGAGAAGCATTTAATCCCCACCCTTGGATGTCTGCCATACAAAACTCGATTCAAATGTACTTATTTTATTAGTTAGTAACCAGATTTGATTAATATTTTTTTGAATGAATCCTGGTAAAACAGGCTTGAAGGAGACACCTTTGTGAAACATCTATTTCCACAAAGAGCTAGCCAAAGGTAAGTATGAACAAGTAGATCATGTTTTACGTTTACCAAACAATTACACTCTCATCCAACAACAAACCAAAAAAAAAAAAAAAAAAAAAAAAAAAAAAAATTCCAATTAAAGAACCAGAAATATAAACTGGAAGTCTTCACCAAACACCAGGATTTGACTATTGTTAAAACAAATGACAGTAACTGCTATATTAATTGCTACCCAGATGTACTAACTGCCATCACAGGGAAGCATAGGAAAACATTTTTCTAAGTGGTTGAAACCAGAAATCAGGCAAGTTCTGTTAGTCTTCTAAGTGTGAATTTACTTTTAAAACAAACAAATCTCAAACCTAAACCATTTAAGCACGTGCTGGGTCTATGTATTATATCATTGCATCAGTCATGCACACTTTGGCATTCTTTTTCTACATTAAGACTGGAATGAAACTCTTGTTCCTGACCAGTTATAACACTTTAACAGAGAAACAGTGCCACCTTTTGGTCCCAAACAAAAGCCTCCAGTCTACTAACCTTCCAAACTGCCTTATTTCAATTTAATCACTTAGACACACATAAAAATGTCACTGAACTTCATGTCGCAATTATCATCTTCTAGAAATATTGTGTTCCTACACAAACTAACAAAAATGAAATTAATATTAAGGTTGCTTCCAAGATGCAAAATTTCAAAATAATCCAAATTGATACTAAATACATGTACTTTAGATCATCAACATAATTTCTAATCAACATCTCATCAAAGACATTTTACCAAATTCAAGTATGTTGACCAACTGATATATTTTAAATACAAAAGAAAAATCCTTTTTTATAGCATTGTTACATTTCAAAATTGATTTTTTAAAATATATTAATTTAAAGTATATTATTAATTTAGTAATTAGCAATGACATTAACAGCAAATTATCAGTTAAGCCAATTGTAAATATCTTTATGTACAAATATAATATGCTTCTGATTACTTACACCAATGACACAATGTCACCACGTTGTACTTCAAAATTCCTCACTTTCCAGTGGTTCAAAAGCACCACATCAGATGATTGGCTCCCCCCAGGATTCAAAGAAGGCTAAAAAATAAGAGAAAGAGACACATCTATCATTTGTATTTTTCAATCTTCATGGTTCCTTGCACTTCACAGCTTTAGTGCAGTGCAATAAAACATTTCTAATATAGTAGCTTTCAATGAATTGCTGTTCTAAAGTAACTGCCAATGATGAGTTTTCAAAAAGACTCATCAGTATTCTTCACAGGTGAACAGGGTGGGGGGGATACATCACCAATACTTATTTGAAAGGAAAATGTGCTAGATATTCAAATCTTTACTAAGCTCCAGTAAAAAGGTATGAAAAGCTTTAAGAAGGATTATTTAAAAAAGAGAAGGAAGAAGTGAATCATACCTCCCAAAGGAATATTCAGGTGGGATCTAATGCCACAATAGTGCACATCACTGTTCCATTTGGGAAAAAGAAGAAAAAATCTCCAATCAACCAGGGAAACAGCCATATGAAAAAGAGAAGGGAGCAGAAGAAACAAGGGATGGGACAATTATAGAAGATGTGGGCATTTCCCACATTGACCTCTCTTCTAGAGAGAACAGGGAGCGAGTGTCCCGGTCCTAGGTTCAACCTAGTAAGTGACCTTCACCTTAGGAGTCATATGAGTCTAGATGTGCCTGAGGACTGATGGGGCAAAAACTGAAACACGTTTTATGTAAGAATTCATCTGAAGGTCGGGAACCATCAAGGCATAAAAATTTGAGGAACCATGAAGATAACACACCTGTCACTTGGACAGGGGTGCCAAAAAAGCCAGCAAATAACAAGTCTGAAACCTGAGGTAGGAACAGAGAAAATAAAAAGAGAATAGGAAAAACCAGGATAGCTTTCTTGCCATTGACTCTCCAAAGTCACTGGGCACACCACAAGGGGAAAGCGCAGTCTCTGTGGTAGTGGGGAAAGGGCCAAAGCACAGCAGAGCCTCTCCACCCTCACTGTCAGGGGCAGCAAGAGGACACAGCCACAGCCCAGGGCAGAAGCCCGGAAGCCCGGAAAACAGTGGATGCCACCCACCAACCAGCCTCCGGAGCAGGAGTGATACGCTCTTTTTCAAAGATCCCTGAACTTATTTGAAATTTCCATAAAGTCAATGTGGGCAAAGCTGTAAAAATATTGTGTGGGCACAATTATCGTGATCTCTTTTTGACTCCCCACATTTTCTCATGGCCAAAATATACTGGACATTTCTGAAGATCTCAAATACTCCCACAGCTTCTACCAACTCCTTTACGTGATATGCCTAAGTATCACTATCTTTATTTTTAAATTCTGGGCTACTCATTTTACTTGACTATCTCATGTAAAATTCAACACAATTAAATGGAAATTGTCATTTTTTCTTACCAAGAAAGGTTTTCTTTCTTATTTTCTTATATCTTAGTTACCATTTTCCCAGTCAACCAGCTTAAAATCTTAGTTAACTTTTTACTTCATATGGAACCAATCACCAAAGTAAGGAGTTTTATTGTTTTCTTCATGAAGTCTTTCACTTATGGTCCATCTTTCCTCTTCCCTCTCCCATTAACATAATTGAAGCACCAACTGTCATATAACTCACCATGTATCTACACTAATCATTTTCACCTCCAACTCAGAAAGGAATGATTCCATTTCTTTCTAGCTATATGATTTTGAGCTAGTTAATTTTATTATGCTTCAATCTCCTTACTAGTAAAGTGGTGATAATTAGTAACTTAGCTAATTAGTAATAACACACAATAATAGCCAGTACTACTGACCAAGTACTCAACTGTTCTTTTAATGATAACCAGACATAGTGAGCGCTTACCATGTGCAAGGCACTGTTCTAAGAGTTTTACAAATACTAATTTACTTGATGAGATCATTCACTTCAAGGGGATAGAACAGTTCTTGACCCACAGATAAGGTCTCAGTAATCTCTATTATTGGTAATATTTATTAAACAATTTTAATGATAGGTAGTTTTGTGTCCTTTCTCAGGTTCCTCTGGCTCCATAATAAAGAACAGAGCTGATACAGTAGGATGACTCCAAGGGTCTTTTTTGGGCTATGTGCTAGGGAATGGAGCTTTTGCCATCACACAGTAGGGTTAGATTAAAAATTCAGCTTCCATGGGGGTTCATTCTCTCTCATTCCTATTCTCTATCTCCCTCTCTGTCTTTGAGTTTACTATCTTGCAAGTCGTTTTCCCTTATTTCTTTCTATTTCTCCCCCTATACAACTGATATAATAAAGGTGGTCTAGGGAGAGGCCATCTGAACCATAAAGAGAAAAATCTCCTTCTCATTGTACTTTCACTGGGTTTGTTTCTCTTCCTTGCCATCAGATTAATGAAGAACAAAGTGATTTAGTAATCTGACTGCTCTTCCTCAGTCTCTTTTATTGCTGTCTTTCAAAAGTTTGTGACCACCACTCATAATGAGAAATGCATTTAACACACATGGACAAACACACAATTCTGAACAAAATTTCACAAGACAGTAATTACCTTTATGACAGGTACCCTGATATTTTCTACTCTCTCCTAATCTGTTTTGAAAATTCTGTCTATAACCAACCATACTAAGTTCACATCCACTGTCTTGATTTTGCAACCGACTAGTAAGTTGCAATCCACAGTGCTAAAATCATAGCTTTAGACGATTCTTCTTCAACGATTATCCTATGACTGTTGCATTTTTCCAGAATTCCACCTTTAGTTCATTCATTAGGGTTTTTAAATTCCTCCCCTGAAAATCTCATCAACATTCTCAATTGAAAATACCATCCACATGCCAATGACGTCTAAATGTGTAGTCCCCAAATCACTTTCTTCTCTATCCTCAATCTACAGCACTTCACACTACAGCACAAGCAGACTGTAATGTAATTTTGGCTTACCTGTCTGTCTCTACAACTAAGCAAAAAGCACTTTTTATCCATCATGGTAACCCATAGTTATTTTATACTCCCAATACCGACTACTTCTCTTAGAGCTCAGAGCTCTAAGTGGTTGCTAGACACCTCATCTGGTTAAGTCATTCCCCTACCTTAAATCATTCACTAACTTCCTAATACTACCAATATGATGGGCTTCAAGATCAAAATCAAGACAGACATGATCTGCAGGACCCTATCACTCCCCATTTACATAGTTCCTACCAGTTAAATTAAACCATAAGTAGTTTATTCACTGACACTTCCAAGCTATCATATAAGCAAATATTTCTGCCTGAAATGTTCCCTTTTTTCACCTTCTGCCATCTTGTTAACTCACACAGCAAAACAACATTTGCATCTCATGAGGCAATTTCACAGGAATTCTTCCCTAACCCTCATTTCTCCTTCTCCCTATTCTCAGCTTCAGTGTCCATTCAGTGTCAAAACTCTCAAGTTCCCTATCACCAACCTGTGTTCATTTCTATCACACCATATCTAAATATGCATTCTAATTATTGCTTTGTCTCTTTCCTGTAAACCTTTTGAGAATATGCTGTTACTTATGTCTGTGTACTTAACACCTAGGCACATAGGGTGATTAATAATTTTCAGTGGAAAGGATGAGAAATATCAATTATTGAAATTCCCCCCAAACTTCCCAAATTAACATGCCCAGAAAAGAGATCATATTCCACTCCAGCTCCCAATTATATTTCTGTATTCCCCTCCTTAGTTAACAGTATACCATTCACCCTGCTCCACAGACTAAAATACTCCTGAGTTAGCCTCACTTTCTTGATCTCCCTTTGGTCTCTCATCATGGACTATTCCTCTGCCCAGAATACCTTTCTCCTACTTGGAAAATTCTACTTATCTCTCAAAGCACAGCTTGGATGATGACTTCTGCATGAAGCCTTGAATAAACAAACAAACAAATACCTGCAGTTTCCTTATAGAAATTAGGAAATTACATCCTGGTGCTCCAAGCCAGAGGACAAAGAATCCCCATAGACTCAAATCTTGACACTTGGATTCATCTTTTCCTTACAGGATCACTTGTCAACCAGCTTTTCTAACTCCAATTATTAGAACCAAAAGGTAATGAGTTGTAAACAAAACATCTATGTAGGGAAAAAAAAAATCCCAGAAGGAAGCATGTCTAATTTCAAACAGTAAAATATTAGAATCATCAGTCAACACCTGGAAGATCTTGTTTGATTTTATAAAAGAAACAATACAGTTTTCTTTTACCTTTCCTCTCCTCTACAAGGTTACATTTAATCATTCCCCTATCTGTGCTCCCTTTGTTGACTTCAGTGATACTTCTTAAAACCTTGTTATAGGTACCTGCCTACATACATGACTCTTTTATTCAACTATAAGCTTTTCAGTTGCAGAAATCATGTCTTATCCATGTTTGTGTGCCCAGAAGAAGGGCTGGAAAATAGTATTTCTGTACTTTAAAGTTTAAAATATTAAAGGTTTTTAAAAGCATTTTTAAATAAGATGGTTCCTAGGCAATGTATATTACCTAAACAATGTATACATTTCTTTTCATTAAAAACATATTCTAGGTAAGTCTAGTAAGAAATCTTTTGTGCTGCATCAAGTTAGGCAATTTAAATGCTAGGAATAAAGTTGAGCAGTGCCTTATTATTATGCATAATGAAATAATGCTAATGTAGTATTCATTATGTGAAACAGAATAAAACAGAATAAAATTTTCACAACAGAATAAAAGTTTTTCCTCACTGTTCATTTATGAATATGAATAAAACTCATCATAAGGAAAAATTTTCTTCAGTTGGGAAACTGTTCTATGGGACTATAACAACCACAGTTCTTTGTACTTCAATTTAAAAACTTATTAAAAAGAAAAAGCACTTTAGTTCTTGAGTTTCCTAAAACAACTTTTGAGAAGAAAAATAATGCACTAACTTCAAAATGAAAAATTTATATGAAAATCAAGAAAATCTCACTCAAATAATGCTATTTCAGAAAAATTAGTAAGTCATATTATTACTTAGAAATTTTACATCTCACTTTCCCTTGTGGGAATGGCAGCTTATGCTTCAAACAGAGCAAGTAATCTTTTCAAATCAAAGAAATTATACACATGAAATCTAAATTAAAGTCATAAACTTTTGGAGACTAATGTAACCAGAGTCTGTATTTTCTTACTATATTGTTAATACCTTAAATCCCAGATTTGCCAAGACAACATCAAAATTATAACCAACTTAAGATAATCAACTTTGGAAATAAGAAATCTCAGAGAATGGGGCACCTGCATGGCTCAGTTGGTCAAGCCATTGTCTTCAGCCCAGGACATTATCCTGGAGCCCGGGATCGAATCCCTCATTGGGTTCCCTGCTCATCAGGGAATCTGCTTCTCCTTCTGACCCTCATCCCTCTCATGTTCTCTCTCACTCTCTCAAATAAATAAATAAAATCTTAAAAGAGAAAGAAAGAAACCTCAGAGAGTATTTAATCTAGGAGTTTCCACCTCCATTTCAAAAATGTGTGACTGTGATAGATGTTCCTCCTGTGAGTCAAGGAGATTTTGAGTTGTAAGGAGAAGAACACTGATAATCATTGGGATTATAAACGACAGAGCTGTTCTGTCCACCTTTCCTTCAGTAACTTCAGTAACTGGCATCTTCAAGTATAATCTATTCATGGGCGCCCACCATGCAGCAGTAAGGTTAAAAAATCAACAGAAAACCAGACAAAGACCCCACCAAAAATGAGAACTGCAGACCAATATCCCTGATGAACATGGATGCAAAAATTCTCACCAAGATACTAGCCAATAGGATCCAACAGTACATTAAAAAGGATTATTCACCGGGGCGCCTGGGTGGCTCAGTGGGTTAAAGCCTCTGCCTTCAGCTCAGGTCATGATCCCAGGGTCCTGGGATCGAGCCCCCATTGGGCTCTCTGCTCAGTGGGGAGCCTGCTTCCCCCTCTCTCCCTGCCTGCCTCTCTGCCTACTTGCGGTCTCTCTCTGTCAAAATAAATAAATAAAAAATCTTAAAAAAAAAAAAAAAAAGGATTATTCACCGCGACCTAGTGGGATTTATTCCTGGGCTGCAAGGGTGGTTCAATATCTGCAAATCAATCAGTGCAGTACACTACACTAATAAAAGAGAGGACAGGGGCACCTGGGTGGCTCAGTGGGTTAAAGCTGCTGCCTTCGGCTCGGGTCGTGATCCCAGGATCCTGAGATCGAGCCCCGCAACAGGCTCTCTGCTTGTCAGGGAGCCTGCTGCCCTTCGCCTCTCTCTCTGCCTACTTGTGATCTCTGTCAAATAAGTAAATAAAATATTAAAAAAAAAAAAGAAAGCAAAGAAAACCCAAAAGTCTCCACCCCAAAATTGCTAGAACTCATACAGGAATTCAGCAAAGTGGCAGGATATAAAATCAATACACAGAAATCAGTTGCATTTCGATATAGTAACAATGAGACAGAAGAAAGAGAAATTAAAGAGCCGATCCCATTTACAATTGCACCAAAAACCATATGATACCTAGGAATAAACCTAACCAAAGAGGAAAAGGATCTGTGCTCAGAAAACCAGAGAATACTTGAAAGAAATTGAGGAAGACACAAAGAAATGGAAAAACTTTCCATGTTCGTGGATTGGAAGAACAAATATTGTGAAAATGTCTATGCTACCTAGAGCAATCTACACATTCAATGCAATCCCTATCAAACTACCATCCACTTTTTTCAACAAATTGGAAAAAATAATCCTAAAATTTGGATGGAACCAGAAAAGACCCCAAATAGCCAAAGGAATGTTGAAGAAGAAAACCAAAGCTGGTGGCATCACAATTCCAGATTTCAGCTCTATTACAAAGCTGTAATCATCAAGACAGTATGGTACCAGAACAAAAATAGCCACATAGATCAATGGAACAGAATAGAGAACCCAGAAAT
Organism: Taxidea taxus jeffersonii; assembly: GCA_003697995.1. NCBI lineage: Eukaryota > Metazoa > Chordata > Mammalia > Carnivora > Mustelidae > Taxidea > Taxidea taxus. The sequence goes on along the minus strand of ML106091.1, from coordinate 545,182 downwards.
GGACCCTCAACTCTTTGGTCAACTGATCTTCAACAAAGCAGGAAAGAATGTCCAATGGATAAAAGGTAATCTCTTCAACAAATGATGTTAGGAAAATTGGACAGCCACATGCAGAAGGAAACTGGATCACTTTCCTATACCATATACTAAAATAGGCTCAAAATGGATGAAAGACCTAGATGTGAGACAGGAATCCATCAAAATCCTTGAGGAGAACACAGGAAGCAACCTTTGTGACCTTGGCTGCAGCAATTTCTTACTAGACACATCCCAAAGGCAAGGGAAACACAGGCAAAAATGAACTATTGGGACTTCATCAAGATCAAAAGCTTTTGCACAGCAAAAGAAACAGAGAACAAAACCAAAAGACAACTGACAGAATGGAAGAATATATTTGTAAATGACATATCAGATAAAGGGCTAGTATCCAAAATCTATAAAGAACTTATCAAACTCAATACCCAAAGAACAAATAATCCAATCAAGAAATAGGCAGAAGACACAGACAGATAATTCTCCAAAAAAGACAAATGACCAACAGACAAATGAAAAAATGCTCATCATCACTCAGCATCAGGGAAATACAAATCAAAACCACAATGAAATACCACCTCACACTGGTCAGAATGGCTAAAATTAACAAGTCAGAAAATGATAGATGTTGGCAAGGATGTGAAGAAAGGGGAAACCTCTTGCATCTTTGGTGGCAATGCAAGCTGGTGAACCCACTCTGGAAAACAGTATGGATGTCCCTCAAGAAGTTGAAAATAGAGCTATTTTATCACCCAGCAATTACACTACTGGGTATTTACTCCAAAGATATAAATGTAGTGATCCAAAAGAGCACCTGCACCCCAATATTTATAGCAGCAATGTCCACAATAGCCAAATTATGGAAAGAGCTCAGATATCCATCTACAGATGATAAAGAAGATGTGGGGTGAGTGTGTGTGTGTGTGAATACTACTCAGCCATCAAAAAAATGAAATCTTGCCATTTGCAATGATGTAGACAGAACTAGAGGGTATTATGCTAAGCGAAATAAGTCAATCAGAGAAAGACAATTATCATATGACCTCACTAGCATGTGAAATTTAAGAAACAAAACAGAGGATCATAGGAGAAGGGAGGGAAAAATAGAACAAGACAAAATCAGAGAGAGAGACAAGCCATAAGAGACTCTTAATCATGGAACTAAACTGAGGGTTGCTGGAGGGGAAAGGAGTTGGGGGATGGAGTAGCTGAGTGATGGACATTAAGGAGGGCACATGATGTCATGAACACTGGGCGTTATACAAGACTGATGAATCACTGAACTATCCCTCTGAAACTAATAATATAGACATGCTAATTAATCAAATTTAAATTTAAAAAAAAAATCAACAACTTGGAGAAGACTTTTGGATAGCCCTTGCTCCAAAGACAGAGAACTGCGTTCACATTTTGGCACCATTTCCTTACTAGCCAGATTACCTTAAACCAATCATGTAACCTCTCTAAGCCTCATTTCCACGTCACAGGGCCGTCATGAGAAATAAAGACAGGGTCCACAAAGGGTTAACACAGTGCATGATAAAGAGTAAACAGTCAACAAATTAATGTGGTAAAGAGGATGCTAGCAGCAACAGGACAAAAGGAAGCAAACAAGCACAGTATTCTTTCTGTCAGATTCAAGATAAGAATAAGCCTCTACATATGGCTCTGAATGATTTTTCTTTTAAATACTACACTGGAAGTCTTTGGGCTGAAAATTCTACCACTTATTTCTAAATGCTTGGTGGATTGTTTCTCTATTTCTTTTGAGAAGGTAAAGTCAACATACTTTTTTTTTTTAGAGAAGGAGAGAGAGAGAGAGAGAGAGATGGGGGGAAGGGCAGAGGGAGAGGGAGAAAGAGAATCTTAAGCAGGTTCCATGCCCAGTGTGCAAAACTGACCAGGAGCTCGATCTTACAACACTGAGATCACGACCAAGGTGAAATTGAACAGCCAAACTGAAGCCTAACCAACTGAGTCACCCAGGTACCCCAAGTCATTATATTTTTATTTTGGATCTCAATTATTCTGCTTTTAGGAATTAATCTTCCCAAAATGTAATGTGCATAACTATTTAGTTAAAAATATTTTCTATAAAAACCTTATATCCATTATGTCTTAAATTACCATTGTTAACATACACACATACACATGCATATATAAAAAGATATTCATCAAAAATCCAAGTCATTAGCTCTGACTGACGAGCTTATGGTTTCCTTTTTTTTCCCCTTTTTTTCGGGGGGAGAGGTGGTTGGGGGATTCTTGTAACATTAAAAAGTTTATGGTATGATTTCCTCTGACCTAAGTATTATATCATTCATGCTAAGGAAGACAACATAAGTCAGCAGATTTCAGCAGATGTTAATAAATTATGCTAAGCCTAGAAACAGCAGATTTCAAACCTACTTTTGGAACAAGTACAACACAGCAGTTGGGCTTTAATGCTATCTCTGATCAAACACTATGCTGAAGGATTTTTATTCCTCCTACAAACAAATATTATTGTCAAGGTATCCTAAATTCTCAGCTTGTGTCTAAGTTCAAATCAAATGACAGTTTGGGGAATTTATGTCTTGGTTTAGAAAAACTAAAATTCCCCTGGAGAACGGAAGAGAGACATGATGGATTTCTCGCCTTGTAAAATTTAGCCACAGCCATCAATCAGTAAATGATATTATTCTGATTTTGATTTTTTCTATAAATGTTTATTAATGTTTCTGTACATTCATTTTTTAATCAAAAAAAAAAGTTCCCAACCTATGATTCACTGCCTATCACCTACCAACAAAGCCTGGTTTTAACCTCACTTCTCTGGGCACAGTGCTTTCAACCCCTTCAGGCCTATAAAGAGCACCACCCACACTAGCAATATACAATCTAAAAATGTTTGAATATTACATATGGTGCTTTTCAAAGAGATGGTCCCCAGTTACAACCAGGAGGAACCAGCAGTAGCTCTCAGATTTCTTTTGAAGAACCATTATTTAGAGAAATCAGAGAAATCAGATTTTACTTATTTTTACTTGAGAGAGAGAAAGAGAGAGCACAAGAGCAGGGGAGAGAGGGAGAAGAAGGTTCCCCACTGAGCAAGGAGCTGGAGGCCTTGATCCCAGCACCCTGGAATCAGGACCTGAGCTGAAGGTAGTGGCTTAACTGAGCCACCCAGGCACACCCCTCCCTTAAATATTTTTCCGCAGTGTGATTTTTAATGGCTTTTAGTATCCTTGTACCATATTGTTTAACCAAATGTAACATTTCCAAGTCTAAGGATAAGACCTCTTTGGAGATTTTAGATATGTTTTGGCAAATTCCTTGTAGATAGTTTGTAAAGATTTTCATTTGTACAAGTAATATATGAGAATACCCATAAAATTGTGATGTGTCACTCTATGTGCATAGAAAATACATCAAAAGCTTAGGAGAATGAAAAATTAGCAACTCACTACACTTCCAAATTAAACTAATATGGTATATGTCCACTTTAATATTGTTTTAATATAGCTCTAAAGACCCTGCTTTTTAAAGAAAAAGTAAAGTATCTACAGAAATACAGGTTATTTTATGTGAGTGTGATTTCATGCAGAAATATCACAAGGGGGAAGAACAGGACAGCTATAAAAAAAAGAGGATGAGATTAAAACAAATTTATTTTTTAAAAAGGCTCTCAGATCTCTGAATAAAATGTGATTAGGCCCATATCTAGATTTGCAAGGGTGAAAAATCCCATCGCCTAGCACAGTGCCTGTCAGAGTTGGAATTCAGTAGTTTTTCAGCGACTTGTGATCTGTCTGTGAAATAAATAAAAATCTTTTTTTTTAAAGATTTTTTTTATTTATTTATTTGACAGAGAGAGATCACATGCAGGCAGAGAGGCAGGCAGAGAGAGAGGGGGAAGCAGGTTCCCCAATGAGCAGAGAGCTCGATGCAGGGCTCGATCCCAGGACCCTGAGATCATGACCTGAGCCGAAGGCAGAGGCCCTAACCCACTGAGCCACCCAAGCGCCCCGAAATAAATAAAAATCTTTTAAAAAAAAGTACATTTTTTAAAAATCTGTTTAATTTTTAACAAATTAATCTCTTTGTTCCTGTTTCTTCATCTGTAAAAGGGATAATAGTACCTTCATCACAGGGTTGTGGGAGATCCCTAAATTAACTATTATATTTTCAGTGAATACTACATTCTAATGCCCAAAATACAGGATCATTCAATATTTTCCAACTATTATTATTATAGAATAACATCTTAAAATTAACTAATTCTGTAAGGTAGTATAGATTATTTTCATTTTGCATATTTTCCTGTTTTCCAAGTTTTCTTCAATCAATATGCAATGCCTTAGAGTAAGAACTAATTTTTTAAAGAGAAAAACCATCTGATTTTACATCTTTTTATTACAGGTATTTATGAAGTATGTTTTCTTCTTTAACAACTTCTTCAGTGTTTAAGCACCCCATTAGTTCAGATCTCTGTAACTAGACAGCAAACTTTCTGGCTCAATGCAATAGTCCAATAACTTTTTTTTTAAGATTTTATTTATTTATTTGACAGAGAGATCACAAGTAGGCAGAGAGGCAGGCGGGGGGGGGGGGGGGGTTGGGGAAGTAGGATCTCCGCCAAGCAAAGAGTCCGATGCAGGGCTCAATCCCAGAACCCTGGGATCATGACCTGAGCCGAAGGCAGAGGCTTTAACCCACTGATCCACCCAGGTGCCCCTCCAATAACTATTAAACACTACCATTAAATATATTTTTAGTGTTTCCTTGCTAATAAAACAGATATTGAGATAGCTTTCCAAATTAATAGCTCTAATTAATCATGACAAGAAATAGGTCCTGTATAATTAATGATATAAAATTTATATAAATAAACATCTCTATATATTATCAACAAGACAGGTTATTATATGCAATATAAACCACCTACATGGATACAGCCATACATTGACACCAAGATACACCTATAGACCGACAAATCTGTAACCACCTCATAAAACTGAATGAAGCTTTCTTAGTCCCTGATAGCTCTAGAATCTCTCATGGGTCCCAGGCACAAGCACATACCACCTTTTACTTCACTTGTACAGTATCTGTAAACAAATCTGTGAACAAAAAGATGAGACCGTGGTTTTAGATCCTTAGCTCCTCATTACTGAACTTGATGTGGCATCCTATAGGGGGAAAAAAAAAACATTCTAGCAGTAGAAAAGTATATCAGTAGAAATTCAAGACCCCTGAATTACATGAATCAAAGCAATCGGAATTAGCGGGTTCAACTGTGTAGGAAACAAATAGCATGTTAAAAGGAATTAAAAAGCACTGAAACAGATAAAAGAGACCGAAGTCCTTATGTTGCTTCTTTATTGTTACAAAACAAACACTACAATACCTAATACAGAACTGTGTATTTGCTCTTGATTCTGCAATTTAAGCTCTGCTTAGCTAGGTGGAAGTCAGCTAGACTGACCTCATACCACTCAGGCAGCTACAACCACGGAGATGCTAGTGGTCCCAGAGGACAAGTTCCACTGTGCAAGCAAACCCACAACAGTACCATGAAAGATGGTCACCACTATTCCAGTCTCCAATAACAGTTTCCTTACCACCTTTCCAGCTTCTAGTAATAGTTGTCTGCCATTTGTCCAACTTTAGCCAACAATCCCCTACTGTTTTTCCAGCCCTCTGCTGCCATCCAGTCCCAAAACCAATGCCATCTATTCTAGAATTTTGTTTTGGCAGCACCTCACTAATAATTTGGGTTACCTGTTGTTTCGTAACAAACCACTCCAAAACTAAGAGCCTAAAAAGAAAAACCATTTATTTTTTCATAATCCTGCAACATAGGTTTCACTCAGAGGGGCAGATCCTCTGTCGATCTCTCTTTCCTGAGGCCATTCATGTGGCTGCAATCATTTGTGACTCAAAAAGGGCTGGAAAGGGCAAGATGGCCCTACTCACACATCAAGCACTTAACAGGAACTCCATGGCCAGGATGCTTCACTTGTTCTCCAGTGTCCCCTCTAGCAGGACTGCCTGAGTTTCTTGCATGTCCCCCATTCACAAGCACTGACGAAGTTCCTACTCAAGTAATATTTGTTGATGAGCAATTGGCTAAAACAAGTCATACGGCCAGATTCAATGTGGGAAGAAATGTGATTCATTGAGGAGCCATTACTGTAAAAATCTACACATTTCCCATGCTAAGTCAGTAGGCCATTCTCTCAGATGACACTCTATGCTTCTTTTTGGTCATTTTAAAAACTACAGATGGGATGCCCAGGTGGCTCAGTCAATTAAGCGTCTGCCTTCAGCTCAGGTCATGATCTCAAGGGGTCCTGGAATTGAGCCTTCCATCAGGCTCTCTGCTCAGTGGTGTGTCCCTTTCTCCCTCTTCTTCTGACCCCCCACCCCCACTCATGCTCTCTCTCTCTTTCAAATAAATAAAATATTTTTTAAAATAAAAATAAATAAAAACTACAAAAGTGAAAGATTTTTTATATTGTAAAAAAAAGGAAAGAAAGAAGATTAGCTGGCAAAATAAAAAACTAAACAAAAATTAAAAGATAAGCATGCTAAGCTATAAAGTATAGAACACACATTTAAAAGTTAAAAAATAAAGTAACAAGATAATACAAAATTAAAACTAGAAAGAAGAAATAAAAACAAAGTTTGTAACTAGTAAGAAAAGTCAAAAATGAAAATTATAAATGATATAACCATTGATACAAGGGATTAGAAGCAATAAAATAAGCTAAATTAGCATAAATGTTTGATGAATGATTTAACAGACAAATATATGGAGAATAGAAATTTTTTTCTATATTCTTTCTTTCTATTTCTATTTTCTTATTATTTTATTTATTTATTTGAGAAAGAGAACATGTGCAAGACAGAGAGCATGAGCTAGAGGGATGGGCAAAGAGAGAGGGAGAAGCAAACTCCCTGCTAAACAGGGAGCCCGATGTGGGGCTCTATCCAGGATCCTGGGATCAGGACTTGAGCTGAAGGCAGATGCCTAACCAAATGAGCCACCTAGGCAACCCAAGAAAAATACACTTTTAAAAGTACTAAAATTTAGAATTCAAGAGCTTAGCAAACCAAGACAACCAGGAGTTTGGAAGCAAAAACAGTTCCCAAGTTTGGCAAATGCCCCAACAACTTGCCCTACCCAAGAGTTGGGGATCTCTACAACAAAAGGTTTCTCAAACATATTTTTTTATTAAAGCATAATTGAGACATAACATTATATTAGTTTCAGATGTACAATACAGTGATTCAACACTTGTATACATTGCAAAATGACTCACCCCAGTAAGTCTTGTTACCATCCACCACCGTACTAGTTATGATTTTTTTTTTTCAAACTTGAGTATTTACAGAGCTTGTCACAACACAGATTCCAAGGTCCTAGTAATAATTCCATTTTCATAGCACTGGGACGGGGCTCAGGAACCTTCATGAATAAGGCACCCCAGATGGTACTAATAAAAACCTAAGGATGACACTAACTGTCAAAGGGCTTTCTCAGACCATGGGCCTCCTTATCCTTTGCATTGCACTTATTGCTTGAAGCCCTTAGGACAAGCCTACATTTAAAATTTCAGACTCAAAAGCTAACATCCTCCATTCCCTTAGCTATAGCTCAATTTGAGCTGCTTCACCCTTTCAAGCCTCCCTCCAGCAATAAAGCAGCATTTTTCAAATTACAGGTCATGACCAATGAGTGAGTCATAGAATCAATTTAATGGGATGCAACCAGAATAGAAAATATCAGAGGGCACTGCACATAATGACGGTAATTACAATTTTAGTATTGTTACATGAAACCTCTGTTTCAGTTGTGTGTATATATGTACAGTGAAAAACTATATTACTTAGTGAGTCATAAGCAAAAAGGTTTGAAAACCTCTGCCATAAAGAAGATGATGGATTCATCAAGAAACTAAAAAGTTTTCAGGTGAAGAGTGCAGAAACACCCTCAAAGTCAAAGGAAAAAATTTTAATGATGATAATTTCATTTCATCATATTTCTGTAGGGTTTAATTATTCAAGCACTTCAATGCTTCAGAGAACAAATTTAATATGCATTTATTCAACATTACTCTGAAAGGGGAGGTTAGAGGAGTATGGTCCTTTTCTTTTAGAAGCTTACAAAGTAGAGTTAGCATTAACCCATGAAATAAATAGAAGACTAGAGAACAATACAAAACATTTAAAATCATGAGTTAAATGTACAGTGCTGTCGGATTTCAAGTAAGTGAATGATGGAATTAGGGAAGGTTTCATGAAGAAGGTAGGGCTTGAGGTTAGCCTTAAAGGGAGCACATGATAAGAAAAAGCAGAAAGGAAAAGTTATAGTAATAAGTCTTATTACATAGCCAAACAAGGTGAACGGCCTATAAAAAGAATCTCAAACACTTGGTGTATAACTTCTCTTACAATTAAAATACCCCAAACATAAGACAAAGAACAAATGGAGGATGACTCTAAAAGGTAGCAAGAAGAGGGACTGGAGGCTAGGGACATAAAGACTTGAGGAATGACATGGTGGCAAGTTCCCTGGGTTTTCTTTTTGCTTCTCATGTATTCTAGATAACACACTGGAGAAGCCTACAACCAGGAGTCACCAACAGGCAGAACAAAAAAGCTTGAAGAAAAGCCTACTTTCATGGCACCTAGGTGGCTCAGTCGGTTAGGCGTCTGCCTTCGGCTTGGGTCATGATCCCAGGGTCCTGGGATTGAGCCCCACACTGGGTGCCCTGCTCAGCGGGGAGCCTGCTTCTCTCTTTCCCACTACCCCTGCTTGTGTTCCCTCTCTCACCGTCTCTATCTATCTAACAAATAAATAAAAAATCTTTAAAAAAAGAAAGAAAGAAAGAAAAGCCTACTTTCCAGCCATAGGACCAGGAAAAGGACGCCCAAGTGGAATAGAAAACACTTCTTATAAGACCCATCCTTATCTAGCCAAACACCGAAGGAAACTCTGCCCCAACACCAGAGTGTTAGTGGGTGGAACAGGGAACTGGGGTTCGGGCCACAGGCAGCATCAGTGAGACTGGGTACTTTCCCTTCACTTCCCCCAGTCCTGGAACAAGAGGCAGAATGAGAATGCAGGCCACGTTAGTCAGCACATACATTACCAGCCACCCCAGGATTAGTTTAGCAATTTCTTAAAAATGAAACATAAATGTCCCGTACGACTTAGCAATTCCACTCCTAGCAGTGTTATTCACGATACTGAAAATGTGGAAACGACGTAAATGTTCGTCATCTGGCAAGCAGAAACAAAATGGGGGAAAAAAACTCCATACAATGGAATTCTTTTTGGTAATTAAAAAAATATCAATATATGGTACAACACAGATAAACCTCAAAACACATTATGGTAAGTCAAAGAAGCGAGACACAAAAGATCACACATTGAATGGTTCTATTTGCAGAGAATGCCCAGAAAAAACAGAAGTTAAAGTAAGAATTAACTTCAAATAGACAAGAGGGATCATTTTGGGGGGTTGGAAATGTTCTAAAAGATGATGATTCTACAACTTCATAAATTTATTAAAAATTACTAGCTCATTCACCATGGATAAATTCAATGGTATAGAGTTAGCCCTCAATAAAACTGTTTTTTTTTTAACTAGACAGATGGGGCATCTGGGTGGCTCAATGAGTTAAGCCTCTGCCTTCAGCTAAGGTCATGGTCTCAGGGTCCTGGGATCGAGCCCCCCATCAGGCTCTCTGCTCAGCAGGGAGCCTGCTTCCCCCTCTCTCTCTGCCTGCCTCTCTGCCTACTGGTGATCTCTGTCAAATAAATAAATAAATAAAATCTTAAAAAATAAATAAATAAAAACCAGACAGAACAGTATAATAAACTACCATGTTACCCATCATCTAAGGTCCACAATTATGAACTTATGGCCAGTCTTGTTTCATCTGTAACATCACTCCACTCTTCCTCCTCCTGTATTACTACAAAGTAAATCTCAGCTATTATACATTTTACTGAAAATTTTATGTGACAAATACTATAGAAGGTTTTTCAAAATAACAACAATACAATTTTTATACCTTGAAAAATACATTAAAGCACAAGTGATAAAAATGGTACTTTGGCCATTTTAAATAATCTTTCATTGTTTTCTCATATTTTCAGTTTTGTCTTTTATTTCTTTAAACATACCACATTTAGCAGCTGATAGTTCTAAGAGCTCGTCTTTAAGGTCTGATTCTGCCAAAGGATATCATGGACTCTCACTTAGAATAGTGCTCATTTCCTTGTGTGATATTTTTACTATGAGATCCTGTTCCTCAAACTTTGTCTGTGCCCAGGAAGATCAGTGATCGCTCCCACCAGGTGCATGAGTTGAGTCCAAAGTGACTGACAATCTCAAATTAGGGTATTTCAATTGCCGTGAAGGTGAATTCAAACCTTAGTACCCCACTAGGGCTTTTCTCCTCTACTAAGAATCTAGAAAATTTTTCTTGCAGAACAGATTTGAGTTTTAGTGTATACCTTCCCTAAAGATGTGTCTCCTCCGTGGTCCTGAATTTATTCAGAATTTCTGTTCCACCTCCCAACCCGGCATGAGCCCAGGGTCTTGTCTTCTGATCCCCATGTGGCTATTAAAATCCAAAACTCTGGGTGCCTGGGTGGCTCAGTTGGTTAAGCGACTACCTTCAGCTCAGGTCATGATCCTGGAGTCCTGAGATCAAGTCCCACATCAGGCTCAGCAGGGCGTCTGCTTCTCCCTCTGACCCTCTCCCCTCTAACGCTCTCTCTCTCACACTCACATACACACTCCCTCTCTCTCTCTCTCAAGTAAATAAATAAAATCTTAAAAAAACAAAAAACAAAAAAAAACACAACTCTGAGTTACCAGGAATTGACAAATGTCTATAGGATAGCTGCAGGCTTCAAAGCATACTGACTACTCTGGAAATGTATTCCCCTTTATTTGTAGTCTCAGATCATTTCCCTTACCTCCCTGCAAGGTCACTATGCATTTTTAAAGATTTTTCATATTTTATTTATACTTTTTTATGAGTTTTGCATTGGGAATATTTTCTAGATATCTACTCTGCTATATTTCCAGAAAATGAAATCTAATTCCTTCTTTTAAGAAGCCTAATAAAATTTATAATCTTCAGTTTAGAATAGGGCATTTTCCATCAACCTAGGTTTCAAAGTTTGAAATCTTTCATCTCCCACCATAACATTAATTTCTATCTTTGTTTAAGATCTAAATGTACCACAGAACCACCTAAAATTAAATAACTTATCAACCAGACCACTGCATAAACAAAAATAAAATGGAACAAAATATCTCTGTGAGCATTATTATAGGGAGGCATTACACAGCACAGTGATAAAGCAGGACTTTTATTAGTTATCATTTAGTAAATTGGAAAGCATTACCAGAGTTAGTTGGAGTCAGATCTGAAACTTGATGGCTACGTGAGCTTAGGTAAATTATCTCCAATGTGTGGCCTCAGTTTTTTTAAATGTATAGTTTAGCTAGAGTCAATATACCTTAATGTATTAAAAGCTCTAGCCATGGGAATCTGAATAAAGTATTAAATTGAAAATTATGTAAAAGAAAAATATTAGTACACCAATCAGCAATGATCAGGACTCAGAAGAGTATACAAAAGTCTTATTAAAGGGGCCCGGTGTATGCAACTTAAATGGTTCAGTAACAGTGTTTCTGTGTGTATGTGTGTATACACGTATGTATGTATGTGTGTGTATACAGAGAGACACAAATACCCATGTCTGAGAGAGAGAAGAAAAGAAGGAGAAGGGGAGAGAGAGAAGGAAAAGGAGGGGAAAAGAAAAGGGGAGAAAATAAAGGTGGCAAAATATTGAAAACTGATGAATCTGAGCAGAAAACCCATGGGAGTTCTCTGTACTACTCTTACAACTTTTCTGTGAGTCTAAAATTACTTCAACATCTTTTTTAAAAGTGTTATGAAGTCAGCATTTAAATAACAGATATAACCCTGGCTACATAAAACAGAAGCATACTGTTCTATCATGGGAAGTAAAGGAAATCCATGAAGGGACATTATGAAGTTATCACTCACCAACTGTTTCAGTCTCACATATGTTTGTTGCTATAAATACAAACTGATCTATTTGAATTCTCTATTAATGACAGGTTGCAGAACTACATAAAAATGTATAACATCCTGATGGGTAAACACCTTAGGTGAGATTTTTGAGCCGAGGGTAATTTGGGAAGAAAGCTCACACATCAGCTGAGAAAGCATTCCAACATTAACTCCCGGCTTCCTCCAAAGTCAGCTGCAGACGACCAAGGGGAGTAAGAACACAGAGCATTCAGCATCGCAGGAAATGTGTGCCCTGTGGTTCCCAGCATCTTGGAAGTGCAAATTCAGCAGGTAACATAAAACTCCCTAACTCTACAATAAGTTCTGGTGCATAAATCACAATATATGTATCTCTTTCCTTAAGAGTCTATATTTGTATCTAGCTTCTCAGAATGTCAAAATAACAGTTACAACCAATGATAACTGTTGAATATTAAGCCCTCTATAGGTTTAAATATTTTTTAATAAAATAAATAAATGTGACAAGGAGAGGGTGTAAGTCTCTTTGCTTGCTTTTTTGACAGAACTTTTAATTTTAAGCTCAGCAGGAAATTCAGATAATGACTGCAAAGAGCCAAGCAGGAGTCCAATATGTTTATTACAAACCAATCTCTTCAGGATCCTCTGCAGATAGCTGAAAGTCAAGACAATTTTGAACCAATGGAAGTGTGTTATTGATTAGCAAATACCTCAATGCTGATCAAACTATTTTCCCTCCCATTCTCTAACTTTCTAATTTATTCTGCATAAATCTTTCTCTGAAGTCTGAGCTAGAGAGATATAATTGTGGAATAATATTTTCAAGTATTTTCCCCTCTGGCTACGCCAACTGGAAAAAAAGAAGATGGTATACTATATGCTACAGATAGCAATTACAATAAAAACAGGACAGTGATACCTACTTTCTTAAAGTCTTAATTTTAAATGTAGAAGGCATACACCTTTTATAAGAACCAGTGACCCTGCTACAGGCATTCTCACTTAAATAAAATCTAAAACTTTGGTATGAGGTCATTAAACTATTCCTAGGACACCTCTTTTACTCTAAAAGCCTCAGTAAGCAATTGAACTTCTAATTTGAATAATTGAATTCTACCAACATAAATTCCCTCTGTAGTTTCAGCTGTATGCAGCATCGGTCTTCATTTCCTGAGTTAAATTAATACTGAGTAATGCGGTGCTTCTTTAAAAAAAAAAAAAGTGCATCCACTTTCATAGTAACCTTTCAGCAACTAGTAGATGATTCATGTGCACTAGAGGGGAATAGTTCAGTATGAGTAATCATTAACCAATAATTTCTGCCAGCATTCCCTGTGTGCAGAGCATTACAAAAGGTACATCTCACCCAATAAAATGGATATATCTATACAACCTTATTTAAAAAAAATCAAATGTTTGATAAACTGTATATTTCCCATTGAATTGTCATTCTATCATTTAAAACTTTATTTTCATTTATGACTTATCTTCAACTAGCTGTGAGTCCTCATGTTTGACCACCTCTATCCTTCTAGTCAGATACCTAATAAATTATAAATTAATACTGGGAAACCTAACTTACTCCATACTGTTCAAAAAGTAAAGATTTCTTGTAAGAGGGAATCCTGGAAACAAGCTTCTCCTATTAAATCCCAAGCCAGCAGAATTCTAAAAAGACATAAGAAACAGTTCTCATGAAAACTTTGCTACCAAAGTGAATTTCCAGTGTTGCTATAACAGCATTTATTCAATATACTCCAAAAGACTGGTACAATATACCTCTTTAATGAGATTTGATCTTTCAGTCCTTGGATTTTCTTAAATAACATGTCTACAAGTTGCAGAGTGACCTTTACGAAAAGCCACTCTAAAGTGATGATCCAAGTGGCCCTGGATGACTTCCAGCTTAAAGACATCTAACGTGGATCAACCCATTCCAGAATTCAATGACTCAAAATTTCAATCTACTCCAATTTTGTCAGTCTTTGACTTCAAAGACTAGGGTCGTTGTAGGTAGACTCAAAGGTGAAAAATAACTTTTTAGATTACCTCTGAAGTCAACCAAATACCGTTGGAGTCATAATGGCTATAGTAGGTATACTCACCTACTCACTTTTTTTCCTTCCCTTCTCACTTTGCCATGACTCCCAGTCTCACTGGCTTTGGATTTTGATACATGACTTACTTATGTGAACGGAAGAGTGGAAGTTCTGAACTGAGTCTTTAAGAGGTTCTGAGTGTTTCTACTCACCCTCTGGTATCTTGCTATCACCCGTGAAAACATACCCCCAAGCAGCCATGGCTCCTTCAGTGCAGGTTCCACAAAGACAGATACATGAAGTGTACTGAACCAAATCCAGAGTCCAGAGTGACTACAGATAATCTACCGACCCAGGAGTAAGAAATAGTGATCTGAATGCAAGCAACTGAAATCTTAGGGTACTTTATTGCTATAGTAAAAGTTAATATCATGACCAACAATAAAAGGGCTCAAGGTATTATTCTCTGGCACCACTCAATTCTAAATTAAAACTTCCAGGTCCATGCTCCAAAATAGTATGCTAAAGCAAACCAGTGTTCATTTCAGTACCAGGCACTGGCCAAATACATCTGACAGCTTGATATCTTCTCATCTGAAAATGTATCCATTATTCAGGATTAATAACCTTGAAACTCTTCTACTAAAGTAAAAGTACATTGACAACAGAATCCATACCTGATTCGCCATCTCCCACCACACCTAAAATAGTGTTTCACACTTCTTAGCCATTGATAAATGACTCCCTATTCCAACTCAAAGTTACCTCTGCTTTTCATTATTGTCCAAATCTCAAAATGACCTCCTGAGTCACAAAATAATTCAGATATTTGAAATGACAGAAATGACTAGATATGATCTTTCCACCTGAACACACAGGTATTCTAAAGTGCTACACAATGAATGATTCTCAAGACTGGTAACCTACACCAACATGAATTCCTTCAAAATGGCACAGATTCCTTCAGTGAATACTGTGATGTAGAATGACATGTCTCATGGCGCTGCACACAAACATGCCACAGAGCTATGTCAGCGTTCAAGGCAGGTCTCACAAGAGGGCCCAGCAATGCCTTCAGGGGAGCACATTTCTGTCTTGAGTCTTTTTCACACTGGTCCTCTGTACCACTCTGCCTCCTGATCATGGATTGTACCAGTTGTCTCATTTTCTCCCTTGTCCTCTATCACCAACTGATCTAAGGAACTTTCTTTCCTCTTCTTCTCCACACTTCTTTTCATTTCTTGCCACTTGCTTTTTTTCCCTTTCTCTCATACTTCTAAACCTGGTACAAGAAGGCATCATTGCACATTCAGAGAACTCCCTTCCTTTACAACAAAGCAACCAACTGCCAAGTACCAGATATAATTCTCGGGCCTCAGAGTCAATAAGAGCAGGTGTGTTCCTTGCAGGATGCTCAGGGACTTCCAGACATGACCACACACCCTGCCAGCTATTTAGTACTTGTGTCATTACAGAAATTTGAAGACAAGAATTTTTGTCAAATTTTTGGTCAAAAATTCTGCTGAACTCCACAGTCTAAACATGTTCAGTTCATCAAAGCTGTGCAGTAGCAAAGATGCCTTCAAAAATGCTTAATTAATTAATCGCTATATCCCATTATTACAATTCCTGCTCCTAAATAATGTTAAGTATGATTTAGTAATATCTAATGAAATTATAGATAAATTCTCTATTACACTTAGAAGGAGTCAAAAAAATCCTAAAATACAGACCCAACTGTAATAAACATATATCTTTGTTTTCTTCCCAGAATATCCTTTCCTCTTTTATTCTGAAAATAACATACCCTCTCTTCTGGGAAATGTCACCCCTTCCTTACCCCGAAAGCTGATTCAAATATATTCTGTCATTTTCTAATTGAGTCTAGCCATGGCTAGAGCTGTCTACCTGTTTGAAGCTGGGCCCATCATGGCACCCTAACCCACTGGTCAAAGTTGATCCATATTTGTATAGATAAGGCTATATGACTAAAACAATCAATCACAGTCCTTTTCCAAGATCTTTCAAGGTAAAATTAAGGCAAGAGGGGAGATCTCTCTCAAGTGGTGATGAAATGGGGCATCTTAAAGCATGAGAGTTGCCAGCAGCCCTGTGTCCTGCATGGTGACGAAAGCCAGTCTGAGAGAACGAAGCCAAAGATGCAGACAGAAACAGATGGCAGAAACACAGAAGACGATGCACCCTGCAGCATCCAAATCCCTGGTTCCAGTTGTCCCTGCTGATTGTCACACTTCTGCCTTCCTCCTGGGTACACAATAAGCCTTCCAATAAACTCTCCTGTATATCTAACTCAATTCAAGCTCTTATCCTGTAATCTGTAGCCAAGGAAATTCTACATAATATACCAGACAAATGACAAGGTAACAAATTTGACTTCTTGGGAGTAGGGCCCAGGAACACTGTAACAAATGTATCTGCAGCAAATGTACCTGCAGCAAAAAAATCTGATTAAACAGACTGGCATTTCAGAATACTATTTAACACTTTCTTCACTGCCTTCTTAACTGGGCATAAGCCTTGTCTTTTCATAAGACAATCAATTTCTTATAATTTTTACTGAATTCCCTCTTAGCACATACATATATATACATGAACACATATGTGTATTTATGTATATATACACCCTTGTGTATGTGTATAAATATAGTATGTATATATTTTATACATATATAGATATTTTGGGTTTAAGTACAGATATACGCATACCAATATGTATATTGATACTGAGATAGATAGATACAGTAACTATATGTATATATATATATATATGCATGTATATATATACATATATATATATGCACACACACACAGTGACTGAATTTGACCCAAACCCATCCTATGACTACACTAACAATTTGGTTTTAAAAGGATATTTAAGTGTGGATTCAAATATAGATAATTAAAATATCCTAAAATCCCAGGCCATATCCACAGAAAATGGTGTCATTTAGTAAAATTTCCTTAGACTCTCTACTTACAGTCCTAAAATAAATAAAATAAAATAAAAACTAAAAAAAAAGAACCTACAGATATAGAGAACGATTTGATAACTATGTTTATTCACCTCCACCCTGTTTATAATATGACCACATTAAAAGACCTTTTAAAAAACTTTAGTAAAGTTAAATTTCAGGTCAAGGCCTTTTTAAAACTTTTCAGTTCCCAGCACAGAAATAATATACAGAAATCCCACTGCTAGTACATGAGAAACCATGAAGCATGTGCTATAAATAACAAAGTCACATTCATTTTTACCTGCATTGATGCTCCCTCCACTCTGGCCACACAGGCCACCCGGTCCAGGAAAGTCACTGCCACAGGCACCGCCACAAAAAAGCCCTTACAGAAGGCTTTGGCGTATCTTCTCACCCAGCCCTGTGACTGTGCCATACCTGAAAACAAGTACAAAATTAGCCTCAAAAGAAGGTAAAAAAGAAAAAACAAAAGCAGCACAGGAAAAGCAAGAGTTAAGGAAAAACTATCTCATCTCTTAATATATTTCACACGCATCCCTACAAGCAGTGGAATAAATCTGACTTAAATCCCAAAGGCAAATACACTAACTCAGATTAACTTTTCAATAACTGAAGTCCACTTGATAACTTTAGTGGAAACTCTCTCTTCACAAAGCAGTAAGTTAGAAAACAAAGAAGCATTCCAAAAGTAAATCCCTTCAGGTTGTTGGCTATGACGGTAGAGATGCTTCTCACACCTCTGACATCTGTTCTCTTCCACAGTCCCACAAGTTTTAGTGGGACACATGGCTTCCTGGCCTCCCTTGCGGCTAACTGTAACCATGTGACTAGGTCTGATGAATGCCGTATGAGTAAAAATGATAAATTTCCACATTGTGTCCTGAAAAAGAAAAAGGGGAGGCCCTTCCTGTTTCCCTTTTTTGATACCATGATAACAATGGGGTAGTAGGAGCAGGAGTAAGCCTTCTACTCATCCAGGAGTAGAAGGGTCCTGGATCCCCAGCACCATGGAGGGACTCTAATTGGGCTGCACTGCTTACCCTTGAACTATTGTATTAAATGAGAGATCCACCACTTTCCATCATGTCCAAATCACTGCTATATGAGTCTGTGTTACAGCAGCCAAACTGATCCTAATACAACAATGAAATCTATGATAGATCAAGAAAAAAAATAAAAGAAACAAATCACTGCATGTGGATTCAATACAGATAATTACCAACACTTACTTACCTTATATTATAACCACTGGACTAATTTTCAGATTTTCTAGGGATAAGCAATCCCTTCATTGTCTCATGCAATGAAAAACAAAATAGCGAGAGATCAAGATATGCTACCCTACCAGACCAAAAGGAGCCAAACACAGTCCAAGAGATGAAGAAGCTTCATAGTTGGGAAAGATAAATGACCGTTTTGTTCTCAGTCTTACTTATACAAGCTCCATGTGCTACCCAAGACTGAAGGAGGAGGTGGAGGGGGTGCTGAGGTTAGAGGTCTCTTGACCTCTCTTTTGCAGTGTGCAACTAGATCAGAGCAAGTGAAAAGTTCCCTAACACAACCACAAGGCTTGTTTAGACCTAAACCTACACGTCAGTTTGCTTCCAAGTGATAACTGAAGATTATTTGTCCTTTTGAGAGCAGATTCAAAAGGGCCCAGAAATTCAATTCACATCAAGCATATACCAGAAAGGCATACACTAGGACAGTATTAGGCTTTTCATTTTTAAGTTCCCAAAAGTCACACTTCCAATGAGAGCAGTGTTATAGTAATATTAATATTATAGACATGAAAAGAAGCCAAAAATATAAGAAGGAGAAGAAAAAGACTAAGAAATACATTCATGAACAACACAGGGAGACAGAGAAGGAAAATAATATAAATAAACAAATAAGTATAATTATTTACTTATTTGCTTAAGTGAATAAAAGCAGAAAAAGTTACAGTTAAATTCAGTCTGAGTACTCATATCTGAAGATTTTACCTGCTGACCTATATAATTTAAACTTGAAATGAGAAACAGAGGACCATATAAAGAAAGGATGGGGGCTCGCCTGGGTGGCTCAGTGGGTTAAGACTCTTGTCTTTGGCTCAGGACGTGGTCCCAGGGTCCTGGGATCGAGCCCCACATCAGGCTCTCTGCTCGGCAGGGAGCCTGCTTCCCCCTCTCTCTCTGCCTGCCCCTTTGCCTCCTTGTGATATCTCTCTCTCTCTGTCAAATAAATAAATACAATCTTTAAAAAAAAAAAAGAAAGGAAGGAAGGAAGAAAGAAATAAAGAAAAGAAAGGATGGGACCACTTCCAAACAGCTTTATCCAAAAGACTTCACTTCTTTTATTTTAAAGGAATTTTCCCTTTAAAGACACATACAAAAGAGGGTCACCTGGTAATGAAAAATACATAGTCTTCTGATCCTCACAGAGCAAAAGAATTCTCCAGAGTTATCAGTATAGGACAATGGCTATCCAACGGTTTTGACCATATCCCACAATAAGAAATACACTCTATAGAGCAACCGAGTACTCAAATACTCACATACACACACAACTTACACACATATCCTCACAATGCAGCAAATAAGAATTGAAAATAGTTTCACAAAACAGTACTTATTACATAATAGGCTATCATTTTAGTCTGTTCTGTTTCCTTGGATGAGACAAGATGAATGTCAGGAGACCAGATTATTCTAGTGGTCCAGAGCAAGAGATGATGGTAGTCTGGACCACACTGGTGGTGACAGAGATGGAATAAAATGAGCAGACCTGGGGCACCTGGCTGGCTCAGTCAGCGGAGCGGGCGACTAGATCTCAGGGTTGTGAGTTCCAGCCCCGTATGGGACACAGAGCTTACTTAAAAAAAAAAAAAATGAGCAGACTTATGATATATATTTTGGAGGTTAAAATAACAGGATTGGACGTGGATGGGCAATGGCAGGAGAGGGGACAGGAACTAAGAGAAGGAAGTGTCAAGAGGCAGTAGTGACCGACCTAAGAAAGCACTATTATTTTGTCAATACCTTGAATTGCATTCCAAAGTAGTAAAAACATGCTCATAATTCAATTTCTCAAACCTTTACTCAGTCTTACTAAGGACAAGGCCATAAGTTGGACACTAGGAATATAGGAGTGGAAAAGCAGATATAGTCCTTGCTCCCAAGGATTAACAGTATTCCAGGAAAGAAGCCCCTGAATGAACATTCTTAAATGGAAATGAGTATTGCAAAGGGCCATGCCCTGAAGCATGGGAATATGGAGCAAGGAAGTCCCTCCATCAGAAATGATCAGCAAAGGGCTGCCAAGGAAACAGCAACTGAAGTGGGACTTGAGCATTTCAGGCACAAGGAGCAGCATATGTAAAGACCTAGGAGTGAAGTAAAATGTAGCTATTGAAGAAACTAAAAGAAGTTAAATTTGGATAAAATATATACACAACTTATTTGCTAATTTTCAATTTTTACTTCAGTAAACTTATTTTTAAGATTTTATTTTTTATTTGAGGCAGAGAGAGAGAGAGAGAGATGGAACACAAGCAGAGGGAGCAGCAGGCAGAGGGAGAAGCAGGCTCCTTGCCAAACAAGGAGCCCAATGCGGGACTCGATTCCAGGACCCTAGGATCATGACCTGAGCCAAAGGCAGACGCTTAACCAACTGAGCCACCCAGACACCCTACTCTAGTAAACATTTAGTTATTGACTGCTAAACACCAACACTAAGGGAAGAGAATATAAAGATGGCTCGGCATGCAATATAATATCATTTAAAAACTCTCACAAACAATACTTTATATTTTCTATGTAAATTTGTATAAGCATCAAAAAGTATTTAAAAGGGGTGCCTGGGTGGCTCGGTGGGTTAAAGCCTCTGCCTTCAGCTCAGGTCATGATCCCAGGGTCCTGAGATCGGGCCCCGCATCGGGCTTTCTGCTCAGCAGGGAGCCTGCTTTCTCCTCTCTCTCTGCCTGCTTCTCTGCCTACTTGTGATCTCTGTCTCTCAAATAAAAAAAAATAAAATCTTTTTAAAAAAGTATTTAAAATAGAGTATTATTTGTATTATTGTGCTCACTACTTACTAACCACTCATGTCACTTGTATAATTAGTTAAGAACAGAAAGAGATAGAAAAAGCAGGCTTATCAAAATGCTGAGTGGTTCATCCTAGATGCTGGAAATGTAGATGATGACTATATTCTTCTTTGAACTTCCACTGGTTTCTAACATCTAAAAAAGAAATATGGTGCTATGAAATCACTTTAGTATATAGATACTACAGGATGATGCCAGTCTTGATCTATTTCCTATCATGATAAACTACCCTTTCTCAGTCCAGTCTCTATGCTGTTCTAAGGGTAACAAAAAACACCGAATAAGATTCTTCCCTATTTATGCAGCAATCGACATATCTGACTGCAATTCTTTTATGTAGCCAAAATAGTCTATGTCAGAATATTATATGCTTTGGAAAATTTCTTGAGAATTTGAAAAGCCTTAGAAAGTCCTACCTTTCTTCTCACCCATAGTAGCATCTGGGTTCAAACAGGAAAAACCTGCTGACAATCCATATTATAACCAACCTGACAACTTGACTATTTTAAGTAATTAATAAACTGACTTTGAAACACATAAACCTATGCTTATCTAAATATTAAGCAAAAATAAATATTAATAGGGGCACTTGGGTGGCTCCATGGGTTAAAGCCTCTGCCTTCGGCTCAGGTCATGATCCCAGGGTCCTGGGATCGAGCCCCGCATCGAGCTCTCTGCTCAGCAGCGAGCCTGCTTTCTCCTCTCTCTCTGCCTGCCTCTCTGCCTACTTGTGATCTGTCTGTCAAATAAATAAATAAAATCTTTTAATAAATAAATAAATATTAATAAATATTAAGCAAATGCAAATAGAAAAACATGCTCTTATACATCTGTGGCTCTTAGAATTAAAAAAGCAAACATATGACAGAAAGAAAATGTAAGTGTTATCTTTGCTGTTCGTTGTTTCCTGCATGCATGGACCTTCACTAAATGAGTAGGGATATGGGCAGAATAGAAACTGGGAAAGTTTCCAAATATGATGATGTGGCAGCTATCCCAATTATAAGGCAACATGCATGCTTACAATGTAAATTAAGGGGAAAAGAGAACATAAGTTGTGTTAGAATTGGAGTCCCAGAATTTTGAGCCTCCCCTTCCTTCCCAATATCCACTCTCTCATACACTGCTACTCCATTTGGTCACTGTAGCCCCCAGGAAGGATCATAGTAATGAGAGTCCAGGGCATGAGGTGGCCTATAACTAGCTGCATGTCTCACCAACTCACTTTCAGGCCTCGGTTTCCTTGTCTGTAAAAAGAGAAGTTAGATTCAATGTCTAAGGTCCTTTCTGTGCCCAGCATTAGTCTTAAAAAGTCACTCAGATTTTTACTAAGAAGAGACAGGAGGTTTGCCTTTTAGGTTTGAGACTCCAAGTGTTAAAAAGAAAAAAAAAAAAAAAGATTTTGCTTCTATTAAACAGCTAGTCAGAAAAAAGAACAGAGAAGAAGCTGGAACAAGTGCAAATCATGTCAAAGAACATTTAGTTATAGTGAAATCCACTGTTCTTTCACTTCCTGTCTTCATAACTCCACTGCGGCCCATCTCCTGCACAACAGAGTCAAGACAAGTATTTTCCTACTGAGAGACTCTCAAAGAGCATGTGGGAGAAGTGCCAATGTGAAGGTGCACAGATGCTGCCCAAGCCAAGGGAAAAAATTAAGCTACCTTACAAATAAATTGTCACTATTTTCAGGGGCTCAAAAGCCTCAGTATACTCCTGTCCCACCTGATATGCAAACAACACCTCTACCACATAAAGGTCAAACACTTTTAAAAGCTTCTAACTATCACTAAAATAAACCATACATAAGTGAAAACAAACATTACATTTCCATGTCAAGTCAAATTGTTTAAAATTCTATGGCATTCATATTTTGTTAAAGTTCATGTATTTTTTATTTCTGTAGAACCTGCCAAAGAATCATTGGAATGATCTGGTCTTTTGGTCACACCCTCAATGTTTAAAACCTCCATACTAATAAGCACCTAACACCTGTTCCCTCTGAGAAAATTTCCTTTAAGCAATGATAATATGCTACTAAAACCATCCCCAGCAAAAAGGAAACAATTTTTATCAGTAACCTCATTCTTCTAGTAACCATGCAAGTCACTTAGGTTCAAAACATTGCTCCTGAGAAAACTGATGCTTAAGTAGTAGGCACACCTGGTTCATTGCTGAACTGAGAATATTTTTAAATAAGCTTTCAGATTCAGTTGAAATCATATTTGCCACCTGCCACATGGCACCTGCAAGGGAAAGTTTCTTGGTGATGCTGACCTCAACCACGTAATGACCTATGCTATAAATGCCTCTTTCCTCTCATGACTTGTAATGGCTTGATCATGCATGAATTCATCTAAAATGATTCTTAAACTTGCCTACATTTTAGCCTCTAAAAAGTCACCAGTTACTCATCCATAGCAACCAGGTGGATAAATACACCTCAAGTCATCCTCATTACAAGGACTATTTAAAAATTGTGTGGGAGGTTTGAAGGTAAGAGGAAAATAATAAATTACAAGGCAGTACCTTATATAAAATATAATCTTTCAATCATAACAATAAGTTTGCATATTTGGATAACCAAATCAAGATTTTACTTCTAAACTCAAACCATATATCAAACTATAAACATCAGAGAATGTAAGAACAGGGATCCAAGCAAATCAGACACCCAGTTCTCTGCTTCCTCAATATATATTTATTGCTCACCTACTAAGTATCTGGGAATTGGGCTAAGGGATGAGTACACAATGCACAACAAGGTAAGTATGGTCCTGGGCCACACAGAGCTTACATTTTCATTCTTGCTGCATTATCTAGTTTGCTAGACACTATGCTAAGACATCAAAGGTAAAAAGACAAACCAAAGTCAAGTTCCATTCAAGGGGGACTTGTTACAAGATCATAAGAAATGAGTAGGTGACCATGCATGATCAGACTACCCTCCTCCATGGATCTCTCCTAGAGTTCCTACTACCAATAACCTCAGTCTACAAAAACCTTAGCATGCGAACCCAGGAGGAATCTGGATACATTTGGACAAACTAATGCAAGAGAGAAAATAATAACTAATGAACTAGAATAACTTTTTTAAAGATTTTATTTGAGAAAGAGAAGAGAGAGCGCCCATAAGCAGAGGGGGGAGTTCGGCAGGGGGCGGGGAAGTGGTGGAGGGAGAGGGAGAAGCAGACTCTCCACTGAGCAAGGAGACCAATGCAGGGCTCGATCCCAGGACCCTGAGATCATGACCTGAGCCTATGGCAGTTGCTTAACCAACTGAGCCAACCAGGTGCCCCTGAAGGAGAACAATTTTGTTTCTACTGGAAGCAGATCTAGGAAAGTAATCTATGGAAACCAATTTTTAAAAAATTCAGGGCCACCTTGCTCCTTTCACTTTACAAATAAACAATCTTATAAAATAGACAATTGGTAATCTTCAGAATGTGAACTCCAGCATCAATTCCTTTATCTTTTAACTCATGTGACTTAGCAGTTCTCACTCAAAAATTCTCAGAAAGGACAAAACAGTAAGAAAAAAAAACAAAGAATAAAGAAAAATTAGCCAAAAATAATAAAGAGGATAAATGAAATGGAGTTAGACATAAAGTGTTCTGGCAAAGATATCCAATAAAAGTCAACACTAGTAGCCTAGCGAAAATAATAATGTCCTCTGTCTTGACCTAAAACTGCTGCTTTGATAGAGATGATCGTAATTCCCCTAAACTGCTGAGCATCTAGATACCAAGAGAGTAGAGATTAAAACTGACATATTTAATTTTAAGTCGGGAATGTTTAAACACAAGTGAATTCCAGGGTTATGTTCTACTATACCTGGTATTGAAAGAAAACACAACCAGAAAACAACCAGGATATGAAACTTCATGAGTTTTTGGCAAGGACTCCAATTTGCAAATGTACAGCATTTATGCTCACCTTTACCTCTGCCTCAGAAGGGGAATCCTCCCTCTGTCTGAGAAGAGGCCAGCTGTGCTCTGCTGGGCGAGCATCAGCAAGGAGGGAAAGTCAGTATAAAGTTAGTGGCCTCTATATCTAACTGGCCTCAGTTCAAATCATGATTCAATCACATGACTTCGGACAAACTGTTGTTTAATTTGTTGAGCATAATTTTTTCATCTGAGAAAACGTGCAGGGTGTTTTCAAGGTATAAAACGTTCACACATGTTGTTCTGTTTAAGTAAGAATTTGTAGGGGCCCCTGGGCGGCTCAGTGAGTTAAGCCTCTGCCTTCAGCCCAAGTCACAATCTCAGGGTCCTGGGATCAAACCCCACATAGGACTCTCTGCTCAGAGAGCCTGCTTCTCCCCCTCTCTCTGCCTACTTGTGATCTCTCTTTCTCTGTCAAATAAATACATAAAATCTTTTTAAAAAATAATAAAAATTTTAAAAATAAAAAATTTTTAAAAGTAAGCATCTGTATGAAGAAAAAAAATAAAGTCCCATAAAGCTAATAACTGAATACAGTATATGTATATTAAAGAACAATGGATGGATCATCAAATAAAAGGTATTTCTCTAGCTAAAAGCATTAGCCATGTCTAAAGAAAGGGACTAGCAATAACAAATCAAAAAAGAACATTAGACTTGCATACATACTGCATATTCAGAATTCTAAGGTAAGCATTTAGTTTATTTTCAAGTATTTTGCTGTAATAAATAATGCCTCAGTGGGGGAAAAAAAAAGAATAGACTTAAGGATGTTTGTTACATGCAATAAAAGCAGTAAAGCTGATCTTCTAGTAATGGGACACCTACTAAACAGAGTGATACTTTTATTCTGCTTTGAACTCAATTTTCTTCTAGGATTTAACTGGTTAGGGACAATCATATTTATTGATATTGGCTAATTAACAAGAATTATGGACTGCCAACATCGTGGCACTGTCTTAGGTAATCTGAGGGTTTTTATAAAAGCAGAATAAAGGAAAAATTATGACTTAATGCAGAACTGGACCACAGGATTAAGTTGTATAATAGCCACTGGGGGAAAAAGAACACAACAAAGAAGAAAGATAGGTGCTATAACTGGAAGAAAAATATTCATGAGAAAAAGCATAAAGAAAACAAT
Source organism: Taxidea taxus jeffersonii (assembly GCA_003697995.1). Taxonomy (NCBI): domain Eukaryota; kingdom Metazoa; phylum Chordata; class Mammalia; order Carnivora; family Mustelidae; genus Taxidea; species Taxidea taxus. Next base: position 518,852 of record ML106091.1, on the reverse strand, counting down.
GAATTTAAATTTAGAAGGTGGGAGCACCTGGGTGACTCAGTGGGTTAAGACTCTGCCTTTGGTTCAGGTCATGGTCTCAGGGTCTTGGGATCGAGCCACACATCAGGGACTCTGCTCAGCATGGAGCCTGCTTCACCACCCCTCTCTGCTTGCTGTTCTGCCTACTTGTGATCCCTCTCTCTGTGTGCCAAATAAATAAATAAAATCTTTTTTAAAAAATAAAAAATAAATGTAGAAGACGGACAATGCTCTGAAGCTAGACCTCAATCACAAGAAGAAAGCTGGAAAGAACTCAAATACATGGAGGCTAAAGAATGAATGGGTCAACCAGGAACCTAAAGAAGAATTGAAAAAATTCATGGAAACAAATGAAAATGAAAACACAGCTGTTCAAAATCCGTGGGACACAGCTAAGGTGGTGCTGAGAGGAAAGTATATAACAATACAAGCCTTTCTCAAGAAACAAGAAAGGTTTCAAGTACATAAGATAACAATACACCTAAAGGAGCTGGAGAAAGAACAGCAAAGTAAGCCTAAACCCAGCAGGAGAAGAAAAATAATAAAGATCAGAGCAGAAATCAATGAAATAGAAACCAAAAGAACAGTAGAACAAATCAACAAAACTAGGAGCTGTTTCTTTGAAAGAATTAGTAAGATTGACAAACCCCTGGCCAGACTTATCAAAAGAAAATAGAAAGAACCCAAATTAATAAAATCATGAATGAAAGAGGAGAGATCACAACCAACACCAAAGAAATACAAACAATTATAAGAACATATTATGAGCAACTATACACCAGCAAATTTGACAATCTGAAAGAAATGGATGCATTCCTAGAGACACAGATTGCAAAACTGGACCAGGAAGAAACAGAAAACCTGAACAGACCCATAACCAGTAAGGAGATTGAAGCAGTCATCAGAAAATCTCCCAACAAACAAAAGGCCAGGGCCAGACGACTTCCCAGGGGAATTCTACCAAACATTTAAAGAAAAATTAATTCCTATTCTCCTGAAACTGTTCCAAAAAATAGAAATGGAAAGAAAACTTCCAAACTCATTTTATGAGACCAGCATTACCTTGATCCCAAAACCAAAGACCCCATCAAAAAGTAGAATCACAGACCAATATCCATGATGAACACGGATGCAAAAATTCTCACCAAAATACTAGCCAATAGGATCCAACAGTACATTAAAAGGATTATTCACCACAACCAAGTAGGATTTATTCCTGGGCTGCAAGATTGGTTCAACATCTGCAAGTCAATCAATGTGATACAATACATTTAAAAGAAAGAACAAGAACCATATGATGCTCTCAACCGATGCTGAAAAAGCATTTGACAAAGTACAGCATCCTTTCTTAATCAAAACTCTTCAAAGTGTAGGGATAGAGGGTACACACCTCAATATCATCAAAGCCATCTATGAAAAACCCACAGCAAATATCATTCTCAATGGGGAAAAACTGAGGGCTCTTCCCCTAAGGTCAGAAACACGGCAGGGATGTCCACTATCACCACTGCTATTCAACATAGTACTAGAAGTCCTAGCCTCAGCAATCAGACAAAAATAACAAAAAAAATTAAAGGCATCCAATAGCAAAGAAGAAGTCAAACTCTCACTCTTTGCAGATGATATGATACTTTATGTGGAAAACCCAAAAGACTCCACTCCAAAACTGCTAGAACTCACATAGGACTTCAGTAAAGTGTCAGGATAAAAAATCAATACTCAGAAATCAGTTGCATTTCTATACACCAACAACAAGACAGAAGAGAGAGAAATTAAGGAGTCGATCCCATTTATAACTGCACCCAAAACCATAAGATACCTAGGAATAAACCTAACCAAAGAGGCAAATAATCTGTACTCAGAAAACCATGAAGTACTCGTGAAAGAAACTGAGGAAGACACAAAGAAATGGGAAAACATTCCATGCTCATGGATTGAAAGAACAAATATTGTGAAAATGTCTATGCTACCTAAAGCAAACTACACATTTAATGCAATCTCTATCAAAATATTATCAACTTTTTTCAAAGAAATGGAACAAATAATCCTAAAATTTACATGGAACCAGAAAGACCCCGAATAGCCAAAGGAATGTTGAAGAAGAAAGCCAAACCTGTGAAAGCCAAAGGCATCACAATTCTAGACTTCAAGCTCTATTACAAAGCTGTAATCATCAATACAGTATGGTACTGGAAAAAAAAAAAAAAAAAAAGACACATAGATCAGTAGAACAGAATACAGAGCCCAGAAATAGACCTTCAACTCTATGGTCAACTAATCTCTCCACAAAGCAGGAAATAATGTCCAGTGGAAAAAAGGGAGTTCCTTCAACAAATGGTGTTGGGAATATTGGACAGCCACATATAGAAGAATGAAAATGGACCATTTCCTTACACCACACACAAAATTAGATGCCAAATGGGTGAAAGACCTCAGTGTGAGATAGGAATCCATTAAAATCCTTGAAGAGAACACAGGCAGCAATCTCTTCTATCTCAGCTGCAGTAACTTCTTCCTAAAAACATCGCCAAAGGCAAGAGAAGCAAGGACAAAAATGAACTATTGGGACTTTATCAAGATCAAAAGCTTTTGCACAGCAAAGGTAATAGTCAACAAAATCAAAGACAACTGACAGAATGGGAGAAGATATTCACAAATGACATATCAGATAAAGCGCTAGTATCCAAAATCTATAAAGACCTTATCAAACTCAACACCCAAAGAACAAATAATCCAATCAAGAAATGGGCAAAGGACATGAACAGGCATTTCTGCAAAGAAGACATCCAAATGGCCAACAGACACATGAAAAAGTGCTCCACATCACTTGGCATTAGGGAAATACAAATCAAAACCACAATGAGATACCACCTCACACCAGTCAGAATGGCTGAAATTCACAAGTCAGGAAATGACAGATTTCTTGCAAGGATGTGGAGAAAGGGGAACCCTGTTGGGGTTGAATGAAAGTTGGTGAGAATGAAACCTGGTACAGCCACTCTAGAAAGCAGCAGGGAGTTTCCTCAAAAAGTTGAAAATAGAGCAACCCTACAACACAGACATTGCACTACTGGGTATTTACCCTAAAGATACAAATGTAGTGATATTAGTGGGTACATGCACCTGAATGTTTATAGCAGCAATGTTATAGCCAAACTATGGAAAGAACCTAGATGTCCATCAACAGATGAATGGATAAAGATGTGGTATATATATACAATGGAATACTATGCAGCCATCAAAAGAAATTAAATCTTGCCATTTGCAACAATGTGGATGGAACTAGAGGGTATTACACTGAGCGAAATAAGTCAATCAGAGAAAGATAATTATCATATGACCTCCCTCATATGAGGAATTTGAGAAGCAACATGGGGTGTTTGGGGGGTGGGGAAGTCAAAAATGAAACAAGATGGGATCGGGAGGGAGACAAACCATAAGAGACTCTTAATCTCACAAAACAAACTGAGGGTTGCTGGGGGGAGGGGAGGTATGGAAAGGATGGTTGGGTTATGGACATTGGGGAGGATATGTGATATGGTGAGTGCTGGGAAATATGTAAGCCTGATGATTCACAGACCTGTACCCCGGGGCAAATAATACATTATACGTTAATAAAAATAATGAATAATTTAAAAATTAAAAAATAAATGTAGAAGGTGGGTTTAAGGCTGTCCACTAAAAAATTCTTATAACTTTTCTATATGTTTAAAAATTGCCATTAAAATGTTGGAAGTAAAAGAAGGATAAATTATATTTGGTAAATTTCTCAGATAAGAGGAAAATATGATTCTGAAAGTACAGGTTCATCTATGGCCTGAGATACTGAGATGCGGGCCAGACCAAGAACACTATGTATGTTAAGAGAACTGAGGAATAAGACTGGTTTTAAAACTTATTTTTTATTTTACTATGTTTTGTCCCTTAGCAATATGGAAACCCCATGATTCCAATATTTTTGAAAACCATATAAAACTAAATCCATAATGCCATGGTATTATGAGCCTCTCCAAAAGCTGGCTCAGTCCACTCTAATCCTATAAATTATTTTATCCTTTAACTCCATAGAGACACCATTTAGCCACATTTACAACTAAGGCCCAATCTCAAATTTCAATTATTAAAATGCCATAAATTCTGCAAAACTAGTTTACCATAAAAATTAACAGGCAAGTAAGTAGCTTTCTATAGGGTGAGGAAAGTCCTACTAAATGATAGCCATTAGCAAGGAGAAGCTTGGTAAGCTTCAACTCTAATAATCACAAAATTTGGATATCAACAATGCACTCTTTTTTTTTTTTTTAGTTTAATAGAAAATCATAACTTCTGTCATTAAGTAGAAGCTAAAGGCAATGTGGATTTTAAATTAACAATATGGCAACTTAAATTTATGTGTAAATGAAACAGACAAGGTACTCATCTACAATCCAAACAAAATTAGAGAATTTTGGACTATTCACCATAAGCCTATTTATTCCTGAAATAATAACATTCTGAATTAGCAAAATAACATACTTCCAGCATCAGAATACTTACTGAGTAGCTTTAAAAAAAAAACCAAACAACAACAACAACAACAAAACTACATTATTGGGGCACCTAAATGCCACAGTGGGTTAAGCCTCTGCCTTTGGCTCAGGTCATGGTCTCAGGGTCCTAGGATTGAGCCCCACATCGGGCTCTCTGCTCAGCAGGGAGCCTGCCCCCCCCAACTGCCTGCCTCTCTGCCTACTTGTGATCTCTCTCTGTCAAATAAATAAATAAAATCTTTTTTTAAAAACTACATTATTTAGTATTTCACTATGTGTGAAATTGGATTTTAAAAAATTAAGATAGTCTACAAAAAGGAAAAAGCATCCTTTTCAGAAAAGAAAATCTCAAAACCCTTTAAAAATCTAAACTAAGAAATAGGAGTAAAGGGAAATAGTGAGAAGAATATAACATTGAGAACCTAATAAGGAGAAGGGCACAAAGTAAATAAGAAGAATATTGGAAAGTAAGCATCAGGCAATAACATGAGTAATGTGGAAATGTCCCTGAAAACACCAGGTGACACACAGTTCCTGGAGCACAATTACCTGAGGAATCAGCTTTGCTGTTCCTTACCTAACTCACGATCTCAGATTCTGGCCCACTCTCTCATAACTGCTTCATATTCACTTAGCTACTATTCACACTAACCCTTTTTCTGCCCTATTTTTAAATGGTGCAGGGTCTCTAATGGGTTCAAGAGTAAGTGCAATAAGCAATTTTTTAAAAAGAGCATAATTTCAGGGTCTCATGAAAATCCTATTCTGACCTCTACCCTTCATGCCTCAAATAAACTGCTTTCTTTACTGAGCTACAAATGCCTGTACATGAATATAAAACATCAGCTCAAATTCACATTGAGAGATAAGGAGAAAAACACAGCTTTTCCTCTGATCTGGTTTGGAAATGGGAAGTACGAAAGGTTCTCAAACTAATCCAGGCCAATCGGACCCTAAGGGTGCAAAGATGAGAAAGCAAGGTCATAAAAAAAAAAGTGGGACTGTTAAATACAATGTAACCAGCAAATTTACCACCAGCCCAGGGATTATTATTACTGTTTACAGAATGATAAAGATAAAAATTAGAAACACGGGCTCCCCCAGCAGGGAAGCATATTAAAGCTCTGATTAGTCTGTCAAAAATAAAACCTGTCCAAATGGTCGGAAGCTTTGGAAGGTTGCCCACAGCCCATCTATGGCAGCTGCATGCCCACAGGGAGCTCAAACAAGAGCAGTGCAGGCTCAGTGTTGGATAAAGATGCAAGCCAGATGAGAAGATTTATGCAATTTAAGGTAAAAGCAACAATAACTGATGCCTTTGGAAGAAGTAGCTATGATCCTTTAAATTTGCAAGTGCAGCACAGGGGGCAGGGTTCACACACTTGTTGACATGGCAACAAAGGCCGGCCGGGCAACATAAGTTTAAACAAAAATAGCAGCCAAGAGGTCAGGGTACCAAGAGGCTCATCCCATGCAGCCTGTAGATGAAGGCAGATGGAGCACAGCACTTTCTGGACTCAAGTGTCTGCTGCACAGAAAGTCCAGGGATCATAATGAGTCCCTGGTGAGTATACAGCATATGGAGCTGAGATGTTACTCAGATTGCTCCCCACACATAAATGCCTTATTTTGATTTTACCTACTTGCCTATATATTATGAGTGACTATTTAAGATACCTGTGAAACTATCAAAATGCAATGCCCTGAAGCTAGGGCTATCTGCCAATCAAAACATTCAAAATTACTCACAGCAGTATGAAATAATGGAAAGGAATTTTTTAAAAGGCTGTAAGCAAGGCACCCTCAATGAAATATAATGATCCCTACTACAGTAGTATTTATTGGTAGTCAAGGGATTTTCCCTTTCTTTGTTGTATTTTTCTGTATTATTTAAATTTTCAATAATAGGTACATATTATCTTTACAAACTAAAGCAATTTAACATTAGTCTTTTCTGCTACAACAGATAATTCTCCAGTGTAAATTAGCTCATATGCAGGCAAATGGCATCAGTTGTGTTGGCTCATATGTAATTATCCCCAGCACATCAGGAGCAAGTTTTCTCACACTTAATGGGAAAAGTTCCATTTAGTGGTTTCAAGACTTCCACTGTCTATGTTAAGCTACCTGAGGAAGCTGAGAGTGCAGATGAAGAAATGCACAATATTTTCCCCCATCTTAAGATTATATTAAAATTGCTAAGTCAACACCTTGGGTCAGACTTTTCACTTTGATGAAATTAGTCTCTGGTAGAAGTGGATGATTTAAGGATTTATAACTATCAGGAGGAAAACCAGAGTTTAAGGCTGCCTAGGATTAACTGTGATGCTGGGTTTAAATGCCAGTTGAGATTTAGCCATTTTTATTACAGTTGTCATTTTTTTGTGTGTTTAGTTATGTTTACAACATTCCACTGGTCTCAAATAATCTGTTCTCATCTGTTCCTGACCCTGTTTTCTCTATAAGCCCTATCACTTCTAGCACATGACTTTGCAGAATTAAAAATCTTTCAGGAATGCAAGCGTGGCATTAATAGAGAAATGCCTATATTATTCTGAGTAAAATGCAAAGAGGTAGAAAAACATTCCATAATTTAAAAAAAGAAAGAGAAATGAAACTTTAAACTTTATTTTGCTTCAGCCATAGTTCAGCCTTTGTTCCACTATCTACTTAAAATCTAAACAAGACAGAATTAAACAGGCATCAACTATGGAAGAGTCAGCAATCCAATTAACTCTTTTTTCCCCCAGTGGCACAAACAGGAGGGAGATTTCTTTCTTTCTCATATAAAAGAATTCCAGAGGCAGGCAGTTCATTCTGACCCAGCACTGTCCATCACGGAAGTTCACCCATCATCATTCCTTTTTTAAAAAAAAACAACACCTTATTACAGTGTGACATACAAAAACTGCATATATTTAATGGATATACCTTAACAAGTTTGGAGGTAAGCATACACCTGTGACACCATCACCACAATGTATTCCATAAACATACAGGACAACTGCAAAAGTTTCCTCCCATCCTCTTTTAATCCCACTAAGTTAAATACAGTATTCAATTATATACCCTCAGCTGGGAGGGAAGGAAGGAGAAATGCAAACAATGAGGGAAGCAGCTCTGAAACTATTTTAGATACACTGTAGCATTGACCAAAGGAATTAAGGAGTTAGCTGGAAAACAAGGTGCTATAGAAGAGAGGATATAAATATACACAGGGAAGTCAAGAAAAAATCCTCTAGAGACCTAAAAGCAAAGGTACCCCAGGAGAAACAAGTATTTCTAGTATCTGGATCTTAACTTCTAATACAAGCCTGGAACACTTTGTTACACCACTAAGTAAAGAGGTGCTCAGAAAAATGATGGAAGAACAGCAGGACACAGGAGCCTGCCTGAAGGATGGGAAAATTTGACCACTAAATAATTAATATCAGTAATAATTATAACTACCAGAAAACACCTTCGGATTTGCTTATTTTCTGAAATTGGTAGTATTACAGAACTGGGTATTTAGCCTCAAAAGGTAAATTATGTAATGCGAATTTGATTTAGTATAAGTAATACCATGAAAGTGTTTTATAAACTGCTAAGTTTAATAAGATGCAAAACATTATCTTAAAATAAGTTTCCTTTGTGACCACCTCACATATATGTTAGAAATGAAGCTAGTTCCCTTGCAAGTACAGAAAAAAAAATTTCATTTCATAAATTATCCATCTATATAATTTCCAGAAGTATAATTATTGAGATGTGTAAAGAAGGCCTTCCAACATTCTTTAATATTATATCTGCGTGTCCAGCTGTTACATGACTATGAGATCCAGTGGTAAAATAAAAAGGTGTGAATTCAAACTATTTTAAATGCACATTTTATTATCATTAGTCCTAGTATACGATGGTCAGACCCCTGTGGTTTGTTAAGAAACAGCTGGTGTTGAAATTATCTAAGCCTACAGAGCACTGGAAAGAGCAGAGAAGTGATCATCAAAAAGAGGGAGAGAGAATTAAGTTGGCATTTCTTCCTTCAGCATTTCTTTTACGTCAATAAACATTTGAGTACCTGCTACGTACAGGGCATCATACCAGTTTCTATACTGAAAGAATGAAGATATAACTGTGTATCTATATAGATATTGAACGTTAAACATTGTTCTTTTGAATTAATCTAGCCTTGTGATAAGGTTACCAGGGCCATAAAACTAAAAATGAAGAAAGATAGGTTTTATAACAGAGATAGGCAGTTGGGGATGTTACAGAAAGACAAACTACATAGTATTCTATAATCTCCGGTCCTTCTACTGTCAGAAAATGACTCTATCATCCAAATGGCTGCCCGAAGGTCAATAGGGTAGTTAGCCAAACTGCCCTCTACTAAAAAAAAAACACAAATCACTACTTCCTCCTGCTTGAAATCCTTCGATAACTCTCCAGGTCCTACAACACAATATCCAGCTCCTTACATTCAGCATCCACTTATCTTTCATGAGCACACCATGCTCCAGCCAAACACAACGACATGCAATCCCTACAAAGTGTCATGTTTTACTTGTTTCTGGGCCCTTATATATGTTCTCCTCTGTCTTCATCAATCTTCCCACCTTCTTTTGTCTTGGCCAACTCTTTGGCTTCCTTCTTACTTCTTCTCCTTCTCTTCTCCTTCTTTTCACCTTCTCCTTCTATTTTTTTTTTTTAAGCAAGCCCTATGCCCAACGTGCATATGACTTGAACTCATAACCCTGAGATCAAAAGTTGCAGGCTCTACTGACTGAGCCAGCCAGACACTCCTGCCTTGGCCAACTCTTACTGACCCTTTAGGTCTGTTTAGATGTCACCCATCAGGAAGTCTGCCCTGACTCTCCATGTCTGAATTAGATGCCCCTCCTATGTGCTCCCATAAAATCCTATGCTTCCTCTATCACAGCATATACCACCCCTGATATTCTCATCCTTACCTCCAATCAGCTAGGAGTTCTGTGATGGCCTCTTGTTCACTACCAGATCTCAGTACCTTGAACTGAAGTGTTCGATGTTCAATACGGTTTTATTAAAAATTGATTATTTCCAATAATCTGAACATGGAGGCACAGACTGAGAGAAAAGCATTGCCTAACCACATGCAACAAACTGTATGTGTATTTGTGTGCTGGGTCCATGCACATGGGTAAGCATGTTCATGTGTCTGACAAACCTGTCTCTCATCTGATAGCTTTACTTGGCAGTTGAAAACACTTATTAGGAAAGTGTTTCTTTTCTTCTTTTTTTTTTAAGATTTTATTTATTTATTTGACAGACAGAGATCACAAGTAGGCAGAGAGTCAGAGGGCGGGGGGAGCAGGTTCCCCGCTGAGCGGAGAGCCCAATGCGGAGCTTGATCCGGGAACGCTGGGATCATGACTGGAGCCGAAGGCAGAGGCTTTAACCCACTGAGCCACCCAGGCGCCCCTAGGAAAGTGTTTCTTTTTAAATTATGTATATTTATGTATGTGTATGTTTATGTATACTGAACTTCAAGAGGTTGATTTGGGGGGTATTTTTTCTTCAATAAATCATAGTGCAGCACTCATGTCTAAAGGCAATAAAGATGGGTAACAAAGGTCAAGTAATTTTCCATAACCTATTCAACTGTAAGACATCAAGAATTCTTTTTTTAGTTGAAAGGTTACTCTTAGGAAGTGTTTAGCTTGTTATTCCTTAAAAGCAATGTTTTTCCGTCCAAACTCTATGGTGGCCCTAAGGATTCCCTAGAGGCACAAGGGAGGCACAAAGGGAGCAGGCACAAAGTAACCAAAACTCTGAGCCCTGATTCCCTACTTCAGTCAAAGTCACACACTTCTATCTTTTGGTTTTTTAAATAACAGAATTCCAAAAAAAGATTTTCTCTGAAGGATTCACTACATAAAAAAATAAGAAGAAAAAGAGGTTAAAAACCACCACCTTAAAAAATCAGATGTGGGGGCACCTGGGTGGCTCAGTGGGTTAAGGCCTCTGCTTTCGGCTCGGGTCATGATCCCAGGGTCCTGGGATCGAGCCCCAAGTCGGGCTCTCTGCTCGGCGGGGAGCCTGCTTCCTCCTCCCTCTCTCTGCCTGCCTCTCTGCCTACTTGTGATCTCTGTCAAATAAATAAATTAAATCTTTAAAAAAAAAAAATCAGATGTGGATTGAGGCTCAAACTATGTAAGTCAAGCCCTAATGTTTTTCGTATTTCTTATTTAAATTCATCTCTGTCATGTTTATAAGCCCTTATTTATAGCATTAAAAGGAGAAACAGCATTTGAATGCAGAGATATCCAGGTAGACCAAAAACATGGGTTTTGAGAAGTGTATTTATTCTCTAATGCAGCTATAAGATTATTTATCTTAAAATGTTTAATGGCATTATTTATGTACCAAGGTTCAAGTTAATGATTCATAACACAGAATACCAAATAATGTAATGAACAGAAAAGCCCACTGTAAATGCTAGCTGCAGCTCTGTTTTATGTTCAATTGATGAATACCCCACCCCACTTTAATAATTTCTTAGTAGAAATATCACCTTAAATAGGAAATTTCACCAAACTCACACTTAAGTAGCAATTTTAACTATATTGCCAATAAAGAAAAAAAAAGGAGGGGGGTGGTCATTGAAACCAGGGATTGCTCGATATTGCAACATTTAGGAGATCAATCAGAACACCCAGAGGGAGAACTCTATCTGCGGGTAAACACACTCGGGAGTGATAAGCAGAAATGGGAGTCTTTAAATGGATACCTTCAGTCATCCTCTTCACCATGGCATTGGAATTGTGGAATGGTATTCAACTACAAGTCAGGTAAATACCTGAAAACTCTCAGCTCTGTAACTTCGTAAGTTAGGTGAATCCAAAACTTTAAAGCTAAACACATATAATCATGCCTAAGATCTAAGGAGCTGAGAAGCAACCAACCTAATTTTCATCTCTTCCAGGAAGTCTTACATGAGTACTCTAAATCCGAGCACTGTCGTCCACCCCCAAACTCCTCTGGCATATGCTAGCCATACCCTCATTTGGCACCTAGTATTATTAGTTATCTTTTTATAGTTATGTCCATTTTCCCCAACTACACTGGAAGCCCCTAAAGGGTAAGTACCATGTCTCACTCCTCTCTATAAACCCTAAGGGTCTTAGCATTTGCAGGTGTGAAGTAAATTTTTCTTGAATGTTTGCTTAATTTTAGATATGGTTTATATTACCACCCACTTATAATCCTGCTGGAGAGACACTGTGGTATGACTGTGTCAGATACTTCATTCCTTTAAATACCAGTCAGGAGCCTAAGAGAGGAACTGGGTGGCCAGAGCAGCTTTTTTGGGAGCCACCCAACCATCTGATACAGTACCTCCCTGCACGTGTTACTCCCAAAGAACCAAGTGCCCATCTTATTCTAGAGCCAGGTCGTTACTTCTCTTTCCATGCTCAGTACCAAATGAGAAATCCGAAAACTTGGATTCAGGTCCTAGCCATGCACAGCAATTCATTTCATCTATTTCAGTAAGACCACCTGTAAGGTTCTTTGCCTCAACTATCTATGATTCTGAGCTCTAACATCAGGCCTTTACCTTTCATATCAGAAATCCATGGAATGGCCTCTTTCCCCCACTACTAAAATTACCCGTCTTCCATTCTACACCCCATCACCATCATCATCATCATCATCATCGCACCCTGCTCCAAGATCATTTCTGACTTCTGCTGCAAGGTTTACGTTTGTCATGAAATCATGTTCACTTCTAATGATGACATGGTTAAATTTCTTGACTGATTTTTATACCTGTGCTCATTTAACAAACACATGTCACATGGCGGGTTGGATAATACAAGATAACATACACACTTGGGGAAACTTCTAATACGCTTCTGCTTTCAGCAGCAAAGAGAAGTATAACCCCATTTGTAAATAAGCACAAATAATAATAAATAAAATTATTTTCATACAGGTCACCAAATAGGTTATTGTCAACATAATAGTTCGGTGGCCCTGAGAATAATTCCCTCATCTTTCCAATTTTGTAAGAAAGTTATTTTTATTGTTTCATCAACAGCAAATGATATTAGGGAACATCACAATGACTGTTACAGTAAATGGCTCAGAAAGAAAATTTAGTAATGATTTTAATAGATTTTAGGAAGTATATGAGCTAGATAAAAATATATGAGCCATACAGAAAATCAAAGCAATTTAAATTAATATCTATCAGTTTTGAATAATGAAGTGTTTCAGAACCCAGTATACCTTTTTTCTGCAAAAAACTAATAAACATATCACTCAGAGCCCTTCCCCTTTCCCAAGCCAAGTAATTTGTTATCCAATTAATTACAAAGAAAAATGGCAATTTCACCTCTTCAGATGTGTCTAGCAAAAAGAGCCATAAAAAATTCATAGATGAAAAGTCAATTTTAAAAGTGAGGTAGAGGGACGCCTGGGTGGCTCAGTTGGTTAAGCAGCTGCCTTCAGCTCAGGTTATGATCCCACCGTCCTGGGATCGAGTCCTACATCGGGCTCCTTGCTCAGTAGGGAGCCTGCTTCTCCCTCTGCCTCTGCCTGCCACTCTGTCTGCCTGTGCTTGCTCCTGACCTCTCTCTCTGACAAATAAATAAAATCTTTAAAAAAAAAAAAAAAAAAGTGAGGTAGAGGGGCGCCTGGGTGGCTCAGTGGATTAAGCCGCTGCCTTCTGCTCAAGTCATGATCTCAGGGTCCTGGAGTCGAACCCCGTGTCGGGCTATCTGCTCAGCAGAGAGCCTGCTTCCCCCTCTCTCTCTGCCTGACTCTCTGCCTACTTGTGCTCTCTCTGTGTGTCAAATAAATAAATAAAATCTTTTAAAAATAAATAAATAAATAAAATGAAAGTGAGGAAGACATAACAGAATCCCCCAGACAATATTTAAAATACTATTTTTCCTTGGCCAAAATTATACCAACATTTTGCTATACTTTGGGTGTTGACTTCAGTACAAACATTAAACAGTCACATAAAAATTTTTTACTAACAGTACAGCGAGGTTTTGTTTCATTTTTTTTTTAAAGATTTTATTTATTTATTTGTTAGAGAGAGAGAGAGAGAGTGAGCACAGGCAGACAGAGCGGCAGGCAGAGGCAGAGGGAGAAGCAGGCTCCCCGCCAAGCAAGGAGCCCGATGTGGGACTCGATCCCAGGACGCTGGGATCATGACCTGAGCCGAAGGCAGCTGCTTAACCAACTGAGCCACCCAAGCGTCCCTTTTGTTTCATTTTTAATAAGGATTGAGTGATTGGAAGCCACTCTCAAAATCAGTCAGAAATACTCTTCCACAAATTATTATCAGATCTGTAAACTCTAAAACAAGCATTAATTGGAAACAAAAGAAAAACTGTAAGAAACAATTTGACTTTGAAACCAATGGAAAAAAAAATTTCATTCTAGTAAAGAATATTCATAAAATACAATAGCACTATAATATATAGCACTAAATATACTATATAAATATATAATATAGATATATAATATATAATATAATATATAATATATAATATAAATATAAATTTAATATTAAATTTAATATATAATATAAATATAATATAAATATAAATAATATATAATATAAATATAAAATTTATACTATATAAATATAAAATATAGCACTAAAATACTATAGCACTATAGTAATACTAAAATAAAAGTGTTTGTTATTCTATTTTGTTACCTCAATTAATCTCATATATAAAACCTATTTTTATCCCATTTTGAAAGACATAAACTAATGCTCACAGTGTATAAGTCTTGCTAAAGTCACACACATAGTAAACAGCAGAGCTAAATCCATATTATTTAATCCCATGGCCTGGCATTTAAGCACTGTGCTCCCTGCCTCCCACTTAGCTGCCACCTCCAGTAAGTGTTCACCACTCCCAATAAACATAACAAGAGTTATTTATTTCACAACCACTGGCTACACAATTAGCTCAATCCACTATATAAAAGATAAGTGCTCAAGTCTCATTAATTTCTAATAAATTTTCAAAGAAGAGGGGTACTAAAGGGAGAAAAGTACAAATTTTTATCTACAACATCAATTAATAGAAAAACATCACTGGAGTTGTCTGTGAACCTAACAAGTACTGTATTATCCTACTATCCATTCAGCTCTCTGAATTGGCTCTCAGAATCTAAAATTTCACTGTTTAAAGAAAAGAAAGCTGGAAGATATGTGCATTCCAAAACAATGTATTCTTTTGCAATTTCCCTTCTACATTTATTACCCAGATCTTTAAACATTCAACTAGGAGCTAAACCAATTCAACCGCATATATAAAATATAAAATTGGAAATGCCACAAAATCAACATGACCTTTAAAGTGTAACATTTTCCATAATCATTTACTTAATAGTAGAAAAACATTTTATAGTGTTTAAAGCATAGTCTTCATGTGTAATATTTTCAGCAAACATAAAAGCAAATACAGAACAAAGTACTTAAAAATCAACCACATTTTTTAAACAAAAACTGCAATTAATTTTAAACCACCACTTTTTCTGCAGTAGTTACATTGTCAAACATTCATAACCATATTGGTATGCTTCACTTTTCAAATACAGAGCTAACAGAACCATCACCCAAGCCCAGTCACCTTCTGTAACTGGTAAGGCCTACCAATATGACTGACTTTCCCCTAATTTAGCCATATCAGTTTGCTTGAGAACTAAAATAAACCTCAGAACAAGGGCCAAGATGAGCCCTCTCTGTAAGCCAACAGGACCACCTTGATTAATTCCAAGGCACTGATCTCAACATAATGTTTCTAACCAACCAGACTCCTCAGTCAAAGATACTGAAAGCAAAGATAATAATTAGGTAGTCAGTATTACCATAAAATTAAATTTTGTATAAGAGCAAGTGTAGTCTTCTATCTTCAGATCCAATCATATATTTGTTAAAAGTAAAAGATATGCAAATAGATGCTAAATGGGATGGCAAACTTTCCCCGAGAGAATCACACTTGAGATAAATCACCACTCTCACAATTTTAATTCCATAAGTAGCAATCATTGAGAATATATCTTCTTTCCCCTTTGACTACTTTGATTAAGTAGTTTCAGCAGAAGCTGATCACAAAACACTTTTTCTCAGATTTTTTTTTCTGCACCACTACTACCAAGAGATTAAAATTAGCAAAACAGATGAAGTCAGAATCCACATCATCCCCACTTACTGCCTTCAATACCTGAAAATTAGGAAGAAAAAGAGATCAAGGAAACAGAGCAATCTAATGCCTGGCTACAAGACTAATTCTATCTTTAAAATTGAGTATGTTTCTATCAACTCTATGAATTCAGGTCTTTAATGAAAAGTTGCATGCAGAGAGAAAACAGTGCCATATCAGCCAAACAACTAAATTAGATACCTCACCTGTCACAGAGAAAATCAATAAGGCTCAATGAATTTATATTCTACACTGGTTTATTCAGGGAAAAACTCTGATATACAATGTCTTTAGCTTTTTGTATACTAAACGTATTCTGCTCCATTGGCTGGAAGCAATATAAGAAAAGATGGCCTTGTGTGGCAGAGGGCAACTAGGACTCGGTACAAGAGAGAAGCAGAATGAGATGAAAGAAAAGGAGCTGCGAAGGGGGAATTTTCCATTCGACATACATAAAAATAATGGTTTTTTACAGGGAAAGGAATGGAATGTAAGGAAACAATCAGCTTTGGTAGAAAAAAAATAGAAGGACTAAGGAGCCCTGAAAGTGGTTTATACCCCAAACAAAGCAAGGATGAGACAAACTTAAGTAGGAAAAATGTGAGTCAACATTCAAAGAAAAGCATGTGATGGGATTCTTTCCCAGCACCATCTTGTTCTCTTCTGTGATGGTACCTTTCACCTTCTCTCTCTAGACCTTTACTTGTGCTACTCCTTCAGCCTAGAATCTCTTCCCAACCTCCCCACTCACTTAATGCCACAGTCTCCTAATACAACCTCAAAATCTCACTCTATTTTGTGAAGTCACAGGCAATTTCCAACCTCTTACACTCCATCCTATAGCACCCAAAGCTTTGTTTATACCTCACTGTGGACACTTATATTCTGAATCACACCCATTTATTTTACATATTCATCTTCCCCACGACTATACATAGGGGTTCTCATGGGGGGGGGGGGATATGTTATCTTTTTTTCTTTTTAAAGATTTTATTTATTTATTTGACAGACATCACAAGCGGACAGAGAGGCAGGCAAGAGAGTGGGGGAAGCAGGCTCCCCACTGAGCAGAGAGCCTGTTTCGGGACTCCATCCCAGGACCCTGAGATCATGACCTAAGCTGAAGGCAGAGGCTTTAACCCACTGAGCTACCCAGGCGCCCCTGTTACCTTTTTTTAATTGTGGTAAAATACACATGATCTAAAATTTACCGTATTAACCGTTCTTAAGTGTATGGCTCAGTAGTGATAAATACAGTCACATTGTTGTGCAACCAATCTCCAGAACTTTTCCTCTTACAAAACTGAAACTCTGTACCCATTAAACTCCTTGTTCCTCCCTACCCCCCACTCCTGGTAACCATCATTCTACTTTCTACAAATCTGACTATTCTATGTACCCCATATAGATGGAATCATACAGTATTTGTTTTCTTGTAACTGGCTTATTTCACTTAGCTAATGTCCTCAAGGATCATCCATGTTGTAGCATTTCAGAATTTCCTTCCCTTTTAAGGCTGAATAATATTCCATCATATGCATGTACCACAGTTTGTTTCTCTATTCATCTAATCGTGGACACTTGGGTTGCTTCTACCTTTTGGCTATTGTGATTAATGCTGCTATGAACATGGTCTTTGAGATTCTGCTTTCAATTCTTTTTTTTTTTTTTTTTAAAGATTTATTTGTTTGAGAGACAGAAAGCATGAGCAGGAGAGACAGAGGGAGAGGGAGAGGGAGAGAATCTCAAGTAGACTCTGTGCTAAGAGTCTGTGCATGGAACCTGACCCAGGGCTCGATCCCAGGACCCTGAGATCATGACCTAACCAAAACCGAGTGGTGGTCACTTAACCGACTATGCTACACAGGCACCCCCATGTTCAATTCTTTCGATGTATTTGCAAAAGTAGAACTGCTGGATCATATGAGAGGTCTATTTTCAATTTTTTGAGGAATTGCCATACTGTTTTCCATAGTGTCTATCCCATTTTACATTCTTATGAAGAGTACACAAGGGTTACAATTTCTCCACATCATCACCAATACTTTTTAATAGCAGTTAGCCTAATGAGTGTGAATTCATAGTGTCTCATTGTGGTTTTCATTTGCATTTTCCTAATGATTAGTGACACTGGGCACCTTATCATGTTCTTATCAGCCATTTATATATCTTCTTTGGAGAAATGTCTACTTAAATCTTTTGTTCATTTTTTAATTGGGTTATTCTGTTGTTGTTGTTGAGTTGTAGGAGTTTTTATGTACTCTGAATATTAACCCCTTACGAAATGACCTCTTATCAAATGAACCACTAAGGGTTTTTTTTTTAATTTACCTTTCTATTCCCTAATTTTCCAGACTAGATTATATGTAATATAGAAATACATTTTGAGTTGAATGTGTATCTTCTTTTTAAAAAATTTTTTGTATAATATAAAATTCAAAACATCCAGAAAGGGGTATACAATAGAAAATAAGACACTCTCCCATCCCTGTTCTCCTGCCATTCCCTGGAGGCATTTTCCTCTTTCTAATAGTTCCCTCCAGAGAAATTCTATGCATATACAAGAAAATATGTATCCTAATTTATTCTCCTCCAAAATATTAAGTACCATTATTCACTGCTCTGCACCTTTTTTGACTTACCAATTATTCCATTTCAGCAGAAACTGCCTTATTCTTTTTAACAACTACTACATACTATACGTCCCATAATTTGTTTATCCAGTCCCCCAAGAATGGGCACTTCAGTTGTTTTTTATTCCTGCAAAGACTATCTCTAAATATATATTGTTTCATCCAAGTATAAGCCCTGTAGAATAAATTCTAATAAGAAATCAAATGATATTGTGTTTAATATATCACTTGCCTCAAGATTTCAACCTCAGAAGACTATCTGTATTCTCTTCCCCCAAAATCTTTCTACCTAACTCTGCCTTGTCCTCATGGCTTCAGTCACATAGAGACTGGTCACAATAACTTTAGAATTTAGCCTTTTCTTATCATAAAGAGTAAATAATGTGTCTCTGACTCCATACAGAAGGTGGCAATATAATTCATTCTTTTGGAGAGAGGACTAGCATCTCAAACTGAGAGCTAAGTAATAAGTATGATTAGGAGCCAAGCACACATGCTGAATATCCCAAAGTATAGACGTTTTTAAGTAAGATAAAAGAAGGCTTAATCAACAAGACATATTCAGAGGAAAAAATGCATTTTTTCTCAGACCCATCCAAATAACCATCTTTTCAGCAGTATCGCGTTCTTAAACCCAAATCATTCTTCTCCTTTACTACTTGTCTGCCAAAAAAAAAAAAAAGATGTAATAACTAAGTACAACTCATTAAATGATTAATTCCTTACACTTCTTTATAACAAGTTAAAATTTACATAGGATTTTGAGTTGCTTGGGTGGCTCAATTGGTTAAGTATCTGACTCTTGATTTCAACTCAGGTCATGATCTCAGGGTTATGAGATCAAGCCCCACACCCAGCATGGAATCTGTTTATGATTCTCTCCCTCTCTCCTTCTCTTTCCTTCTTCCTTTGCCCCTTACCCCACTCTTTCTTTCTTTCACTCTCTCTAAAAAAAAAATTACATAGGATTTTAACAAATAGCTCAAATAGTGTTCAAAAATAACCTATAAAGCACATGTCATCTCCACTTCTCAAAAAGAAAAAAAAAATGAGGTTCAGGGGCACCTGGATGGCTCAGTCAATTAAGTGTTCACCTTCGGCTCAGGTCATGATCCCAGAGTCCTGGGATTGAGCCCCGCAAAGGGCTCCCTGCTCAGCAGGAACTGTGCTTCTCCTTCTCCCTCTGCCACTCCCCCTGCTTGTGCTTTTTCTTTCTTTCTCTCTCTCTCCCTCTCTCTCTGTCAAATTAATAAATAAATAAAATATTGCTAAAAAATGAAATTCAGGGGTGCCTGGGTGGCTCAGTGGGTTAAAGCCTCTGCCTTTGGCTCGGGTCATGATCCCAGCGTCCTGGGATCGAGCCCCACATCAGGCTCTCTGCTCAGCAGGGAGCCTGCTTCCTCCTCCTTCTCTGCCTGCCTCTCTGCTGCTTATGATCTCTGTCAAATAAATAAATAAAATCTTTTTAAAAAAATGAAATTCAGAGATAAAAAATTCACATTCATATTGCTGATAAAACTAGCACTTAAATAAAACCACATTCTTCTCACCATACAGCACCACTTTAAAGTCTAGAAATTTATCCTTAATATCTATTTTATAAGTTTTAAAACAAAGGTTTTAATGAAATGTTTAGAATATTAACATCATGCAGTCATATACACATGTCTCAAACTATTAATCTCAAACTTAAACTATTACTGTCATAACTCAAGTGTGCAGACTACAGAACTTCTCTTACACATAAGAAATAGACTCATAAGAAAGCTAATTAGTTTATGAAGTGCCTCAAACTATCCTTATATAATGATATAAAAGTTATTATTAAACAAAACTAAATAATAATTACTCAGTACATGAATCTGACACTGATAAAACTCTTATTAAAAAACTCTTGGGGCACCTGGGTGGCTCAGTGGGTTAAAGCCACTGCCTTAGGCTCGGGTCATGATCCCAGGGTCGTGGGATCGAGCCCCGCATCGGGCTCTCTGCGCTGCGGACAGCCTGCTTCCTCCTCTCTCTCTCTGCCTCTCTGCCTACTTGTGATCTCTGTCTGTCAAATAAATAAATAAAATCTTTAAAAAAAAATAAAAAATAAACTCTTGGAAAAACACCAAAATGCTTTAAATAATCTGCTAAACCAGGCAAACTAAAATTTAAGGAAATAAGGCTTTATACTGTATGATTCTAACTACATGACATTCTGGAAAAGGCAAAACTATGGAGATAGTAAAAAGATCTATGGTTTTCAGTGGATAGTGGGGAGAGATGGATGAATAGGCAGAATATGGTAGACTTTGGGGCAGTCAAACTACTGTATGATACTGTAACAGTGGACACATGCTACTATACGTTTGTTTGAATGTACAATAGAATGTACAATACAAAGAGTGAACCCTCATGTAAATGCTGTGTCAATATAGGCTCCTTGGTTGTAATAAATGTATCATTCTGGTAAGTACTGTTGATAATGGGAGAAGCTATGCATGTACGAAGGTGGGGGTATATAGGAAAAATCTGTATTTTTTTGCTGTAAACCTAAAGCTGGGCTAAAAATTTTTACTATAAAAAATGGACTAAGAAAATCTATTTTCAAAAATTAAGACAAATTATCTGTGGCAACTCTAATCTTTTCCTACCACATGTTGCTCTATAGGTCCACTATTACCTACTTAGCAAAGAACTTTGACCATCAACCCTAACATTCAGCTGAACTCTTCTTTATATACTCAGTGCCTCTCACAATGCCTGCTCTGCCCCTTGCAGCCCACTCATCCTCAAACATGACATTGGTAGACTAAGACCAAAGACAGGGAGAAAATTTGGTACAACCGACAGAGAAGGCAGGAAATGGAGAAGGAAGCAAAGAATTCCTAAAGAGGGAAATCAGCAGGAAAATCCACATGAGAGAACAGAAAGGAGAAAAGAATCCTGAGATGGTCTGAGTTTATTGATCTGCATATTGTACAAACCATATGAAATTAAATTATCCTAAAATGTAAAGTTATAAATGTAACATTGCTGGTAACAAATGTAACAATGTTACAAACATTTCCCTTCTTTTTTTTTAAAGGCTTTGCTGAACACAATTCTTTTTTTTTTTAACACAATTCTAAAAGTAGAAAAAAAAGAACTAGAACTTGAAAACATGTTTACAATGTGTCCTCCAGCTACAAGCAAGATGATTTTTCAAAAGTTGACCATAAATGCTACAAACATTTTTCAAAAAAAAGATATGTGAAAGGGTGTGTGTCAAAGTACCATACAAAGACCTAGCTCTCAAAATAAACTTTTGGATAAAATGGCAAAGATTAAATTTTTGTGATTTATTACATGGAAGAAAGACATACACTTTTATCTTCTGGGCATTCTCAACTAAGAAGTCAAAAACTTGGTATGAGTTACCAAACTGGGTGTGGGTACAATGAGATTCTGAAACAGTCATATAGGAATGACTGTGGAATGTGTGTGCTTGCTTGCTTTGGTCATCAATGAGAACATTCTAAGGCCCTGGCAGATCCAAATATGTGAGCCATTTAGGAGAGGCTAAAGGCTATCCGGGCAAATCAGGGACCCACTGGACAGGCTTAGAGATGGTTCCAGAAGGAACGACCACCAACATCAATACACCTTGAGCAAATAATGACCTTCTGCATCTGAAATTTCAAGGGAGACATAAAGACTGGAGTTGTGCTAATGATCCAATTCAGTTCAACTAACAGCAATTAAACACCAATGAAGTACCAAGCATTAAGTTAAAGGTGCCATAAGACAATGAAGAGTAAGATGTAGTTCCTACTCTAAAAGTTTCCAGTCCAACACAGGGTGAGACATATCCACAAGTGACTCTTATCAAGGCCAAGGAGAGCATATGCCAAGAAAGAGATACAAAAACAGACATTCCAAGATTTCATCAAGGAGACAGGCTATCTTGGATAAAACCTATGGTCACTCAGTTGACCAACAGGGTCTTGCTATGGTTACTGTTCTTGCTCATAATTTTCTCCCATTAGATGTACCACATCTATACTAGAAGACGTGAAAAACTTAAAAAATTTACCTGCTGCCACACTGTTTCACAAATGATTTTCTATAAATTCTTCACTGAAATTCAAAGCTGTGCTATGCTGGGTAGATTTTGTCATCCTGTCAGGCAGCCAACCTCTCAAGAAGGTCCCCAAAGATGCATGCTACATATCTTTTGTCTCACTCTCAATTAGCGCTGGCCCATGAGACCAATAAGACATCAAAAACGATGGTGTGTGACTTCCAAGGCTAGGTCATAAAGGCCTTGGTCTTGGCCTTTCCACCTTGGTCTCCTGTAGTCCCTCTGAGAAAGCCAGTTCCCATAACCTATGAGGTAGAGGCAGCCCCATGGGAAAGCCCCTTATGGAGAGGAACCAAATTGCCAAGACCAACTTGCCAGCCATGTGATGGGCATTTTGGAAGAGAACCTTGTAGTCCCAGGCATGTCCTCCAAAAACTGCACCTCCTGCTGGCATCTGACAGCAACCACATGAGATCCTGAGCCAGAACCACCCAAACTACTGACCCACCGCAAACATGATAAAATAAATGATTATTGTTGGGGTGCCTGGGTGGCTCAGTCATTAAGGCAGCTCAGGTCATGAGAGCTCGAATCGCATTTGACTCCCTGCTCAGTGGTGAGCCTGCTTCTCCCTCTCCCTGCTTGTGGTCCCTCTCTCACTGTCTCTCTCTCTCTTGATCTATGTCAGATAAATAAATATATAGATCTGTTTAAAAAATTATTATTGTTGCTTTCAGCCACTGAGATTTTTTTTCTTTTTTTAAAGATTTTATTTATTTATTTGACAGACAGAGATTATAGGTAGGCAGAGAGGCAGGCAGAGAGAGAGGAAGGGAAGCAGGCTCCCTGCTGAGCAGAGAGCCCAATGTGGGGCTCGATCCCAGGACCCTGGGATCATGACCTGAGCCAAAGGCAGAGGCTTTAACCCACTGAGCCACCCAGGCGCCCCAGCCACTGAGATTTTGATTATGTTACAAAGCAACAGAGAACTGATGCATGTGAGGCTCAGAGAAATTAACTTATCTACTACCATTTAGGAGTAGGCACGGAAACCAGGTCTAGAATCTAATCTCTAAGCTTTAGGTTTAGTTTTCTTGCCATTAAACAATACTACTTTTCAAGTAAAATAAGTTAAAATACCATAATGATGATCATTTCAATGTGACTATACCACCAGCATTAATATACCAGGTATCCCACAGTTTAAAAAAAAAAAAAAAAAAGACAGAGCACATGTTCCTATATACTTGAGAGACACGATGAGACCTGCAATATAATTGAGTTCATGGTATTCCATGGTACTTTGTTGGGTTTTTACTGTCTTCTGGAAGATTTCTGGTTTGTTTGTTTTAAGATTTTATTTATTTATTTATTTGACAGAGAGAGACCACAGGTAGGCAAAGAGGCAGGCAGAGGGGGAAGAGAAAACAGGTTCCCCATTGAGCAGACACCCCAATGCAGGGCTTGATCCCAGGACCCTGAGATCATGACCTGAGCTGAAGGGAGAGGCCCAACCCACCGAGCCACGCAGGCGCCCCGATTTCTGGTTTTTTTTTTTAATGTACAGACTTTAAGAATAAAAACCTATTTAGAACTTTTAATAGTCAACAATCATATTACTGACATTGAAAATATTTATATACTTTACAATCATAATCACAAAAACATCTGTATAATTTTAAACAGAATTAATATGTCAGACAAGAAATGTTCAATACCTGATTGTTAAAGGATTTGCATTTTTGCTTTAGGTCTTCAACATTTTAGCATTACACAAATGTAGTGAAATAGAGCAGCAAAATGATGGTGAAATCTTAATTTCCAATCCATGAAATTGTTACTACCTTACAGGGAAAGGTGGCCAGCTTTTTGCCTGTCTACTCCTGGAAGAAGTCAACAGAATATTTCATTATCTCAACCACATCTGCATGTAATGTCCCTTGATATAATCACCTCTTTTGATCCACACATTCCTACAAGGTGGGACAGGTTTACTACCATTCCCATTTTTCAAAGGATGATGGGGCTTAGAGAAGTCTAAGTAACTTGACTGAGGACACATGCTGTTAAAAAGAATCACAAAAATCCAACCTATATATTTTTTAAAGAAACCCAACCTATCACTTTTTAGCTTCAAGTCCCAATCTTTTCTTCTGCATCATATTTTAGCCCAGTGGTTCTCTACCCAGGCTGCCATTAGAATACCTGGGGGCACTATGAAAAATATCAGTACCTGAACGTCATCCCCCGAGACTGCTTTAATTACTCTGGTCTATTTTTGCCATCTAGCATATAATAAACTAGTAGTGGTAAATTCACAGAAAGCTTAGACTACAAAAAGAGAAACTGCAGATATCTCTACATGTAAGCTAAAAAACATCTTTATCCCCTAAAGGTCCCTGAAAGACAAAGATAACTTGCAATAAACCAAGTAGAACAGAAGGAAGAGGAGATGAAAAACTCAAACCCATTCTGTCACTCTCATGGAGCCACCAAAGAGTATTTTATTCCCTTAATCTCACTCCTTGAACTTCAACATCCCATGCCTTAACTCCACTGCAAGTTCTAGCTCAAGTGTTGCCTCCTCTGTGAAGTCTTCAGGGTCATACTGAAGAAAGGCCTTTTTTTTTTTTTTTTTTTTTTGCATCCACCTTACTTTGAACCTCTATAACAGCATATATTGCATAAGTCACTTACTTATACATCCATTTCTCTCACTGACCTGAGGAGTCTTTCAGGAGATAGGAGTCCCTATCTCATTCATCCTTCCCATCTTATGTATCTTTCTATCTTACATAGCCTTGAAGAAAGCAGATATTAATGAGTATTGCTAAATCAGATCATTTTTTTATGTTTGGTTTGATAAATTTCCCCTTAGCCTCCTAGGAAACACTCCTTTGACATTTTTCAGTTTTTAATAAAAAGGGACTTTTTTTCCCCACAAGTAGATTAGGTCAGAGAACAATGTATACAAAAAGGCCAGATTTGGGGAGAGCAAGTTAGCAGTAGAACTCTGGGCCAGGAAAAAAAGGGTCAATAGGATATTGAAGGGTGGGGTCACATATGCATTTTGTTCCTTTCAAAGGGAAGATTAGGCAAAGATAGTGACAATTTGATTTTTATCCGCAAGAAATATAACAAAGAACAGTGATTACAGGCAACCACCTTTTCAACACCTCCCTGTCTATGGGGCTCCTTCCTCTCAGCATAAATACATGCTCTCTCTCCCCTCAAAAAAAGAAGTCTGCCAGAGTGGTTCCCATCTTCAAACGCATGTTAGAATCCCTTGGTGAGCTTTGAAAATTCTGGACAGAAGACCAATGAAGACAGAATCTCTGAGGAGGGGCCTAGGCACAAGTACTCTCTCCTCTCTTCCTCCCCTCCTACTCATTCCTCTACCCATGCAGTGTAGTCTCTGCCCCCACCAATCCAAGGGAACCACTGACTTCCAACAGGCACTTTATAATCTTGATGATTTGTACTTGATGATTCAAGCTTAACTGGGTTTTACTTCTTGAAACTCTACAAGTCAGCCTGAAAAGTTATGCTTTCTCTTTCCTGCCAGCCTCTCTGGCCACTCCCCTTCAGCAACTGTGTCTCTGTCTTTGTCTTGGTTTGTCCATAAAATTTCAATATTCTCCAGGGTTTACTTTGAGTCCTTTTCTCTTCTCTTTTTATGTGGTTCCTCTAAGCCTTTTGCCCTTACCCACATCGTTAACTACTCTCCATATAGTAAGCACTCAGAAATCTGCATCTTCAGCCTCCACATCCTTCGTGAAGCTCCAAGACCTCATATCCAATCACCTCCTAGACAGCCCCAATTCGCCAAGTTTAAACTGCCCTGCAAGCAATTTAATCACATGTCCCAACCTGAACTCATGAGCTGACCCTCAGACCTGCTTCCTCTTCACTCTTCCCTCTCACTACCCATATTGCAGCATCCTCAGGCTCCCATTCCTGTTACATTCAAACAGTCACAAAGACCAGCCAATTTTCCCTCCTCCTAAATATTTTTCCTAAAATTTCTAATTTCCAAGTATCCTCACTACTTCCCGCCTTGTCTCAGCTCTCAGGTTCCCATTATCCATACTAATGCACCGTCTGCTCAGGCCTGCAGTCTTGCTCCCCACCCAGCACCTCACTCCCCGCCAATCTACCAGCACACCCCTTTCACGGTGACCTTTCATGTCACTCACAATGTTGCAAGTGGCATAGGAACTGACTGACTGACTTAGCTATCTGGTTTCATCTCCTTTCACTCCTGATTTTGCCCTTCATACTCCAATATAACTGACCTACATATAGCTCCCTGAATACACCAGGCCCTCATAATACCATACAACTATTCATGCCATTAGGCCTGTGTGGAAATGCTCTTTGCTGCTTGTCACCCTGCTCACTTCTACTCAGCTTTCAAGATTCAGCTCAAACACAACCACTGCTAAAATCCTCCTCTGGCATTTCCATCAGGGGTCAAGAGCTCCTGCTAGCCTTGCTTTGCACTTATATCTCCGTTAGGGGAAATAGCACACAATATTTGAACTGTTGGTCAAGATGTCTATTGTCCTACTAGACTATAAGATCCTTGATCAAGGACAGTGACTTCACCTTCATATCCTCAGCACAAGTTCAATGTACATAGCATATAATTTAAAAGAAAAACAAGGAATTAATGAACTATGGACCAATGAAAGGATAAGAAGATCAACTGGACTTCAAGTATAGAAGAAGTCCAGATCTTAAGGAAGTAGGGACATCTACTATTAAGTCCCACCTATTAAAAAAATAGAAATAAATGAATATTCAGGTATTATTAAGGAAACAAACAAACAAAAAGAACTTATCAATAGGCTAAGCAGGCAATAAGGAGGTAGACAACAGAGCTAGACCAATAGAGCTGCTGACAAAAGATCAACTGAAAAGCCAAAGATGAAGGTGGTTCTTTCTACTCATCAAATATTAATTCATCTGCCTAAATCCATGGACTGATCAAAAGACTGGCAACTTCTGAGGCCCCTTGGTTAAGCCCCAGTGGGTTAAGCCTCTGCCTTCAGCTCAGGTCATGATCTCAGGGTCCTGGGATTGGGAATGAGCCAGTCAGGCTCTCTGCTCAGCAGGGAGCCTGCTTCTCCCCCACACCCTGCCCCCTGCCTCTCTGCCTACTTGTGATCTCTGTCAAATAAATAAATAAAAGTCTTTAAAAAAAAAAAAAAAGATTGGCAACTTCCTCTGTCAGTTCACCAGTCCTCCCCTTTGTCATTATTCTCCATAGCCTTTTCCCAGCCCCTACTACTAAATCCCAGGTTCCAGGGGTAATCCTCCTCTGCTGGAGCCACAGGTCCTACCAGTGGATAAGTCTGAGATATAAGGAAAGGGCTAGGAGGTTGGCCATCTTTGCTCTTGTGGCCAGGACCTAGAGGAAAGAACTGAAACTACCATTTACTGAAGGCCAATTTTGTACTACATATTGTGCTACTTTACAAACACTCACTAAACCTCAGAGTAACCAAGAGTAATTATCCCATTTCACAGATAAGAATTTGTATCCAAGATCACAGATAAGTAATCACAGAGCCCACCTGAAAACCCAGAGATAACAGACTCTAGAGTACTTCTATACTCCTGACTACCTCAAAATGAAGAGAGATGTGGTCTAGCTATTCTAGGTGGCACCTCAGAATAGATCACTCTCCAGAACACTATTATAACTGTTGGCTAAAGTCTATAGTATACCACTAATACATAATGGGCATACAATGAGTTAAAATAGCTTTGGTGGAGCACCTGGGTGCCTCAGTCATTTAAGTGTCCACCTCTTGATCTCAGCTCAGGTCTTGATCTCAGGGTAGTTTTTTTAAAAAACAAATAACATAACATAACATAAAATAGCTTTGGGGTCCTGATCTGGGAACCTAAATGCCATTTGTTATTTTATCCCTGTAAGTACACTGTTCCACATTACAAACAAAAATGGACTTGAAAATGAATTTCTGGAATACAATGGTCTAATCTTTAGCAAGGCTTTTCTTTAAGAATATTTTTCTTCCACAAAAAAATCACCAAGGATAGAAACTATTTTACCTTGTTAACTTGTAAGAACAATGACACTAGAAGACACCTGTGGGAAGCATGCTTATCTGACCAGGAGCTCATTTACAGTGTGCTGTCATTTGAATATAACACCACGCTAAACCCTACAGACCCAGACCTTATGATAGAATGCCACAAACTACAGCAGTACAGCTGATATGCCTATAATCTACTGACAAAATGTACTCCTTAGCAAAGTGAAACCAGATGTCTGGTGTAAAAATCTGCTGTCTGTGGACTTGTCTTTCTTGGCTTCCAGAGCTGTATCAGACACACTAAATACACAGCTTAGCTGTATATTAAACCCACAACTTGGCAAAATCATGACAGTTTGGACATGAAGCATCAGCATTTTTATTGTAATTCTTATAAACCAAAGACATTTCTGAAATAGAAATCCTAAATTTAAGCCTTCAGCTAAATGTGGTACTATGTCTTTCCCACGTTAGGAACAGTGTCAGAGCTTTTTAAACACATTTATAGAAACTCCTTCCCTTCATTTTTCAAGCTGACACTCGTTAGACATGGCTATGGAATGATTTCATGGGGGGAAGGGGGAGAGGGGATTCAAACCACTTCAGGTGTCAGTGTTATCCCAGAAATTTGAGGATCAGATTTAACAGGTGATCACTGTGAAAATGCAAACACCCACCTGCAGGAACCTTAAGTATGAGATACCTTGCTTCAATTGCAAAGAGGATCATTAAGAATGTGATAGGTGACCAGATAAAGAGGGAGGGAAATTAAGTTAGTATCTGTATGCCAGATGCTGTTTGGTTTTTTGTTTTTTGTTTTTTTGCACACTTTTTAATATACTCATTGTTCTGTTTTGACAGGTGAGAAGTTAAGGAGTTAAGTTTTAACTGGCACAAAGTCGCAGAGCTAATGAGATAAGAGCCAGGAGTGGAACCCATTTCTAAAAGACTCTAAAAGACATGCCACTTCTACATGGAGACCAGGGATGGAACAATGAGTGGAGGTACATAGCCAAGAATATGGAGGTAAAAGGCAGAAATTTACAGTTTTGCCAAATAGTAACATATAACATGAAACAAAGTTGAAGAAAGAAACACAAATAGTTGAAAGGGTTCCTCTGAGAGTTCATAAGAGACTCACTTTCTACCTTTTATATCCCTGCAAGACTCATTTTTAAATAACTTTTTAAAATCTTATATAATCTTTGTAACCAGAAAAAGTTATCTTAAATAAAAAATGAGGTTAAATGTACAGAAACTCATACAAGTAAACAATCTGGTATTTATTAAGTGCATCATCCTTAACACTCCATGTTTTCTCATCTTATGTCATCTTTATGGAACAATTCAAAATATTATCCTCATCTGATCTTTATACTGTTACATATAATACATTGCAAAATGACTACAACGCTATAATGGTGCTCCAATTGCTCTTAAGGGTTAACCTGTCTCAAGCTTATGCACTCCTTGCTTGCTAACCTCAGTCCCTTGGTCTGCAGCCAAACTATTTTCTTGAGATTTGCAAACCACTGGCCTTGAGGAGTGAAGGACTAAACTTTCCCAGAAGATAATGCCTAATCACATTTGAAAACAGCTGCTGCTGATGCCAGCAAGTCTGTTCCGGATCATGTCTACATACCAATTACCACCTGGGCCCCAGCTTCTCCTGCATGTAGGGGCCCCTGCCCCATTTGTCACATCTTCCCTTTTAAAACTCTTCAGCTTCACCTGGACTGGGAAGGTGGTCTTTGGGACATTAGTCCACCATCCTCCCAGGTTGCCAGCTTCCTGAATAAAACAATCTTTCCTTTCCCACTTGTCTCTCAGCTGTCTCTCAAGTATTGATTTTCAAGCTGCCAGCAGCCAAACCTGAGTTCGAAACTGATTCTCTGTCCAGTAACACTATTCTAAAATGGGACACAAATCACCACAGCCAGTAATCCTTGAAAGTTTACCACTGAAAGTACTAGAAGACAGAAAAATAGTACTGTCCTCCCACAACACATATAGACCAGATCATATAGTATCAATAACTAAGATCAATAGTATAGGGAAGGTCTTGTACATTAATACTTAAATAATCCAAAAATCTACAGAAAACTGGTGAAAGGCCTGCTCCAAATGGCCATCTCCAAACCCAGACTCATTTTACCATCCTACTTATGTATCAGTGTTCCACACTTTGGTGCGAAAAGAATAAATGTCTACTGCATCAATGAATGAACCCATCATCAATAAACAACGATTTTCTGGTTTTACATAAATTATATGGTTATCTAACACATGAGTCCAGACAAATAAGGCAGGTTCAGGGCACAGGCAGCCAATGTCAATTTGACACAGAGGTTAATTCTAGCTTTCCTCTGTAAGTATCCAAGAATGGTTTGCAACATTCTTGCTTGTGGCTAACCTGAATTTTAGCTAATTTAAAATGTTTAAAATTGATACAAGACACATAGGATGCAGAAGGTATTCCCACCTTTGGAGAGGAGCTGTGTTTCATTTCACCAGTAAGATAGAATGAGTGGTATATTGGAGAACAGACAGAAAATTTGCACAAAAGAACTGTTGAAAGAGATCACACTGAAAATCACAGCAACCCTCCAAGGGCTTCAGTGTGCTGTTTGGTTACTTTTCAGAAGTGAATAGAATATTTGTGAGGGGTATAAAAGTGAAAGTCAAGAGTAAAAGGCCCAGCCTGGTGATGTCACCCCAGACACTGAAAAAAACAAAAAAACAAAAACAATCAAACAAAAAACCTTCTTCTATGAGCTTGTGAGAAGATCCTAAAAGGATTTCAACAGGTATCATATTGCTAATTAATTTCACCCTTTGGCGTTCTAAAGAATTTTTGCAGGAGTCTCTTTTTAAAATGTAAAGATCTGTGGGTGGAGGTCCTGTCAATAATCAAGCAGGACCCTGTTTCTTCAATTCTCGGTCTCTGGGATTAATCAAAGTTAGCTTAGAGTGAGACGTGGACTGGAGAGAGACAACTGCAAGACCCACGTTCCAAAGACAGGAAGGGTCAGGACAGTTTTCTATGAGGTCAAATGGCTAAAAAGGATCTTTGCCAAGCTGCCAAACTCCCAGCCAGCGCTACAGATTCTAGGCCTGAAAAAAAAAACTCTTGGGTTTGGAGCCTGTGACCCTTGAAAGTGGCCCTCAGGTTCCTAATGAAATGGAAGAATCTGACCTCTAAATCCCCCAGGAGCGGTTCTGGATCTAGATTTTTCTCTCCCTTGGTCTTTCTTCCTACAGCCCTAGCTCCTTCCACCCCTGATCATTCCTTACTTACCCTTTCTCCCGTTCTTCCTCGGTGAGAAGGGGTAAGTGGTTATTTTGTGCCCTCGCCCAATTTGGCCAAAACCCTAAAAGTAAAAATGACAGAGACAGACATGTGCTTTAAAATCCTGGTGTTTAAGCCTCGGGGACTCCCACCACAAGCCCAACAGTTCAAGGCAGAGGACAGCGCGTCCCCACAGCGCTCCCTCACGGCCAGGGCTTGGAGCCGGAGTTGTCCCCTAACAGGGGGACGCGGAGGGGGCGCGATCTGGGAGTGCCCACGTGGCGGGGAAGAGCGAGCCGCCTCCCGGCTAGGTGTCGCCGCGGTTAGGCGCCGGTCTGCAACCATAGTTAGCCAGAGGAGCAGGCGGCAGGGCCGGCCGCCGCGCGGGCCCTCAGATAAACACGCGCACGCACACAAGCTCGCGACACCGCAGGACTCGCGGCCGAGCAGCCCTCAACCTCCCAGCAATTCCCGCCCCACCTGGAAACCACTACCCCCGGAAGGGTCCCAAGCCCCGGGGACCGCCAGACGCCGGCGGCTGACCACCCACCCACCCCCTCCATCCTCTCAGAACCCCCCCGGAACCGCCACCGGGTTCCCACCCTCCGCACCCGCTGCGCAGCTCAGCCCAGGGGAAGTCCCCGCACTAGCCCCGCCCACCGCCGGCGGAAAGCTCCGCCTCCATTCCCCAGCGCGCGGGAGCCGTGCGAAGCTCCGCCCCCGGCGGAAAACCGGCACCACCTCCCCCCCCCACACCCGCCAACACCCGTGCCCGCCTGGGTTAGGCCCAAAACCCGCCGTGGATTTGCAACGGATCAAAAGTAACACTCATTTTAGCAAGCAATAACTGAGCACTTACTCTAAGGTCTGCACTGTACTGACAAAGAGGATAAGAGGGAGCTGAAACTCTGTGAAACTGTGTCTTCAGCCCTCCCTTATTATACAGGTCAGGAAATGGAGAACCCAGCAGTTGCTTGGAGTGCACGGTTATAGGGGCAATTATAGGGGCAAAGAGCTTCTCCAGGACTCTCCCTCTGGACACCGTTACTGCGTTTTTTCTACTAAAGTGTAAACAGGGAAACTACTTCAATTTTGCTTTCTCTAGGCAAACCAAAACAAATATCCATAAAGGCGGGGAGGGGGTTACTTTGGAAAAGCTGGAATTTCATACCTAAGCTTTTGTCTTCAAGTGGTACAAACTTACGGGGTTATAACAACCTACAAACAAAATGGAACGTAAACCTACCAAACAGATAAAAAATAACTTATTCTTTCTTTTATCCCCCTCCAATTATATCTCTCATTATTTCTGTCTTTATCTTGCGAATGATGACAAACTACTCTGCACATTTTCAAATCATTTAATACAAATGTTAGCACCAGATTCTCTGGTACTTTTGTTCAAAATCAATTCTTTTTTTTTTTAAGATTTTTTATTTATTTATTTGACAGACAGAGATCACAAGTAGGCAGAGAGGCAGACAGAGAGAGAGGAGGAAGCAGGCTCCCCCACAAGTAGCTCGACATGGGGCTTGACATGGGGCTTCATCCCAGGACCGCGGGATCATGACCTGAGTGGAAGGCAGAGGCTTTAACCCACGGAGCCACCCAGGTGCCCCTCAAAATCAATTCTAAAGGTTTAAGAACCTACTCAGAGACTCGACCTGATAGCTAGAACTCCTAGCATCTCCTGAGAATAAAGTTGCTTTCCTGCAAAGAGGGTATGTGCCAGTTTTGTAGTTTTTCTCATTCATAACTGAAAGAATTACTGCAGGGCAAGTTCTTCCCTGCCAGGACTTAAGGTTTTAATTACATGAGCACTTAGCTGCAAGGACCACCATCATCAAATAGCGTTGGCAACCTGTCTACAAACTCTGTTGCACTCCCTTGGCATTGTGAAATTAATAAAGGGAAACCTCACTAAAGTGGAGTTGGGAAGCTACAACTGTACCACCCACTCCACATCAATTACAGAACCCCAACAGAGCAACCCTCAACAGGAAAGAATCATCAATGACTGTCCTTAACAGGGAAAGATGTACACATTCCTACAAGAAATGAGGAACCCAGCCAATGAGAAACCATCATCATTCTATGCTCTTGCTTTTCTCCAATGGGCTTATGTTGAAAACAACACCTCCAGACTTCCTCTTTCCTCTGCATAAAATTACAATCTTCTCCTTTGTTTTTTGCATTTGCCTGTGGATTTGCCATAGCTTGTGTGTCCCAAACCACAATTCTCTACTATTCCTAAATAAACCCATTTTACTGAAAAAGTAAGTGGCTGTTTTATTTTTTAGGTTAATAGTACTAATAATTAATAATCAATTTGGATGACCCCAAATTAAACAGATGGCCTTCCCAGCCATTACAGCTGACTCTTTGGAATGGAATGTACATGGGCAAATAACAAAGACAGGTATGTGTGATTTTTAGTATAATGAAAGTTAATTAACATACAAAATGTGTTGCTAAATCTGACTGAACATTGTCACTGAGATTCACCAAATGGGCTTAAGAAGCTGAAGGTACCTAGAAAGGTTAAGGTATAGCATATGATGCCAACTATGTGTCATTATGGAAAAGGTAAAACTATGGAGACAGTAAAAGAAACTGTGGCTGCCAAGGATTGAGGGACTGGGGGGAGGAAAGAATAAGGGGAACACAGATTTTTACTGCAGTGAAAATATTCTATCAGGGTGATACAAATACAGTGAAAATATTCTCTCTATCAGGGTGATCAGACCCTGTAGAATGTACAAAACCAAGAGTGAACAGTAACCGTATACTACAGACTCTGAGTAACAATGATGTGTCAATGTAGCTTCATCGATTGTAACAAATATACCACTTTGGTGCTGGGATATTGAGAGCTGAGGAAGCTGTGCATATGTGGGGTCAGGGAATATATAGGCACTCTATACTTTCTGCTCAATTTTTCTGTAAAAGTGCTCTAAAAAATAGTCTATTAAAAATGAAGCTGGGGTAAATCCTCAGAACATCCCATTTTCTTCAACCCATCAATTAAATTCTCTATTTTTTTAAAGATTTTTTTAAAGATTTTATTTATTTATTTGACAGACAGAGATCACAAGTAGGCAGAGAGGCAGGCAGAGATAGAGGGGGAAGCAGGCTCCCCATCGAGCAGAGAGCCGGACGCGGGGCTCGATCCCAGGACCCTGAGACCAGGACCTGAGCTGAAAGCAGAGGCTTTAACCCACTGAGCCACCCAGGCGCCCCTAACTTCTCCATTTAAATTCTCTATTTAAATTCTCTAAGTTAAATTCTGAATATTTGGCTTTATGTGTGGAGTTGAGATATAATGATTTGTCTTTTTATATTCGAATAGCCCTCCATGTAGCATTAATGTCATCAGAGAGAAAATGAATCCTATATGTATTCCTCACTAAGGTATAAAATTAAAGTATGGTTAGACATGTCTAGTATTCAAGAAGATATTTAAGCAAAGTTAACCTGAAATAATTAAATTTACAAATTCTATGAATATATATATTTCAAATCTATTTCTGTTCATACATACTTACAATTAGTAAGCAAATAGCCTAAGATATCACAGAGGTTTTTAAACTTCTTGGTCTCAAGATCTCTTTATAGTCTTAAAAAGAGAACTTTAAAGAGCTTTTGCTTATATGGGTTATATATGTCTATACTTGCTGTATTAAAAATTAAGATGGAAAAATTTTAGATCTGTGTTTAATTCATTTTTAAATGAATAACATGTAAGCCTATTACATGTTATTATAATGAACTTTTTGAAATGACTACATTTTTTAAAAATTCAGTGAGAAAAAATAGACTTTTCTACATTTCTTGCAAATCTCTTTATTCTCAGGTTTAAGAGAAACAGGTGAATTCCCATATTCTACTTCTGCATTCAATCTGTTGCAATATGTTGTTACAGTTAGACTATAATGAAGTAAAGCAGGCCTTACTCAAATTTGTAGTTGAAAAAGGGAAGACCTTGCAAACCCCCTAAAAAGGGTCT
This sequence comes from Taxidea taxus jeffersonii, assembly GCA_003697995.1. NCBI lineage: Eukaryota > Metazoa > Chordata > Mammalia > Carnivora > Mustelidae > Taxidea > Taxidea taxus. Next base: position 483,066 of record ML106091.1, on the reverse strand, counting down.
CAGTAACCTCAAGGGTCCTCCAAACTTACTTTGAGAATTGCTGCCAAATAGCATTTTGCATTCATTAAATTGAATATTATGCATTCCCACACCAAAGTCTGCTAACAGTTGAAATTATAGCCCTTCACTTATTCCAAGCTAAAACTCAAATTTGACAGCTTTTATCAAACCATCACCTTTCTGAAAGTTTTTTCAAAGCTTTTACTATAGCAACTCTGATGAAACTGATACTCTTATTTGAATACATATGAAAACATTTGAGATTTCATTTATACTCCTCATTTCAAACTTCCTGGGAATTTTTGAATATAAATTGTGCCATCTGGAAAAATGAAACCTTGCTGTACAGTTATTAATCCAATTTTCCATATACTTATAATGAAATGTGTATATTTCCTTTTATATAAATAATTTTAAATATATATATAATATGTAAAACAAGAAATTATAGTTTTATTTATTACCTAAATAAATACTAGGTTCTAAAGTTACTGCCATGAAATAAAATTTTAGATATATAAGCTCTCATTTTTACTACAAATAAAATAATGTCCATTCAGGTCTGGGGCAGGATATATAGAAGATAAGTATGAGATATCTTGTGCCACAAAGCCAAGAAATTCATTTATAACAAATAAGGGTGCCAAAAGTTCAGAAACACCAAAACTACAGAGTCGCTTTGGCCAAAGATGGGACAATTTGAGCACCAACAAAAATAATGAATGCAATTGTCTGAAACATATTGAATACATAAAAATCCAAGAGCACGTAATGAAACTCCAAAGGTGAGAAAACAAAAACAAACAAACAATTGATTGGACACTTTTGCAAGCAACTAAGGCACTAACTCCATATTTGACAGGAAAGAAAACACAAGGAAAGAATGAGAACGCATATTGCCTTTCCTGTTTGAACTGTATTTCAGAAAATCACATCACTGTTGAGGTGAAGGTGTTTCTTATAATAAATGTGAAAGAAGTAAGAGAATTGAGAAATTGCAATTTAGCAATCCTTTGAGAAGTAAATGGTTCAGGCAGCAACCTTCAGGGGATGAAACCATTACATGAAAAGTTCAATGATATACTTTACAATGGAAATCAGGGTGTCGCTACCCCTGTTTGATAGTCTAAGTAGTACTACAGATGAGACTCCAGACACCGGGGGCCTTCTGATATGATGCCATCTGAGTGCATCCCTTTGAAGTGTTCTTGCAAACAAAACAAAATAAAAAATGGAATCTAAGCAGCCCTTAAACTGACTTCCTACTCACAGGCTTACAGGAAACATGAGGGTTAGAGGAACAAGTTAAATGGCACCATGAAGAAAGTAACAGATAAATCTAGTCTGTAAAACAACTAACACTGTCTTCACAGCAAATTAGTAACAGGACAAAAAGAAGAGGGAAAAGATGAAGAGAAGCTCTAGATTAAAGACAGGTAGCAACCAAATGTACAGTAACCTTGTTTGGGTCCTGATTCAAACATCACAGCAGTAAAAAGACTTGTAAGACAATCGTGGACATTTGACCATGGACTGTTGTTAGACAATGTTGAAGAAATACTGTTATTTTGCTAGGTGTAATAATGGCATTGTGTTTATGTAAGAAAATGCCCATCATCTTTGCAGAGACATTCTGAAGCATTTTGAAGTGAAGTGACATACTCCCTGGGACTTGCTTTAAAATACTTCTAACAAGGGGTGCCTGAGGGGCTCAGGCTCAGTCCTTAGGCTTCAGCCTTTGGCTCTGGTGGTGATCCAGCTCTGACTCCCTGCTCAGTGGGAAGCCTGTTTCTCCCTTTCCCACTCCCCTTGCTTTTGTTCCCTGTCTCACTGTCTCTCTCTCTCTCTGTCAAATAAATAAATAAAATCTTTAAAAAAAAATAAAATAAAATACTTTGAACAAGGAAAGAAGGAAAGAAAGAAGGAAGGAAGGAAGGGAGGGAGGAAAGGGGGATGGGGAAAGGAGAGAAAAGAAAGAAAAAAGGAAGGAGAAGAGATAAATTACACATATGTGACAAAATGGGTAATAATTGGGCACCTCGGTGGCTCAGTTGGTTAAGCAACTGCCTTTTGCTTGGGTCATGATCCCAGAGTCCTGGAATCCAGTCTCGCATCTGGCTCCCAGCTCCCCGGGGAGTCTGCTTCTCCCTCTGACCTTCTCCCCTCTCATGCTCTCTCTCACAGTCTCTCTCTCAAATAAATAAATAAATAAATAAATAAATAAATAAATAAATAAATCCTTTTTAAAAAATGGGTAACTATTGAATCTGGTGATGAATGTATAGGAGTTCATTGGACTTTTCCTCAGCTTTCATATGTGTCTGAATTTTTTCATAATCCAGTTTTAAAACTAAATGTAAGTGACTGCTTTAGCCCAGATTTCCTGGAAAACAGTGCCTGAGAGAAAGTTACATGCTAAACTTTTATTGGGTGTGGAGGGGCCAGTCCTAGAAAAGCAAGAGTGAGGGGACAGGGTAAGTGAGGGAGGGACAGGAAGAAGGAAAGTGTAGGTGGTATGTTACCAGCTGGTTATAGGTTCACAGTCTACTATTGACAACTAGGGGGTTTTGGGTCACCAAGCCTCACTCAGTCAAAACTCCACATATAACTTTTGACTCTCTAAAAACTTAACTACTAATAGCCTATTGTTGACCAAAAACCTTACCCATAAAATAAACAGCAGATTAACATGAATTTTGTATATGTATTATATATTGTATTCTTATAATAATGTAAGCTAGAGGAAAGAAAATGTTATTAAGAAAATAGTAAGGAAGAGAAAATATATTTACAACACTGTATTTCTTGAAAAAAATCTGCTTGTAAGCAGACCTGTGACATTCATACCCATGTTGCTCAAGGATCAACTCCATATACAGTTGACTGTTTGGTCACAAGGGATATCTCAGGAAAACATTATGAAACCACCCGGGACTGTAACAGAACTGTCCTTCAGAAGGAGAAAAAAACAAGCAATTTTTTCTACTAGATTCTTCCTGCCTTCTGTTTCTCATTCATCAACGTTTGCTCCACAAAGCAGGGCAAACGTGGAGAAAAAGGCTGAGGGTAGAGGTCAGCAGGAGAGTGGAAACCGAGAGGCAAATAACGGGATCTCATAAAGTGACTGAGATTGATTTCTTTTTTTTTTTTTTTCAGATTTTATTTATTTATTTGACAGACAGAGATCACAAGTAGGCAGAGAGATCGAGGGGGAAGCAGGCTTCCCGCCAAGCAGAGAGCCCGATGCAAGGCTCGATCCCAGAACCCTGAGATCATGACCTGAGCAGAGGCTTTAACCCACTGAGCCACACAGGCGCCCCTGAGATTGATTTCTTATAACAATTTAGAATTTAAATCAATCACTGAATTCCAGGTTCAGTGAAGACTTTCCTATTAATAGAACTTCTTTTTATTGGAATAATCATTCTGCTTAATCTTTTTTTTTTTAATCTCAGAAATTTTGTGCAGGCCAAAGTCATTATTTTTGATTAACAAAATCACAATCACACAAATGGCTGCAGAAATTAAATGCAGAGGAATGGCTCTACCATGGTGCCCCGAAAGCTTACACATCTCACAGGCCTAGCAAGGCCTAACCACAGCAGATCCCAGTCTTGTGAAACGCCCTTTGATCCTCGAATAACACAGGATCAGAGAGGCTTGTAAGGAGCTGCCATCTGCCACACCATTCTCTTCTGCCTCTCTATCTGTGAGAAAGGCTGTCATAAGACACTTTCTCCTTGCCTCCTGGGCCCTGATGAGGTAGGAAACTTTCTCCCTTACCCTCAGAAAGTAGGCCTGCAGGCTATAAAAAAGCTTATCTGAAGCATTGCATTGGCTCTCAAATGAAGAGCGTCCAGTCATCTGTGTTACAGTCATCTGGGCCCTTTCTTCAGTGTCATCCCATGTAAATGACATGGGGGCTGACACCTTCAGCTCCACTTGCTTTTGCTATGTAAGTAAGTCATAACCTGTTTGAATCTAAAAAATGGTTTATTGTTTCCTTACGGTCTGAATCTGTCTGCCTTGCCTTGCCAAATTCCAAGCAGAAAAGTTTTACCTTGTTTAACCCCTGAGAGTCTTTACTCTTTGCTGTTTGCTCTTTGGTCAGCCTGCAGTGTGGATAGTCAGGACCCAGTCCACAAATCGATCAGAAGACATGAATGACTCAGATTCACATTTTTCCTCTAAGTGTTGTAAGATACTTTTTGATCAATGGTCAAAGAAGATTTCCTTCTATTTGCCTTTCTTCCAAATTAATTAATGGGATATTTGTACAAGTCAGGTAAAGATTCAGACTTCCTAAAACATAAAAATCAATCAGAAGCATTTTCAACAAAGTCTCTACATTTTCTGTTCATGGTTTGACGTTATCCATGTCGGATTTTAGAGGTCTGGTAACCACTAGAATAAGAGAGAAGCATCAAAAATCAAGCTCCATGGACAGGCCCTCCTTACTCTTCCACAGATAGGGGACCTACCTCCCTTTTTCATACACAAGATAATTAATAATGATGCCATCCAGCTAATACTTGGCTATTCTTATTTGGTACACTGAGAGGCAGCGTTCTTCCATTCTCTTATAGAGACATAACAAATCAGCAAACAAGATTTACAGCATAAACCTTAAAGGCTAAAGAATAGCTCATTCCTTTCATTCTTTTTTCATTTCTTTCCCTTATCATGACTTGTGTAAATTATCTCTTGGGAACGGAAAGGTCTAAGCCTTGCTAAATGATTCTATCCTATTAACAATTGACCAAATCCTTAGATCCACAAAAGAAGGAAACAGTGACAGGGAGGACCCTGACCTGCCACGTATTTTGTCCACGGGTTTCCTGGCACTGTACAGTGGTAATATTTGTAGTTCTTTTAATTGGCTTTTGATTGACAATCCTAACATATCTGAAAGGATGGCTTACATTCTCTCATGAATTTGCCAGATGATAATTACAAACCAGCAATCCATAATAACTATTTGTGGAAGAAAACAATTCAAAAGAAATTTGTTGGGTGCCTGGGTAGCTCAGTGGGTTAAAGCCTCTGCCTTCAGCTCAGGTCATGATCCCGGGGTCTTGGGATCGAGCCCCTCATTGGGCTCTCTGCTCAGTGGGGAGCCTGCTTCCCCCCTCTCTCTGCCTGCCTCTCTGCCTGCTTGTGATCTCTGTCAAATAAATAAAATCTTTAAAAAAAAAAAGAAATTTGTTAAATTGCAAATAGCACAAAGCAAAAATTTGTTAAAGTGGGGGAAAAAAACTAATTCATTCTTGTTGATAACTCTGAAAACTGAAAACACTGTGTTAGTAGATTTCGTAGAAATAATCAATATAAAATAATTTATCAACAGCTTAAACTGCTCATGAATAAAGTATATAATTAACAAATTCTCTCTTTTCTTTCATCTGAGGATGTCTTTATATCTCCCTCATTCCTGAAGGATATTTTCACCAGCTGGAGAATTGCAAATCCTTGTCTTTCAACACTTGAAAAATGTTGAAAAGGAAAAGACCACTTCTTTCTTGCTTCCACTGTTGCCAGAGGAGAAACCTGCTCTCATTCAAATGGCTATACCTCTGTAAACACTGTAATATTTCTCCCTGACTGCTTTCAAGATTTTTTTTATTTGTCTTTAGTTTGGAGAAGCATTGGGATGTCTTGCCATGGATTTCTCTGTTTTGTTTATTTCTTTTCTTTTTTTTTTTTTTCCTATTTAGGGTTTGCTCAACCTCTTAAATCTGCAAGGTTATGTCTTTCACCAAGTTTAGGAAGTTATCAGCTATTATGTCTTTAAATACTGTAAGTCTCACATTCTTTCTCCTCTACTTCTGGAACTTCAAGGTTACAAATATTTGCTCTTTTGTTATTGTTCACAGGCTCCTGAGACTGTTCAATTTTTTTTTTTTCTCCCAGTCTATTTTCTCTTTGTTGTTCAGGTTCGGTAAATTCTATTGATCTGTCCTCAAGTTCACCAATTCATTTCCACTCTACAAATGAACCTATCTAGTAGGGTTTTTATTTTGTTATTGTGTTTTTTAGTTCTGCAATTCCTGTGTGGCTCTTTTTTTAATACATAGAATTTTTCTTTCTTTGCCAAGATCTTCTATTTTTTCATTTGTATCAAGAGAACTCACAATTGTTAATTGAACCAATTTTATGATGGCTGCTTTAAAATCTATGTCTGCTCATTCCAACATCTCATTCATTTTGGTTTTGGCCTCTGATTTTCTTTTCTCATTCAAGTTGTGATGTTCCTTGTTCTTGTGTGATGGGTAGTGTTCAATTATATCCTGGATGCTGTGGCTATTCTAAGACTCTGGATTTCATTTAGTCTCTTTTAAACAAGCAGTGCCCTGCTAAGGTGGAGCAGGAGGGCCAGGGGATTTTTGTTATGTTCAGCCTTCCACTGGGTCCCACCAATACCACAGGCAGAAATGGAGCACTCACTCACACTGCCCCGATGCTGGCAGGTGAGGTGCCTTCCCAAAGGAAGTGAAACACTCACTCGCACTGCCTAGATGCCCCCGAGAGGAAGCGCCACCAGGGAGAGGGAAAGCAGACAGGCAATGCACACCATTTTGTTACTGCAGGACTGGGGTGGCACCTCAGTTCTGAATTCCGGGCCAGGCCTCGCTGACAGCAAGGGGAGAAAGCAGAGTTACAACCAGCCGAGCCTCTGGAAGTAGAGGCTCAGCAACCTATTGGGCCCTTTAACAGCAGGATGGGGGCTCAGGTAGAAAATGGAGCACTGACTAGACTTGAATCCTGCCAACTTGTTCAGTCTTGTTGGTGCTCCACAGGGATGGGGGCTTAGCTCCCTCCCAGACCCAACTGAGCTGGGAGTGAGTGAGGTGATGAGGCATTGTTGGGACAAACCTACACCCCACTGCCTCACCTCATTAAGTCTGGCTGCTGCCAGGTATAGAGGTAAGCTCAGCTCAGTGCTGGGCCCTGTTGATACCACACTGATGAAGAACTGGTGAAGACCTGCCTCTGTCAGGTGGGGTCAGAGGTCAACTCCCACTCAACCAATCAACACCACCCTGTGTGGGAGTCAGAGCGTGGCTGCCTGCCTTCAGTCAATGGGGAGGAGAGTCAGGGTCCTCCTTGGCCTTAATAAAACCTCAAGAAAGGGAAGGGTGCTGTTTTTCCACCGGTGTTTGACTGGAGTAGGGCAGGTATTGCCAAAAAGTTGTGGCTAAACAGGCTTTTCTTGGAGTCCTTTTTATTTATTTTTTATTTTTTTAATTTTTTTTTTTTTGGTATGTGTATGTTGGTGCTTCCAGATTAGAAGTTCCTGCAGGGCCTTGTCCAGGACACGCAGCAGGCAACAGCAAAACCCAGGAGACCCGTTGCCATGTCAACCCTCAAGTCCCAAGATGTGCAAATAGTCCTCTTCCTTTTGAGCCTACAGAGTCTTCCTATGCTTATTTTTGAACTATGCTTAGGGATTTTAGTTGTAGGAATTAGGACCTAGAAGGAATGAGGATATTTCAATTTGGCCAGAACCAGAAGTCCTTTTTGTATATACTTTAGGAGAGGAAATGCAAAGAAGATATGAATTGTTGTGGACTATTACAACATGAAATCAGAACTAACCTAAAATCCAAATTATCAAAATCAATACCAATTTCCAAAATCAAGGCAAGCAAACAAAATAAATGACCCTACCTGAAGTTATGTGTGCTATAATACCAACTTCAAGATGCTTTTGGACCCATTTTTAACAATTCCACAAATGTTAACATGAAAGAAAATTTTCTATGTATAGGTCATTTGTTACAAAAAAGAGATCGAGTCTACCAGATCGGGCAATTTATGCTTATGTATTCTAAATTTTTCTATTTTAGACATTATTTTATAATTTATATTTAATTTATATATAAACATATAATTTATATTTATTTTAGAAATATTTTAAAATATTTATTACTTTTTTTTTTTTGTAAGTATGCTTCACACCCTGCATGGCATGCATCACAGGGCTCAAACTCACAACCCTGAGACTAAGACCTGGGCTGAATCAAGAGTCAGACCCCTAACCAACCAAGCCACCCAGGCACCCAAATATCTGTTACTTTTAAATATTTTTGTTAATATTTTGTCAATTTTTAAATCAATTCTATTTTATATTTAGTGTTAATTTTTTAAAGTTTTTCTATTATCAGATAAAGATCATTTCTGACATGTTGAAATATATACTCCTGTAACATGCATTTATTGTTCTGTCCTTATGTTTACAGTAAACCACTAAAATTTTTAGTACAACCCTACCATTGAAAAATGATGCACTGCTTATTATTATGGTCACCTATCATTATTAAAAACACATAAGTACAATAAAAAATACACAATAACTTATGATTTGAGAATTTCTGGGAATTCTTACTTTTTTCCTGAATCCTGAAGATATCTATTAGGAATTTGGAAGCACTATAAAAAGGTGATGCCCTTGACTGATTGCCTTATTAACAAAAAAGACTCTTCTCTTTTGTTCAATGATAAAGAGTTAATCAAAATATTTTCTTTCTCCAACTCATGTGTCCAAACCTACTTGGTCATTCTAGGCACTCTGATGTGGGGAAATGATGATATATGCTTAAACAACCTGAAAACACTCAGTGTATAGCAGAAAAGGCTTAGGTGAGAATTTCATAGCTATCTTCATATACTTCAAGGGCTGTCCTGAACAAGAGAGATTGCATTTATTCTCTGTGACCCAAGAGGCTGGAATTAGGATAAATGAGATGGGAAGAAAATTTTTATTTCATATGTATATCCATTTTCTAGCAACTAGAGAACTCTGAGAAGAGAACAGATTGCCTCAAGAAATAGTGATTTCCTGTCAAGGAAAAAGGCTGGACAACCACTTATTGGGGATATTATCAAAGGGCCTCTTAAGACTTTATGATTCTATCTATCTCTATTATCTCATTTTATTCTCCTAGTGAGATACATAGGGCAAGTATTAAAATTGCCATTTAGAGATGCGAATAATGAAATTCAGAGAGTGTAATGGTTAGGATTCTTGGTAAATTATAAAAGCAACTTGAGCTAGCCTAAGCAAAAATGAAAGACAGGATAAGTATGAGTGCTATTTCAGAGAACCTAAGGCCAGTATACTGCAGCAGGGCTCCAAATGGGGATGGAAGACATCAGAGTTCTGTGTCTTGACTGCTTCTTTCTATAAATTGCTCATTCTCTTTCTCTACAGATGTAATTTTTGTGCTTCCCAGCCACACGATAGGGTGGAAGATATTTACTCCAACCTCCCTAGTTTACATCTCTGTTATTTAAGAAATAAACCCAGAAGGACTAGCCGTCTCAATTATTTTGGACTTTATGGTGCTGGTTCATCACAACATTCTCCCTTCGGATTCCTAAGACTGGATTGGAGAGTGTGACTTGTACTTGTGGGCAGATACAGAGTTTTCTACAACTTGCCCTTGAATTGAATGCATTCAGTCACAGACAGATTCACAAGCAACTGCATCTCTTCCATCTCAGAAGCAGGCCTGACCTGGTGAGCTTATCTCACGGGGAAGGCATGCGGGAAGTGAGCACACTCCACTTACATACATACAGGAAGAGGGAAAAGAACTTGGTCAGAATATGTTCAATGACGCTTTTCCCAAACTCAACAATTAAATGAAACACTCCATCAGCTTCCACAGGGAGGAGAAACTGAAAGATGGAGAGAAGGGAAGAAACTTTCTTCATAGTATTTTCAAGAGATTGAGAATTTTATATGATGGACTAAGGCACGGAGATGGAAAGAGAATATGCTTTCCACAATTGCCAATTCCTATCTCTGGAAATAGGAAAACCAATGAACCCACTCCGAACCAGGTATTCATCTAGGTCCAATTAGAGCTCTAGCACAGTCACTCAAGGAAAACCCATGGCTGGAGGTGAATAGGCATTATGGTTAGGACAGGCAATTCCTGGAGAAATGGCTAGGCAGATACTCCAATAAGTATACTCAGGTCATTGCATGGGGAAGGCATCAGGAGGTAAGCACTCTCTCCTTACACACATATAAGAAGTGCACACGCTGGGATGCCTGGGTGGCTCAGTTGGTTAAGCGGCTGCCTTCGGCTCAGGTCATGATCCCAGTGTCCTGGGATCGAGTCCCACATCGGGATCCTTCCTCGGCAGGGAGCCTGCTTCTCCCTCTGCCTCTGCCTGCCACTCTGTCTGCCTGTGCTCACTCCCACTCTCTCTCTCTCTCTCTGACAAATAAATAAATAAAATATTAAAAAAAAAGAAGTGCACACACTTCTAACTCTACATTACAAAGCTATTCCTGATATTAATGTCCAACTACTCCATGTTCAAGTACAAGCACACACAACATTACTCATATATGCTTCCCAGCAGAAGACTACTCAAAGTAACAGATGTCTGTTACCAAAATGATGTCTGAGGACCATTTCTCTTCTACATGATTATTTATGTGATGTTCATTTACTCCTCTAAACCAGTTTCATTTCTGTTCTCATCTTCTTACAATGAGTGGATTGATATACAAATGGAACCACCCCCAATACAGCTAACATATTACACGGGAGGGAAATGCCCATGCAGAGAAATAGAAAACGCATAGTGGTTACTGGTTCAGAACATGTGATTTATTCTGTTAGCCAGTGACAATATGAAAAGCAAACAAACCAGTGACTTAAAAGGGCATAATTTTGACTTAAATCCTTTGGCAATGTTCTTAGTGATGCAAGGGTGAACTTCCAGTTGGTGTTACTATCCCTTTGGATTGGCTTGGAAGATTTCCTGAGAGTTGAGTCTCCATTTTCCTCTGGTTTGAGTCAACTAAGGGCCCCTTTTACCACATTTAGGTTTTTTTTTACTGGCACTGCAACTCCTATAAAGTTTGGCTGGCTGGCTGTCACATTCATTTAGACTCCACTTGCTGAAATCCAACATCACAAGTCTTGCTAGTTTATGCACTGAGAATTTTCCACGTTCTGAATTGAATAACCAGGACATGGCCACTCCACTCAGGCCTCTATGTTTTGTTTGCTTGTTTTTTCTTGAAGCAATTCTAAAGGTTCTCTCATCCACGTTGTGCTCCAGGATGTGAGTTAAAACCTGGTCGGAGGTGTGGCAGTCAGACTGCCAGAATTTCTTCTTTCTTATCAGCTATGGTATTGCCCCTGTTCCATTTTATCTAGCGAGAGGTACATTGGAAGGATGAGGGTGACGAGGTAAGGGTAAGATAAGTGTTTCCCTTTCCTCCAGAATATCCTCATTCTTCTTTCCAGAATCCCAGTTAGGACATTTTTATTATCCACAAAAAGGAGAGTCACACCCCCTTGATTTATTTCTTCATCTGAACCTCAGCAATCTGTTTGGAAGCTCGGATTTTCTCTTTATACTTCCAGCCATGCAAATTCAACTTGATGGCTTTTCTTCTGCTTTTAGCTTCTTTTACTGAGAGCTAAAAAAATTCTTCTTTTACTGACAGCTAAAAAAATTCATGTAATGTTTTCTAATAAGGCCCCTGATAGTTTGGTGGACAATGGTCTCAGTTCTGTGACACAATAAATAAGTTTAACTACTTACTTTAATGCTGCATAAGATCAAAAAATTTCTATACCAACCCTGGGGTGGTGGGGGAGGCCTCTTCCCTGCATCCCTGCTCCTTCTACTCCATATCCTGCTTTGATTTCACCATTTTTTTCTGATTAAGGATGTCTTATTCCAAACTCTGCCCCTGGTACAAATTCTGTATTAAAGAGAAGTCTCTGTTGCCCCTAACCATATGCCACAGGAACTATCCTGAGCCTACCTCAACAGGAAAATAATTTAATAATATAGAAGAGCAGTCAAGCCTAAAGAAGGATCTGAAAATCTACCAGGTCTTTCTTCATCTCTCATCTCTTCTTCTGCATGTTTGCTTTATTTTGCTCCCTCAGGAGATAGGCTTCCTCTGCTTTCTCATACACCAGGTAGATCATGGCCATTCAACATCTCCCAAGTTTATATCTCTTTCACTTGACTGATGAAGGATGGTAGGCTAAAATCAGCAGTTTCCATTCAGCAACATTCAAGGAGAAAATCTGATTGGCCTAATTTATCCTTGATCAGTGGTATCTGTCCAAGATCCAAACACGTTTCTTTTTTTTTTATATTTTATTTACTTATTTGTCAGATAGAGGGAGAGAGAGAGAGAGCACACAAACAGGCAGAGAGGCAGGCAGAGGCGGAGAGAGAAGCAGGCTCCCCGCCAAGCAAGGAACCCATGCAGGACTCAATCCCAGGACTCTGGGATCATGACCTGAGCCGAAGGCAGCAGCTTAACCCACTGAGCCACCCAGGTGTCCCCCAAATACGTTTCTAATTATAGAGAATCTCAAGTGAGGTGGGCAAAAATTCCAGCTCCAAGCTCTTTGGTTCTTAGAACAAAGACAGATGACTTAAGGTCAGCCAATCTGATTCTCTTCCCTGGAACACTAAATCTAGACCAAGTGACACAAATAATTCGCCTTTTTTTCCCCCATGTTGAATGTTTCAAACTGAAGGGATGTGAGAAATGGCATGTGCAGGAAGGAATTTCTGACCTTCCCCTAAAGCCAGTCATGAAACCTTCCTGTGGAAGCACCTTCCCTATGCCTAGAGAAAAAGAGCATCCCTATCTCTAAGAAGGAGGAACACTACAGAGAATCTGATGGACAAGGCTTGCTAGGTTTCCCCCAGTTTACTACACTTAGGTCATCTTTGTCCTATCACATCTTTCCGTGACTGTCTTCTCTTCACCAAATCTAGCATAAAAACACTCACGTTGGGGTGCCTAGGTGGTTTAGTCAGTTAAGCATCTGCCTTCAGCTCAGATCATGACCCCGGAGTCCCAGGATTGAGTCCTGCATTGGGGTCCTTGCTTGACAGGGAGAATGCTCCTCCCTCTGCCCCTCACCCAGCTTGTTTTCTCTCTCTCTCTCAAATAAATGAATAAAATTCTTAAAAATAATAAATAAATAAATAAATTTTAAAAACGGGGCACCTGGGTGGCTCAGTCATCAAACATCTGCCTTCGACTCAGGTCATGATCCCAGGGTCCTGGCATGGAGCCCCACACCTGCCTCCCTGCTTCTCCGATTCCCACTCCCCCTGCTTGTGTTCCCTCTCTCACTGTGTCTCTCTTTGTCAAATAAATAAATAAAATCTTTAAAAAACATTTTAAAAAATTAGAGAAAAAAAAACTCAGGTTTAACCATTTCTATGAATCTTCATTTCCTTATGAAGGTTCCCGTGTCACGTAAAACTTATATTAAATAAACTTGTATGCTTTTCTGTTCATTTGTCTTCATCATTTTAATTTCCAGATGCCCCCAGTGACCCTAAGAAAGTCAAGGAAAACTTTATTCCTCCCCTACAATAGTTACAGAGTTTCTGTTTGGGATGATAAAAAAGTTCTGGAGATAGATAGCAGTGGTGGTTGCACTACAATAAATGTTCTTAATGCCACTAAAATTGTACACTTAAAAAAGGGGTAAAAATTACGTTATGTGTAGTTACCACACACACAAAGGTTATTACCTGGAACTCAAGTACGTTTCAAAACTCTTTTGGAGCACCAAACACTCCAAATTGTCTTCTGTTTTTGTTTTTGTTTTTTTTTTTCTTTCTTTCATGAAGTTAATCAATTAATAAGTATTTGAGAGCTTTTATACTAAACACCGTGCTAGGCAGAGTAGAAAATTCAACATAAGACATTTCTTTCCCTGAAATCCATGGTTTAGTTCTTCTCAAACTGAGATTAAGAGAATGCTGCTTAGCTTTTTATATGGTTTTGTTTCTTTTGCTGAGAAAGAGTTGTGGGGTTTTGGGGTTTTTTTGTTGTTGTTTTATTATTTTTTTTAAGATTTTATTTTTATTTATTTGACAGAGAGAGATCACAAGTAGGCAGAGAGGCAGGCAGAGAGAGGGGGGAAGCAGGATCCCCACTGAGCAGAGAGCCCAATGAGGGGCTCAATCTCAGGACCCTGAGACTATGACCTGAGCCGAAGGCAGAGGCTTAACCCACTGAGCCACCCAGGCATCCTGAAAGAGTTGCTAATAGGTATGCTGAGGAAAAAAATTCTTCCTCTTAACAAATAAATCATTAAACAAAGTTAAATGGATTTTTTTTAAACTGTGGGACTTTTTCAAAATGCTAATATGTATTTTGAATCTCTAAAACAGGAGTTAGGAACCAGTATTCCTAAATTTATTGGATCAGAATTTCTTTATTCTCTTGGAGCCCAATTAATTGACATCTCTCCCCTTTCCCATGACTGCAGAAGTGGAGGATTCTCTTTACACAGAGCTAAATGTATTATGCAATCTGTAATTATGGTATGAATGTGTGCTTTATCTTACCCCTAAGTGTTCTAGAATGTGTATGTGATTATTTGTAGACACAACGTTAAATAAAGACAATAAAAGTAATTTTCTAAAGTAATTTCTTACCTCAGTGTACACTTCTCTATCTCTCTTAGATGGCATTTAATATTCTTTTTTAAAAAGTTATTTCTATTTTGGGAAGGACTTACTAATGGGGATTTCGTGAAAAAAATTGTGATTATAAACTTGTGGAATGTAATATCTAAACATTTTTAATTTTAAAAAAGAGCATCAATCCTCGTTTTTTTCTTGAGAGAAGAAATTAACAGCTTTCAGGACCTGTGATTTTTCTCTCTGCCTTTGGATAATTACAATGTATTTTGCAGCTGATTGCAATAGTTGCAATGTATTTTCCACCATTTAAAATATGTCTTCCTTTCTCCCATTACTAGACCTGGATTTCAACTCACAACCTTCAACAATGTACTCCTGTATTTCCTACATATTCTCCAATTTTGTATCATTTCTTCCCAATTAAACATGGTGGACCAATTTAAGTACAATTAAGTTGTACTTAATAGCATTTGATTAGATCTAAAGATAGAGCAAATTTGAGACCACTCATGACTTTAACGTTGGTCTCAATTATAGTTTCATTAATAGTATCACTTTCATGTTTATAAATATTGAGTAAAATGCAGTAGGATACTTAAATAATTGCACCAGCATTATAAAGGAGATAATGAGGTTGCCAAGATCAAACATCTGACAGTCAGAAGCACCTTGTGAAAATGGAAAATGTTTATCAGTGAAGGATGAAAGTCTACATTCAGCATAGGAAAAAGGAGATGTGTAGATGTGTACACTGGACTGAGGTGCAAGTTATCTGAAAGTCAAACATTCTAAAGCCTAGGACCACCTGAAATAGAATGTAGGGGTAAAAGGCAGGCTGCCCCAAGATTGGCCAATTTACCATGAAGATTATTCCGAGCTAAGGGCAATCAAGACTGTAAGGCTTGGGGTGCCAGGGTGGCTTAGTCAATTGGGTGACTGACTCTTAATTTCAGCTCAGGTTATGATCTTGGGGTCCCCATGGGCTCTACACTCAGGTGGGAGTCTGCTTAGAGATTCTCTCCCTCTTCCCTATGCCCCTCCCCCTGCTCACACGTGTGCACACATGCACACTTCCTCTCTCTCTCTCTGCCTCTCTAAACTAAAAGGATAAATCTTGAAAAAAGAAGGACATCTGGGTGGCTCAGTTGGTTAAGCGGCTGCCTTCTGCTCAGGTCATGATCCCAGCGTCCTGGGATCTAGTCCCACATCAGGCTCCTTGCTCGGCAGGGAACCTGCTTCTCCCTCTGCCTCTGTCTGCCTGTGCTCACTCTCTCTTTAACAAATAAATAAATAAATTTTTTTTTAAAATCTTGAAAAAAGAAAAAGAAAGAGAGGGGAAGAAAAAAGAGAGAGAGACTGCAGGCTCAAGATAAATGATTTTTCCTTCCTTAACTACATAGAAGACTCTAAATGGGGGTCTTTCCGAGAATAAGGGTTATTAGCAGAGATAAATTTTATCTTAGTGACCCACCTGTATGACAGAGCAAACATCTAATTACCAAACATTTGCTCTTACTCCTATTGCCCTATAAATTGCATTCCTTTCCTCTGAAGCCCTAGACCCCAACCCCTTTCTTCTTAGTTCAGGATGATGTATATACTTCCTTGTGCCTGATGTCTTTGGAATTTTCCTGTCTGTGTGGATTCCTCATATATAGGCTATTAAATTTGATTTTCTCCGGTTAATAGTATCATGTCAAATTTGTTCTTAGTCCTGCTAGAAGGACCTTAGAAGGAGACAAGAATTCTCGCTCCCTGACAAAAGGAACAAACAACACATTACGTGAGTTCACAGATGAATTCCATTGGATGACTATGGAGGCCTTCATGGAAGAGGACACATTTGGCTGGATTCTGAGGGATAAATAAGATTCCCACAATTATTCCCAACTGAGGAGAGAGGCTGAGACATGAATATACAGTATGTCTAGGAAGATAATTTGATATGCAAACTATAGAGGGCTTGAATGATGTGGATATAAATGAGAGCAGAAAACAATGGACTGAGGCCAGATCATTAGTGCCAGCAAGTTTAGACATTATTCTCTTAGTAACTGGGGGCTGAGAAAATTTTTTGAGCAGAGAGCATAATCTGTGTTTCAGAGCAATTACTCCTGAGTCCATAGGGAATAGATGAGTCTAGAATGAGGCAGGGAGGCTAGGAGGCTAATTAGGATGTTATAATTTTCTAGTGAGAAATGAGGAAGACTTGATTGAATGGAAAGGAAGTGTCAAGGAGGGGAAATTTTCCTTTTACCCCTCTCAGTCCTTCTGGCTGGTCTAATAATTGAATTGACACAAGATAGATTAATAGGAGAGAAAGAAATTAATTTCATACATATGGAGGTCTCATAGCTATAGGACCTAAAAAGCAACCAAAGTAGGCTTCTTATATCCCTTTTAGACAAAACAAAAACAAAAACACAATAAAGTTGTGAACACCTGACAAGACAAAGAAACTTAGGCTAAGCAGAGTTTATCCACATAGTCTTCTCTATCTCTCTTCTCTCTTCTGACTTTTCTATCTCCTTGATAAGGAAATCACTCTATCTCCTGGCACGCATGGGAGATTCATTTCCTGCCTTCAGGGGGACAGAAAGCAGGGTCAGGGTATCTTTCTTGCACCAGCTCTTTCTCAAGTAATCCTAATTCAAAATAATCAATATGCCACTTTGACATATTTTGGAGTGGCCTGCCCTGAGCACCATCAGAAGGAATAAATAGGACAGACATTTCAAAAAGAAAGTTAACTGAACTTGGTGAGTAAATCAATTAAAGATGCATTTGCATGCAAGGTAGAGAATTTCTGCTAAATGGGGCTTCCCATGTAGAGGCTTACTTTACTTAAGCAGATGCAGGTAGGCAGGTGCTGGTGTTGGTGCAGAATTTTGACAATATTAGCAACATTTCTAAGTTCTCTTGTTTTTGCATCATGTTGTTGAACAACCTTCTCCTTCACAGCCGACTTGAGGTGTCATTAGCCAGAGTAGAGTCACATGGCAGCCTCTAGCCACAGCAGACACTGGGGAAGTGGGAAACAGGAATGTCTTGATTGCCTGAGATTGACCATGGTCCAGAACTAGGGACTGATCACATTGTTGTTGTTGTTGTTGTTGTTTTTGAAGGAAAAAAAAATGGAATAAAGAGGCATTGGGTATTAGGTGGACAATAGCTAGCCATAATGACTAATCAGGTATATGGGGTAGAGTGAGTTGGACGGTGTCCCTCTAAAATGGTCTGTCTACCCAGAACCTCAAAATAAGACTTCATTTAGAAATAAAATCTTTGGGCTTCTGGGTGGCTCAGTGGGTTAAGCCTCTGCCTTCAGCTCAGGTCATGATCTCAGGGTCCTGAGATTGAGTCCCCACACTGGGCTCTCTGCTCAGCAGGGAGCCTGCTTCCTCCTCCTCTCTCTCTGTGCCTGCCTCTCTGCCTACTTGTGATCTCGCCTGTCAAATAAATAAATAAAATCTTAAAAAAAAAAAAAGAAATAAGATCTTTGCAGAAGTAAGTAAGGTAAAGATCATGATGAAATCACCAGATTAGGATGGGCCCTATATCCAGTGAACGTGTCCTTGTAAGTGTCAAAGACGAAGCAAGACGTTAGTTAAAATGGTAAAGATAGGTGTTCATCAGCAATAAACTATCACAATGGGGAAGAAGACCCATTGTGATCTGATTTCAACCTCAACTGTGACAGTGTCCTAATCTGTAGATTAATTTACTTATCTACTAACAATTAAGTCCCTTGCAGGCAAGAACCTTGTCTGTCTAGTTTTCCATCCATCCTATGCTCAGCACCTCATCTTCATCCAGTAGATATTATTTATTCCTTGGACAGTTTGTCCAAGGAATAAATTGTTCAATGATCCATTTCATTCAATGACCATTGAATAACTATTGGAGAATTTGTAAAATCTAATTGAAATCTTTCTCTGGACTGGATCCTGATGGAAGAACCAAGCGGCACTCGGAGGCTTTGGAGGATTGGAGGTTTATTTAACACAGGGGGGGCTCAGAGGAGGCTGTTCTCCAGGTCTGAGCCCTGAGCACAAGCAGGGAGGGTAATTTATACCTTCTACTTCTGCATACTTGGTACTTCTGGCACGTACATGGGAAATGAGGTAGGAAAAAAGAACCCGAAGGGCTTTGAGGCAGGGACTGGAGTTCCCTTGCTGGTTTGGTCGGCCATCTTAGAGCACAGTTTTTCCCCTACCATTCCCCCCTTTGATGCCCTTTTAAACACCTAGTTTAGAGGGCATCGTTATCATCTATTATGATGGCCCTGCAAGACTAGTATCTGGGCAGTGGCTTGCCTGGTAACAGTGTTTTCTATGAACTTAGCAATCTATCTTAAGGTTCCTAAGGCTGCCCGGTAAGCAATAAAAATAAGTTTCTGGGAGAAGAGGCATCAATGTAAAGTCCAACTCCTGAAGTGAGAGATATTGTGCCAACAATAGCCAGGGACCATGGTGAACAGATATCCAACAGTCGTTGGCGTCTCATCAAAGGTGGAGACAGAGCAGGTCCATAGGATCTGGTTGGGCTTTTCAGTGGTGTGATTCATCCAACTGGTGAGACCCTTCTTTATTCTAAAGTAGTGGACCCATTGGGTGACACCTAAGACCTTGAGGGCAGCATGGATGGTTAGAACAACAGTGTGGGGTCCTGTCCACCATGGTTTGAGGGGGCCCTTTCTAAAGCTTCTCCGGAGATGTGCCTTCGAGCTTTTCCCAGGGCTTGGAGGTTTTGGGACACTTCTAAGTTTCCGATCTGTTCAAGGTCTCCTCTAAGCCTATTTATTATGGGGGTGGCCTGCCATAGAGCCTTTGAGGTGAACTATAGCTGCGGCAATCTTATAAATCCAGTTGACTAGAATAAACAAGATCAATGACCTCCAACAGTTATGCTCTATAGAAGTACGATGTTCAGGTCCAGGCATAAGGGTAGCTGGATTTAAAGTCTGACAGGTTTTAGGTATTATTTCAGGCATATCTATCAGTGTAGCCTGGTATTTAATAAATCGGCCTCCATCATCCATTGGTGGCCTTTGGTTTCTAAGACACTCTGGACCTGATATGAAGTCATTACAGTCAGGGATCTGTCCCATAGTGAGCTTTGAGGCTCCTTTTACCAGGAGCACTGTTGTATGCTTAGCTAAAGCTTTTGTTTGTAATTGTACCTCAATAGAGGTGGCTTCTAGGATAAATATGACTGAAAATTACCATTAAGACCTCTTTGTTTGAAGTAAAGAGTTTACATTCTAATTACAAAGGATCACTGGCAAGTGGGAGAAAACTTGTCTCAGGAGATAAGGCTATCCCCAAGGGCATTACCCAATCCAATTATAAAGAAAGTAGGGTCATCCATTATCCCCACAAGTCCATAGTTAACCCTATGGAGTGGGGCATGCTCTGATACCATGATGATAATGATTTCATTAGCCCTGCCACACAGAACTGGTCAAGGTGATAAGTTATACACTTTGGGGGGAAATCAATCCCATTTTCCAATTGTCTAATCATGTGCCAAGGGGTCCAGTTATTATTATCCCCACAGAATAAAAACCAGAAGATTGTCTAAATGAGCTATTGGTGCAACTTCTCTGAAGTTTACCTTAAGTTGTCTAGCTTAGGTAAACAACAAGCATTTAAAGACAATCAAATCTAGAACTTACATCCACAAAGGTGGGTTATTTAAATGTAACTTTTCTCTCTAAAATAACCCTCATTTCCAGAGATAGCTAAATCAGGACTAATTTACTTAAGAAACATGTACAGTTCTAACAAACCTGACCTAATTATTTACAGAAGCTCAGCAAGAACAGTGAGTGACCATACAGATCTTTTAGAATCTGCTTTGCTGGAGGGGCACTTGGGTGGCTCCATGATTAAAGCCTCTGCCTTCGGCTCAGGTCATGTTCCTAGAATTGAGCCCCACATCTGGCTCCCTTCTCAGCGGGGAGCCTGCTTCCCCACTTCCCCACCGTCTCTCTGCCTGCCTCTCTGCCTACTTGTGATCTCTGTCTGTCAAAAAAAAAAAAAAAAAAGAATCTGCTTTGCTGGAACTTTATAAGGAATCACTAGGTTGAACTTTTAGTAGTCTCTCCAGGCCAGAAGCCAAGCCATGCACTTGCCATCAGACATGCCTACAATACCTCTAAGATTTGGGCAGATTCCTCTTCATGAGGTCCCAAAGTATCCTGAGGTTCCTATACCTGCCAGGAAGTGACATTCTTTATTCACCTGATGAAGTTCCTGTAAGAAAGATATCAGGTCAATGGTTCCAAGGGCCTTTATGGCTCCAGGTTTCATAAAGTCAAACTTGGTTCCTTAAAGCTATCTGGTCATATCTGAGTCTATGCATGTCTTTCTCAAATATGACATTCCAGTCAAATAACCTATTTCCAATGGTGTCCTGTTACAAGGAGAACAGATTCTCACTGAACTTATGCAAATGATGAGGATTGCCATGGAAGAACTAATACTTACTGAGACCTTTTGAGTTTCAGAGGGTTCAGATAGAAAGAAAAGTTGAATGCTTTAATTTGCTTACAAATTATTATTTTATCATGTTTTGTATGTCCTAGAAATCTTACATTTCCTTAATCAGGAAGAGTGAACATTAAGGAACCATCAATGTTTTTCAAACAAGGATCATAAAACTATAAGCATCTTTTTAGTTCATTTAGTCCCATGTTACTGATTCTTGTTCAGTCTGAATGCAGGTTCTTAGTTCTAGAAGTTCTTACTCATTTCAGTTTTAGGATTTTTAATATACTGAATATGTGTATCTATCCTAAAAGTCCTTTTGTGAATCTCTTTGAAGATATAACTCATTTTACAAGAGAATTAGAACAATTATAAATGACATACTCAGAATAGACATGGTTAATGATCTGATGGGAGAGTTCACTATGATACAATTGACAAGGAAACTCAGTTATTCTGTCATACTTAACACTTCAATAGCCAGAATTGGAACATTACATACCAAACAAGCAAGCCTAATTAGTCAACAAGACATTGTTCATGATTTAAATCTTGGGGAAGTTTGTTAAACCCTTAGAACGTTTTAAAGCACATGCCTACATAGGATTAGGGATGTTAAAGACCTGATAAACACAAGACATAGAAACTGATTTTTCTAAGCAGGTGGAGAGAAAACAACTATTTGCATTTTCTTACCAAGAGCAGACCAACAATTGAGAATACTTTGTCTATTTGAACAGAGAGAAAACCAACTTTCTATAACAGTGTCTTTTTAAAACTCATTTCAATCTTAGGCCATCCTGATCACACTTAGAATTCATTTCTAAAGATCTCCTTCACAAACCTTCTACAACTTTCCTTTGCATTCAGGTTTTGTCCCAAGCCATTTCTTTCCAAACGGCCATCTCATCAAGGACAAAATTACCTTCTTCTACCTTCAACAAAATGCATTCCCATTCCTTATCTTTCTTATACATCTCCTACTTTTCCACATACAGAGTTGATTCCCTTATTTCCATCAGTCTTAGTTACAGTTAGCAGAATTTTGCATTCTTTAGAAACCTTGATCTCTAGTGAAGACTAAGGAGTAACCAGTTGTGAATTGTTATACCAGAATTCTTAAATGGCAAATCTGTGAATCAGTTAAGTACAAAACATGTTTACCAACAGATTTATATATCCTTAGTTCTTTGCAGTAAGTCAAAAACACAAACCTATGTCCAGCAATCAATGCTTTAGCACTTTATCCCATTTGGAAAAGACCCAGATGTCCAAAAAATTTACTTCCATTTGTCATCCAAGCAAAACTTTAAAGTCTCAGGTTACCAAAGAATTTTAAAACTATTTTAACAATTACCCATGAAAACTTTGATGAGACAATTAACCATTTTAGGCATCTTTTTATTAACAACTCAACAGAGATAACACAAGGTTATTTGACCTTCAGTAAACCTTGATAGAATAAAAGTTTCACGTTTACCACTGATAACTTAAAAGACACATCTGTCTTAACTAAACCAACAAACTTAGTTTAAATGCTGAATTGTGTTCTACCTGGACTCTCTCCATGGTCAATTTTCATGGAGGAAATCTGGAGTGGTTCGTGTTATGTTCTGGGCATGCTTTTCTTTCTCCTTGATAGTGAAGGGAGGAGCCATGCTGCCTGAGGCACCGAGGACGGTCTAGAAGCCAGTAATGCAGGCTGCACCCAAGGTGGTGTAGAAACAGGAGAAGGGGTTTGGGGAGGCAGAAAAGACAAAGTGCTTCCAGAGGGCAGAGAAAGGGTTCCCAGTTCAGGAGCTCATCATCTCCAAAGGAGCAGACACCATGTTTTCCTGCCAACAAGGGGGGGATAGCAGTCCATGTCCCGCCAGACAAGACAGGGAATTTCCCAGAAACAAAGGGAGTTTCAGCAGATGCTTGGGAATGTTGCTTAAAGTCCCCATCCTGAAGGACACCTGGGATCATCACCTGAGTGGAAGGCAGATGCTTAACCAACTGAGCCTCCCAGGTGCCTCCCCCACTTTCTCCTTAAGGTAAATATGAGAGCTCCTGTTATTTTACATCCTGTTTCTGTCTGGATCAAGTTTCCTGTGGGCTATCAGAGCTGCTAAATCAGATATCTCCCCACATATGTCACAAGAAGAAAGAGCACTGTCTTCCTGCAGCTCAGCTTTAGGCCCCGGGTCAGAGGAGGACTATGGTCCCCACACTTTCTAACGGGGTCATCCTTGTCCAGAGCTCATCCCTGTTGCTGCCCCTGTTGCCCCCGCCTCCCTGATAGGCCTTACTTCTTTATAGCCTTTGGGCTCTTTTACCTGGGTTACAAATATCCTACTTTGGTCCTCCTATTAGCACAGAATCGGACCCATGGGGGCAGAGTTTGGGCTACCTGAAGCCAAGAATCAATATACGGGAATTGGTCAGGGTGTCTGGGAGTCCCAACCATAATTTTGCAAATGACCTGGACACTGGGTAGGCACCCTCGAGGGACTAATCAACCCAAAGGTGGCCCGTTCCAGTTCATATAATGTGCCTAATTTTACAGATGTTTTGATCCCATAGTCTCCTGAGAATCACTTCTTAAAATTTTGAGCTTACAGTCTAAGACTGTAGGTTTTTCCCTTCTCAATACAGCTAACACCGAAACGCCTTGTTCAAAGTCAAAATGATAAGGGAAAAACTGTATTCTAAGATGGCTGACCAAACCACGGGAATCCCAGTCCCTGTCTCAAAGCCAAATCAAGTTTCCTTTGTGTGACACTCCCACATGGTATAGTCTCTAACTCACCAAACAGCTTAACTACCTGAGAAGAAGATAATACCTTGTATCACTACATTAGCATATTCATTTTTATCCCATTTCTGCTGTTCAGGGCTGCTTTGACACGGGAATAACATAACAATGTTATCATGCATGCAGAAAAAGACTGATCTACTCACTGGATTCAGGAAAGGTTACCCCAAAATATGACAACTTGACGTCTTAAATATTTTGAGCTGAAGGAATTTGGGAAAAGGCACATACAGGAGAGACTTCCTGAACTTCCCCTGCAGCAGGCCATACAATGCTCTGTGAAAGATGCTCTCCCTCTCATGCAGGTGGGCCAGGTCCGTGGACCCAGAGGGGGTCTGGGAAGATGAGCCAAGTGGGGCTTTGGCTACACATAGGATAGGAATCAAATGGGAGGCAGTGGTAGGTGAGAGCAGAGTTCATTGAAGATACAGAGAGAGCACAGGTACAGACGAGTGGGAGACTCAGAAAGGAAAGGAGAGAGAGTCTCATCTCTGCTCAGGGCTGAGCTTTTTATTGAGGACTGTGGTCTGGTGTATGTGTCCTTTTGTGCATCTAAGAACTGGTTAGAACAAGGACAAGGGCCCAAGTGTCCTCCATAAGTCACTTATTTCTTGGAGCCGTGGGATCTTGGTACCTAGATGTCTATCTAGCACCAGTGGTCTAGAATAAGCATATGACAGCTGCATCCGGTCATTCTTGCCTGGTTCCTCCTTATATGTTATCTATTCCACTGAAAGTCTCTAAATAAATCATTAACTCCTAGCCCTTTACAGGGGGACATATATTATGAGTCAAGTGTAAGGTGGGAGTGCAGGTCCCAGCAAGAACAGAAGCTGGAGCAGGAGGGAAAAGCAGATTTTTAAGGAGTCCCTTCAGCTTCCTTATTTTACCTACACCTGAAGGAAAGGAGCATCCTTATCTCCAAGGATGAAAGGACCCAGAAGAAATCTGAATGAATAGGCTTTACTAGGTGCCCACTCCTTCCCCAGTGCCCTACACTTAGCTCATTCTTTACCCTGCTTTAGCTTTCCATGACTTCCCACTCTTTACCATACATAGCATTGAAACACTCAGATGAAACCATTTCTTTGAGTCTTCATTTCTTTGTGAAGACTCCATGTGATATAGAACTTTCATTAAATAAATGTGTATGCTTTTCTTTCCTTAGTATGTCTTTTGTTAAAGGGTTCCCAATAGAGAATTTAGAAAGGTAGCAGAAAAAGATATTTTTCCTCCCTACACTGCAGTAAATAGTTGAAGTTTATTTCATGTACATTTTCATTTTCCAATATATTCTATATAGAGGACATCTATGTTGAGAAATCAGCTGTGTTTCAAATTGATCTCTCCATCAGGATACTTAAAAGGATGTGGGAAATGAAAACCTAAGAGAATCTTTGTGGTATTAAGAGTTTCCAGACCAAAATACAAAAGAGCCTTATTTAACGTAACACCTTTCACATTGCTTTCTTCTGCCATCTTTCCAGATACACATTGGCTCAGAGAGGACAGCAACAAAGGAGGAATATGTAAACATTTAAATCATCTTTCACTTGCCATCTTTGACAATTCATTGTGCTGAAATCAGAAAGGATGGGATCACTTTTCCATTTCTCTAGGTTCTCTAAGGTCACCAAGGACAGACAAGCTCAGGACATACTGTATTTGTCAGAAGCAAAAGAGAGGACTGGAGAGGTGGCAGTGACAAATTTGTTCTAGGCTGAGCTCATTTTACTGAAGAATGTGTGTCCCCTTCTGACATTTATCAAAAGAAATTCAATTTTATAAAAAGAAGGATGTCAAATAATAGTACACAGCTAACACTCATTCTGCTGCTGTCAGAAGGCCAGATGGGGGCAAAAGGAAAAGGGTAGATGGAAGAGAAAGTCATGCCTGCAAGAAACAAAAAAACCGAAGGGGGGTGGAAGGGCAGGGCTAATGTACTGAGAGACTTAAATACATTTCTCATTAAATCACCTCTCTTGAGATCCACATTAGCGTGTGGTTCACACTGTGGCATACTGTTTTTTCATTTTCCCTAGATATAAGGAATGACACAGAGTGCGTGATTGTTGGGATTTGGTTTGTTTGGTTTTGGGATTTTTTAATGCTTTTTTGTTGGCTTTTTTTTTGGTGTGTTTTTGTTTGTTTGTTTGTTTTGTTTTGTTTTGTTTTTTCTGCTGCATCACAGAAGAAAGCTAATGAAACCTGGTAAAAATCCCACCCTACAATGTACAGTGAAGTGCCCCCTGTGGGCAAGCAATCAATATTTCTTGTGGTGGTGATGATGATTTGTCTCTGGCAGAAAAGGATATGCTGGGTCAAAAAAAAAAAAAAAAAAACAGAAGTTGTGACAGAGGTGGCAGAAAAATAAAAGTCAGATTAAGGTCAAGGAAGGAATTCTATTAGGAACTAATGATGAAGCTGACAAAATACTGTAGCAAGTAATAGTGTTTTACCATACTGCACGAAAATATTGGATTAAGGTACAAATTAAATCTCTTTCTCAGTAAGGGGTTTCTGCAGGACATAAGCAATTAGACTGCTGTCTAGAGAAGGCAGAAAACTTGATTAACAGATCAAAAAAGACAGCATAGGGAAGATGGGTTTAACACCAGGAGGTGAAACACCAACTGTTATGCAAATTGACTTTTCCCCAAATGTTGGATAATTTCAATCAAGGACCGAAATATTTCTTCTTCTTCTTCTTTTTTAAACATCACTGTTTTCTGGGCTTCAACTCTACTCAAAGGCATTTCTTATTAAGTAAATGCTACTCATGCATGTGTCCCAATCAGTCTCTGGAGGACACTACAGAAGATTTAAACCTTACAGGTTTTTGCTCCTTTTCTTTAAATTTCCAAATATTCAAAGTGTCCTAGCTAAGGATGGCTGAGCAGGCAGCTTGTGGGGCTTGGTGAAGGGCACTGCAGGCCCTCGCTGTGAACTAACTGCATGACCTCTCCCAGACTGTAGCCTCTGCAAAGTGCCTCAATTCAAGGCAGTCTTATTTAGAATAGGGACTTGGAGAAGATGCTAAAATTGGTCAATGACAAAACACTACAGTGTATTTCTCCCAGGAATAGGGTGTTAGATGCTAAGCCCAGAGATATTAAACCAGGAGTCCAGGAAAAATCGTAACTATTAATACTCAGTGCCTAAACTTGTACTTTCTGTCTTTGAGAGTGTCAAATTCAAGGTCCTGAAAGTTTTGCAGAATATTTTTAAAATGTATCTGTTTCCAAGTATCTCTCCTTGAACGAAAGTAAATCAAGCTCAATAGCATATAAACCAGATCTTTCTGCTCCTTCGTAGAAGATTTCGGAAGAATTAATGTCCTATAGGATGATCTTCTACATGGCATTAATATTGTCATTTTGAAAAGTTTTATGACCAGCCCAGCTTCCAAGGTTTGAAAATTTGCACCGGGCTGGCCACAAATATTTGCATAAATCCTCTGGAATATAGGGAATAAATAATAAGTCATCAAATAAACTAAGTAAGTTAACAGACATTTCAACCCTTCCTTTAAGGGGTGGGCAAACTTGGCCTTCTGTACAGCTTCTCAAAACTATTCAGGTCCACTGTGTGACAAAAAAGCACCCACGGACAAGGCTGAGACAAGTGGCCATGTGCCAATAAAGAGTTCTTTACAACAATGGGCAGTGGACTTTTACCTGTAAGTCATAGTTTGCGGTCCCCTGCTTCATTTCATCATTTTTCCCTTCATCTCTTTTCATTCATCCTCTATGTCAAAGTCACAGTCTTACACCCAAAATGCAGCAAAGCTGTGGCTATGGGCCAAAAACATTGTAAACAAAGATTGCAGGGGGGAACCTGAGCATCAGTTAAAAGTCTGTGCTGAATCATTAATGAAATATACACTGAGAAACATAAGTGCTACCAATCCATTTCCTCCCCTGCTGCTTGACTAATTTTTTTTAAATGCAAATTTGATCGCGGAAATCCCTAATTTAAAAGGCTCCGGGGCGCCTGGGTGGCTCAGGGGTTAAGTCGTTGCCTTCGGCTCAGGTCATGATCCCAGGGTTCTGGGATCGAGTCCCACATTGCAGGATCCTTGCTCAGCAGGGAGCCTGCTTCTCTCTCTGCCTCTCCCTGCCACTCTGCCTGCTTGTGCTTGCGCTCTCTCTCTCTCTCTCTCTGACAAATAAAATAATAATAAAAATAATAATATAAATAAATAAATAAAAGGCTTCACCTGCTGGAGAGGGCCCTGGTTCTTTGTTTCCTCTGCGGTGTGACCCCGTTTTTTTCCCCTACCTCATCTGGTTGCCCTTCCTTCCCTCCCACATCCCTCTTCCTGTTCCAGCTACACGGGAGGAATTGTCATTTTAAAATGAAGTCTGCTGTCTTGCTTTCCAACCCATGGCCTTGTTACTCGCTCTCCCTGAATCTCCCTATGGACATCTTTGACCTTGCTAACTCCTTGAGGATTGAGCTTAGGTGTATTAGGTGACTTTGACTCCCAGACTGTGCTTCTAAAACATCCTTTGTGTACCTGTATTATAATAAATATTCTCACCGCTCTCTATAGATGCTTATTTCCTCATCTGCTGCCCCAGATAAACTCAAAATTACTGAATGCTGAAACTGCATTTTCTTTAAGCATGGTGCCTAGCACATGGAGAACAATCCATGAGTGATTATGAAATCAACCAATCCATTAATTAAGTGATCTTTGGTCCCTTTCATTTCAGCCTACAACTTCAATTGTGCCCAGCTACAAGCAATTTACTTTCTTTTGCATATTATCTATAATGATGCCCAAACAACTAATAGAGAAATGGTAACTCAATATCACATAAAGGGGAAAAGTATTAATAAACCACTTTGCATTTACCACATAAGTAGAAATCTTTTCTCAACTGCTAGTTCTATGAGAGCCAGGTTTTTTCTGAAGAGCAATTAAACATTTATGGGGTCTACAGGAGACATGAACAGCTGCTATATAAAGACGTCCAGAAGAACAGACTGTAGAAAAAATAAATTTGTGTTTCAGCGGAAAGCTGTACGTGATCTACGTATAGCATATATCCTTCTGGGTTATTAGAGTCTAGCCTTTCAAAATCTTTGAACTACTTTACAACTCTTTGTAAAAGTTGAGAGACAAGCACATTCTGTCTGCTCTGGAGAATTTCAATAGACTTCCCATTCTCTTGTGTGAACAGTGATTTTGGTTCCATTGGCAATTCCATTTCCTGACTCCATAGAAATTTGTGCCTTTTGACTTCTCCTGTAAGCCTATTATAACATCTACTTGGTTCCTTCCTGGAATGAGTAACATAAAATCTTTAACACATGCTCATTTTTATATCCATATGAGAGTCGTGATTTTACCTTTCTCAGAAAATTATCTTTTAACAGTGTTTGAGTTCTGCTGAGGTGCCCAGTGGATTTACCTACCAGAGCCAGGAAAACTTCATAAGCCGAGAAGCACACTCTGTGAGCAGTATATGCCCAAGTTGACTTTTCCTTGGTTCCCAAAAGTGAATCCAAAATGGCAATAGAATTTTGCTCACTGCTTTTCTAATGTTAAGTTTCTTCTCTGCCTGTTTTATATTTTGGGTTTGGGTTTTCGATTATATCCGGTGCTTAAAAAAAAAAAAAAACCAAAAGGGGCACCCGGGTGGCTCAGTTGATCAAGCAACTGCCTTAGGCTCAGGTCATGATCCTGGAGTTTGAGGATTGAGTCCCACATCAGGCTCCCAGCTCCAAAGGGTGTCTGCTTCTCTCTCTGAACTTCTCCCCTCTCGTGCTCTCTCTCACTATCTCTTTCTCAGAGAAATAAATAAAATCTTTTTTAAAAATAAAATAATAAAATAAAATCTTTAAAAAAAAAAAAAAACTGGCCCAAAATGCTGTTACTTATGCTAAGGCCCCAAGTCAGTTAACCTAAACTTAATACCTAACTTGACTGCAGTTTCAACCCTCCTATCACACCCCCCGGAATGTAACCTTTAACCGAGTTATTTCCTGATCAGCAGTGGGAAATTTACTGATAAGCCCTTTCTGTTCACCGTGGGAGGGTGACCTGGCCTTTGCTAATAATTTCCTTTTTTCCACACCCTACGTACCTTTAAGAACCTTTCCTGCAGCCCTTTGGAGCTCCCCTCTCGGTTGCTATGCGGGTTGCTGCCTGATTCATGAATTGGTTAATAAAGCCAATTAGATTTTCAAAATTTACTTGGTTGAACTTTTGTTATTTAACAGTAGCCAATACATTATTTTCCAGTAATTAATGGGAATTTGGTTTTATGATCTGATTATTTGAAGATCTCTGTAAGTGGATTAATAGTTTATAGAGATCTCTGCTGGAAGAGAGATGGCAGAGATTCTGGTGTTTTAGTCTTTTCAGTTTGCCTATTTTGAGATTAAATTAACTAAGAATTTTGTGTCCACTGGGAAGGTGATATCTAAATTGATGAGTTTTATATTTCTGTTTACACTCGACCCATGGCTAAAATTTCAGATTGCAAGTTGAAAACTTTCTTCTATGTGTACATATATGTGACTATAATTCAGAAAAACCTTTCTCTCTCACAGTGTGAGTATGTAATATTTTCTTACTTTCAATAGTGTTAATAAATTAGATTATAAAGTCTCTGAAATTAAAGAAATTTTATTTTGATTGGCTTATAAAGTTAAACACATATCATTAAAAGAATCCCAAAACTCTCAGAAAATAAGGAAATTGAATTCCTCATATTTTCAATGTGCTGGATTTAAAGAGTATTCAGCCCGGAAATGTTTTAAAAATGCACTTTCAGAGACGCCTGGGTGGCTCAGTTGCTTAAGCGGCTGCCTTCGGCTCAGGTCACGATCCCAGCGTCCTGGTATCGAGTCCCACATCCGGCTCCTTGCTCAGCGGGGAGCCTGCTTCTCTCTCTGCCTCTGCCTGCCACTCTGTCTGCCTGTGCTCGCTCCTGTGCTCTGTCTGACAAATAAATAAATAAAATCTTTAAAAAAAAAAAAAAGAATGCACTTTCACAGAATTTAGTAAATGAGACAAATTAGGATTACTCATTTTATTTTTTAAAAATAGCTATGTCTTCTCTGCTTTGGTAGTGATATATACATACACATATATATAAGTATATATGTATATAAAAGAATAAATTTTTACTTTACTTGGATATATACTTTCTAATCTTAAACAGATTTACTTATTGAAGTTTCTTGTGTTACTTCTGTTTAATGTTTAAGATTATGAAATATGTAAATTCGTATTTACCCAAATTAAATCATTATTCTGATCAACTCCATTTCAACAGTAATTACCTTTTGTCATTTGTCAGTTTGAAGACAATTTACAAGATCTATAGTTAACTTAAAACCTTAGGCTAATACTAACTTGAGTTAATTAAAGGACATTCATTTGATAATTAGTATGATAGCAAGTATCTCAAGATAGTACGATAGAACACTGAAATACTGATTAGTGATCATAATTTTAAGTTTATATCCATTTGCTTCTCATTTTTATGAGGCTATCTCTTGGGTCCATAATGAGTAGGCTCATTTCTGCCACTTTGAGAAATGTATATAAATGATGGCAAGTGGCTGTAGAGAGAGCCGTGTTATGTGTATTCATGAGCTCTTCGACTGTGCTACAAAAGGCTGATGTGTGACAGGTAGACAGCTAGCCCCTCCCCAGTTTTCTCTGTGAATTAGAAGTTTGTTACTCTTATTAAAAGTTAGAATTAATGTGATTAAAATCATACTTAGGAGCCATAGTTTTAGAGAGCTTCAACTGTGTATGCACTTCTATATTTTTTAAGGAAGAGTAGTTTTGTCCTAAGGAAGTAGGTCATCTTTGGTGTCCAAACTCCTTTGTGTTCTTCAAGCCAACAGAGGACCCCAAAGAACTAAAATTATCTCTAAAATCTCTCAGAGGGCTCCTTTGAAATCACAAAGATTTGTTCTTTCACGTCATAGAAAGGGAGGTGCTAGAAAAAAAAAAAGGCAGGTTTATTTGATATACTATTATTGCTCAGTTGTCAAGGAAGAGTTGTCAAGTCAGAAGAGATGCTTAGCCTACCCTCGATAAAACTTACATGAGTAAAGTCTTATTAATACAAACATTTCAGAAATTGAAGTCAGACTGTGAAGTTCCTAGGGATTTGTTAATGCCCTCACTGCCCAAAATGTGTTTCCATTTATCACAGTCCTGGCATTGCTTTGCCTGATATCAGACAACAACAGTCTGAATGAATCAGATTATCTGATGAATGAATGAATTATCATACTTTCAATTATTATTCTTTACATAATAGCTTCATTGAGATATCATTCATGTATGTAAAGTTCAACCATTTAAAGTGTACAGTTAAATGATTCTTGGTGTATTCTGCAACCATCACCATAACCCATTTTAGAACATTTTTATCACCTCAGAAAGAAATCTGGCACCTATGAGCAGTCACTCCCCATTTTTCCAAAAACTCACCAACTTGAATTCTCCTATTTGAGATGTTTCATACAAATGGAATCATACAATATGTGGTGTTTTTTTTTTCTTGTGATTGCGTCCTTCCTTTTTGTGATTGGATTCCTTTCCTTCCTTGTGATTGTGCTTTATTTCTTGCTATTGTCAAATATTATCCCATTGTATGAATATGACACTATTTATCTTCTTCTCAGTTGATGAGACTTAGGGTTGTTTTCCACTTTTTGGAATGCTGCTATAATCACTCCTGTACAAGTGTTTGTGTGGACAGATGTTTTCATTTCTGTTTGGTATATACCTAGAAGTAGATTGGCTGGGTCGAATGGTAGGTCCATGTTAACCGGTTTTATGGTAACTCTGTGTTTCACTGCCAAGCTGTTTTCCAAATGGCTGCACCATTTTATATTCCCACTAGCAGTGTATCAGGGCTCCAATTTCCCCACCTCTTTCCCAACACTTTTATTATCTGCCTTTTGATTATTGCCATCATAATAGGTATAAAGTGGTATAACCTTATGATGTTGATTGACATTTCCCTGATAGGTAATGATGTTGAGCATCTTTTCATGGGTTTACTGGCTATTCATATGTGTTTTTTGGAGAAATATTTATTCACATCTTTTGCCATTTTTAAATTGCGTTACTCATTTTTATCATTGAATTGTAAGACTTCTTTATATATTCTAGCTCTAAGTCCTTCATAAGATACATGATTTGCAAATATTTTCTCCCCTTCTGTGTGTTTTCTTTCCATTTTCTTGATAGTGCCCTTTGAAGTAAATTGTGATAAAGTCCTATCAAATTCTTCTTTTATCATTTGTGTTTTTGGTGTCATACCTAAGATGGGTTTTCTTAACCCAAGGTCACAGAGATTTACCTCCTAAGAGTTTTATTGTTTCAGCTCTTACTTTTAGGTCCATAATCTATTTTTGGTTAATTTTGTGTATAATGCAAGAAAGGAGTCCAACTTTATTCTTTTGTATATGGGCTCCCAGGCATTATATTTGAGAATGATGCTAATTTAATCAAATATGACCACATACTTAAAAAAAAAAAAGATTTATTTATTTATTTGGGGTGGAGGGAGGAGCAGAGGAAGAGAGAATCCTAAAGCAGACCCCCTACTGAGCATGGAGCCCAACCCAGGGCTTGATCTCAGGACCCTGAGATCTTGACCTCGGCTGAAATCACGAATTGACCCCTTAACCAACTGAGTCACCCAGGCGCCTCATGACCATGTACTTTAAACAAAGTAATGTTCTAGACTTCATGCACAAGTACTTACAAAGCCCTATTAAGCAAACTGTCCTGGTACCTGGCTAACAGGGTTCCCAGTCTTCCAAGTGAGTATGAAGGGTCACTTCCTGGTAGGTCCAGGAATCTTAGGGTATTTTGCGGAACTGGAAAAGAGAGGAATTTGCCCAGATTTATAGATAGTGCAGGGGAAATCTAGTGGTGAGTTTTTAACCCCATTCTCCTAATGTCAGAATAGCAAATAACAAAGGGCTTTTAAAAGTCCATTATGAGATTCCTTATAAAATCTTCCTGC
This sequence comes from Taxidea taxus jeffersonii, assembly GCA_003697995.1. NCBI lineage: Eukaryota > Metazoa > Chordata > Mammalia > Carnivora > Mustelidae > Taxidea > Taxidea taxus. Next base: position 449,314 of record ML106091.1, on the reverse strand, counting down.
AAAGCAAACTTAAGAATACCTCTGTGGTCAAGCAGTGTTTCCTATTTAAATAACAAGGCCAAATTCACTAATACCAATCTTATTTTGTAGTCAAGAATAATCTTTTGAGATTATTTTTGATCAAAAGGGAAGAGAGTGTAGAAAATACTATGTTTCAGTGGAGAACTGTGCAGTATCTACATATGGCATATCCTTCAGTGTTATCAAACTCTAGCTTTTCCTAGTCTTTGAACTATTTTACAACTCTTTAAAAATTGATAGCACATTCTGTCTTGTCTGAGGGAGTTTCAACTGACTTCCTTCCTCCCTTAGGAAAAGACCACTATGTCCTCCATTTGCAATTCCATTGCTTGACTCCACAGAGATAGGTGCCTTTGACTTTTCATTGAACGGGTATAACATTTGCCTGCTTCCCTGGTCAAATAAGTAAGTAAAATATTTAAAATATGTTCATTTTTACATTGGGATGAGAGCCATGATTTTACCTTTTTGGGGGGGTGGAATTATCTTTTCACAAAACATTTCAAAGTGAGATGGAGATGAAAATCAGGTTGGTGAGAAAAGGACAAAGGTATGAGCACAGGCATTGGATGTATCACATTTGGACAATGTATAGATAATGAATAAAACCTCAGAGAGGTTGAATTGTCCAAAGTGACAGAACTAGAAAATAGGGATGAGATGAAGGTGAAAGGTAAACAATAATTAATGGGAAAATAAATGAAAATGACCAAAAACATGTGAATGAGTGGTCAATCCCATAATAGTCTTAAATCCCCAAATAAAAAATAAGATCTATCTTTTCTCATCTAAGAGAGTGGCAAACACATGAAAGAGTGATACTAATCAGTACAAGCAAGTGAGTGGCAGGGAAAAAGCAAATTCCTGCTTTATGAGTGAGCATACATTAGTCTCTTTAGGAGACTAATCAGTAATATTTATTAAGATTTAAATGTGGGTAGTCTTTAATGAGCAATTCTACTTTTGGATATTTAACCAGTGAAAGGCTTGCTTAAGTAAGTGATGATATATGTCCAAGGATGTTTATTTCCAGTATTGTTATAATAGAAAAGCTTGAGAACAACCTAAATTCTCATCAGTAAGGAGTTGCTTCAGAACAGAGTATACAGAATAATGCAGTTTTTTTGTTTAAAAGCCATATATATAAAGTGGTAATTGTGGAGGGATGGAACTATGGGAGTCCTTTGATCTGTTTTTTATATGTTTGCATTACTTTTAGAACATGCAAGAATAATACAGAGAAGAAATAATTATCAGAGAATCAAAACTTGATGCAGTATCTTTTCCACTACTCCACGATGAACCATATCATACTAACTAACTAACTTTTTGGAAGCTTATCAATGGGAGTGGGAGTGTTATAGAAAAGCATTCTGGATTTGACCTACATGGGGTGGAGAGTGGTCATTACTCTCTGAGAAGATTTTCTATGGATATGCTCAATATCTAGGCAAAGATTTAATAAAAATCCATACATTCTGCTCAAATCATTCATTCAACCATTTACCTAACCAACTAACAAATGTCTTTGGGCAAATAACCAGGACAATTTTACCCAAATGATTTTGAACACCTTATAGACCGTGGAATATATGTATGTGTGTACATAAGTTTGTATAGGCACATACATATTTTTATTTTTTTTTATTTTTAAAGATTTTGTATTTATTTATTTGACAGACAGAGATCACAAGTAGGCAGAGAGGCAGGCAGAGAGAGAGGAAGGGAAGCAGGCTCCCTGCTGAGCAGAGGGCCTGATGCAGGGCTCCATCCCAGGACCCTGAGATCATGACCTGAGCCAAAGGCAGAGGCTTTAACCCATTGAGCCACCCAGGTGCCCCTCACATACATACTTTTTAAATGGAAATGTCTACATATCTTTTGGCTATAGTGCCCACTGAAGAATTAAGTTGCTAGATGATGAATTAATGCTAAATGACCCTGGATACATATCATGTAAATATTCATTTAAGAATAAAAATAATTCAGGGGCTCCTGGGTGGCTCAGTCGTTAAGCATCTGCCTTCAGCTCAGGTCATGATCCCAGGGTCCTGGGATCGAGCCCCGCATCGGGCTCCCTGCTCGGTGGGAAGCCTGCTTCTGACTTTCCCACTCCTCCTGCCTGTGTTCCCTCTCTCACTGTGTCTCTCCCTATCAAATAAATAAAATCTTTAAAAAAAAAAGAATAAAAATAATTCAAATGGAATGAACATACAGTATATTAATTTGTGGAGTTAACTGATTTCAAACTGCTTAGACTATCAATTTCAAAATGAGCTAATTTGAGGTAGAAACTTTAGTAGGTGTGTAGCATATTACCATTTTAAAAATTTAGATCATAAGTTACAGTAAGAGCTATGGGAAATAGATTTGATCAGGCAACAAAACCAATCTCATGGTTTACTCTCCATAAATACCATGGAAAATAATAGTAATTAACCTTTACCACAGGCTTAGTGCATTGGGATTATTTCCATCAGTTGTACCCCCCAGCAGTCCAGTGAGGTAGGTTATGAGTATCCTGGTTTAACAGGGCTAACTTGGAGCATGGACTAAGAAAAGGGTTGACTCCAGATAAGCCAGGGAGTCAAAGCCAGTATGCCGACCAAAATCCTAGAGGACCGCTCCCTCATATCATTAGCATTTACCAAGCCACATTTTGGTGTCTTTCACATATTGAAAATAATTTTGAAAAAATAAATCACACACATGCACACGTGAGTCCCTCAACAAGGCTATGTATAGACAAGGTCACATAATAGTCTTAGCTTCCATCGCAAATTCATTCCTTATCCAGTATACACAGTTTCCAACTGCTCTCTATTCAAACTACAGCAAAGCAAGAGGAAATTGGTATATTGTGGAATGGGAAGCACGCAGCGAAACTGTTCAGACTTCTCGGCAGTGGTGTTTAGCTTGGTCATCTGTGGTCTAATTCTTCTCTCATTGCTCAGAATTGGGCTCTGAACATAGTAAACAACCAGTGGAGGCTGCTGATGGATGGAGGAGATTAGAATAGCTCACAAGGGGATATCAGAGACTGTATTTCCCAGGAGGTCCTCAACAAATATTTATCTGTCTAGAGTGAATAATTGGTGTGGAGGCCATTGGGACTAGACTACTAAGAAATGACACTTTCAGGACTATAATTCTTTTTTTTCTTTTTTTTAAAGATTTATTTATTTATTTATTTATTTGTCAGAGAGAGTGAGCACAGGCAGACAGAGTGGCAGGCAGAGGCAGAGGGAGAAGCAGGCTCCCTGGCGAGCAAGGAGCCCGATGTGGGACTCGAACCCAGGACGCTGGGAATCATGACCTGAGCCGAAGGCAGCCGCTTAATCAACTGAGTCACCCAGGCTTCGGGACTATAATTCTTTTTTTTTGGGGGGGGGGGGACTATAATTCTTAAGAAAAAAAAAATTTTCCCCTTTATGCTTGGTTATTGAAATAGTTAAATAGAACCTCTTCTGCAATGCTATTTGTCTGCCACCCTCCCCTTTCTGAATAATTTCCCTTGTACATGCGTTTTAAAGGTGTGTAATTAACTGGTAACAGGTTGTTAGGTAGCTGATGAGGTGTGAACCAGCCACTAATTTGTTTTCTTTATTTACAACTTTCCTTGCACTTGAAGATGACAGCGTGGTGTTTTTCATTCCCTGCTTACTTCACCAGATTAAAAAGTGATTTGTGAAGCCATTTTTAATTCCTCAAATTCCATTAAAAAGGAATATCCAGGGGAGTCTTAATCAAGACATAATAGGCACTAAAATGTGATCACACAACAGCACTTCTAATGTGGCCCTATTTCAGCTGTTAATGTCAAAGAATTGTCTCTAGTTAACTGAACTCAGCCCTAACACTGACCTACAACTTCTGAGATAACCTCCATGCAGTTGGCATTGGCTTTATTGCAAATGTTTGCGGCTAACATACTTTACAGCTTTGGAATTTATCATATAACCCCCAGGGACAATTTGTTACAAAATTATTATTATTGTATTATCACCAAAATAGCTTGCTTTCCCCTTCAAATTGCCTTGCCTCCTATTTAATAATGCATTAAAAAAAAAAAGTTTGAGAAGAAATTAAAATAGAAGCATAATGAAATAAGAATTGCTAAAAACACAAGACCAGAATACTGAAAACACGGCTAAAACAGAAATGGCTAAGGGTAGAATTGGTGTATAACCAAAGAGGATCACTTGGAACCTGGGAGAATATTGAGTGATCAGATGAGCTTGAAAAGACAAATAAGAATAAAAATTCTGGGTGTGCTTGGGTGGTTAAGTGAGTTAAAGCCTCTGCCTTCAGCTCGGGTCATGATCCCAGGGTCCTGGGATCGAGCCCCGCATCGGGCTCTCTGCTCAGCAAGGAGCCTGCTTCCCTTCCTCTCTCTCTGCCTGCGTCTCTGCCTAATTGTGATCTCTGTCTGTCAAATGAATAAAGAAAATATTTTTAAAAAAAAGAATAAAAATTCTGTCCTTGCCTTAAAAAAAATAGCCAAAAGTTAAACTACAGAATGTGAAAAAGTATGTCCAGAACTTCCCATAAACCTTGAACAGATGGGAAACTAACATGCAACAAAGTACAAACATGAGCCAAGCAGCAACATTTTCCTTTCTACCTGTCAAAGCCTCCAACAGTACTTCCACCAAGAACACAGTGGCCTCTGGGATACTATTTAAAAAAAAAAATTTTTTTTTAAGTTTATTTGATGGAGACACAACAAGAGAAGGAACACAAGATGGGGAAGCAAGACGAGGAGAAGCAGGCTTCCCACCAAGCAGGGAGCCTGATGCAGGGATTGATCCCAGGACCCTGGGATCATGACCTGAGCTGAAGGCAGATGCTTAAGGACTAAGCCACCCAGGTGCCCCTGAGATACTACTTTTAAATGCAGATATGTCTCAGAGCATCAACTCCAAACTGCTATGGTGGTCAATTTTGTATGATATTACTAGCCAGTGTTTATCGACTTCTTGATTTAGAGGAGGTGTTTTTTTTCTTTTTAATGATTTTATTTTTAAGTAATCTCTACCTCCCAAAGTGGGTCTCAAACTCATAACCCCGAGATCAAGAGTCACATGTTCCACTGACTGAGCCAGCTACGTGCTTCAAGGAGGCATTGCTTATTTGTTTTGAAATTGTAGTAACATTTTATTTAACCAAGTATGTCCAAAATATTACCAGCTTAGCCTATGATTAATATAAAAGTTGTTGAGATATTTTAAGCTCTTTTTTTCCCCATACTAAATCTCTAAAATCCAGTGTTAAGTGGCACCTGGGTGGCTCAGTCATTAAGCGTCTGCCTTCGGCTCAGGTCATGACCCTGGGGTCCTGGGATCGAGCCCCACAATGGGCTCCCCGCTCAGTGGGAAGCCTGCTTCTCCCTCTCCCACTCCCCCAGCTTGTGTTCTCTCTCTTGCTATGTCCCTCTCTCCGTCAAATAAATAAATAAACATCTTTTTTTTAAAAAAGCCCAATGTGAGTATTGTATCACATCTCAATTCGGAGTGGCCACATTGCAAGTGTACAACAGCCAGTGGCTCCCACTCAGGGACTGTCTCCTACCCTGCTACTTAAACTGGCCCAGCCACTCACTTTTTACCACATTACTATTTTGTCTTCTTTGCAGCCCTTACCAGGACCTCAAATTATCTTACTTGCTTGCATGCTTTTTGGTTCTTTAAGGCAAGGACTCTCTTGGAACAATGGCTGGCACAGAGTAGGCACTCAGTATATACTGTCCCTGCTTGAATCTGTGTCCAGGGGTGGATGATAGGAGGCCTCCTTTCATCCATGCCTGGAGCCATTTCCCTGCCACCCCTTGGCTTCCTTTCCCAGGACCCATCCTCAGATGTTAGTTGGAAATGGTGGATATGAGAGAGAGGATTCTGCTTTGCCTCCAATTTCCTTGGGAGACCCCATGCTGCACTCCTTTCTCACCAAGGTGCTGCTCCAGGACCCCCTGCAACTGGAGATCCCTGTGGCTGAGCAGGGGACTTGCTACAGAAGGCAGGCCTAGCACTTTGCAGGAGGATTGGTTTCAAGTTCTAAAAGAACTTATTGTAGGAGCCAAGGGCAGGCTGCCTCAAAATGGGCCACTTTGGCACAAACATTATTTAGAGTTAAAAGAAATCAAAACCCAGCAGATTCAGGAAAGATCTTTATCTCCCTCTCAACTGCCCACTTTACCAAGAAGAGAGGTATTAACAAAGACTCCTCTTTACCTAAGAAATGGATCTATATAACAGGGTAATCTTTGTTTTCCAAACGTCTCCTTTCACCTTCCTGTTAATGGTCTTTCTCTCCTTTGTATCCTTGACCCCCCATTCCTCTTCTTAGCTCATATAAGCATCAAATTGCCTCATTATTTGGAATTTCCACATCTGTGTGGATTTCCCATACCCACACTATTAAATTTTATATTCTCCTATTAATCTGTCTCAGGTCAATTTGATTCTTAGTCCAGCTAGAAGGACCTTGAAGGGCAGAAGAAATTTTTCCTCCCCAATAGTATTCGTTCACTGAATCTCCACAGTAACCCCACGAATAGTACCATTATGATCCTTATTTAATAGACAAGGCAACTGAGGCTCTGTTGTTGTTGTTGTTGTTTTTAAGATTTTATTTATTTATTTGACAGAGAGAGAGAGATCACAAGTAGGCAGAGAGGCAGGCAGAGAGAGAGAGGAAGGGAAGCAGGCTCCCCGCTGAGCAGAGAGCCATATGCGGGGCTAGATCCCAGGACCCCAGGATCAGGGCCCCGGGATCATGACCCCAGCAGGCTACAGAGGATTAACCCACTGAGCCACCCAGGCGCCCCCTGAGGCACTCTTTTAGAGTTAAAAATAACTTACCTATGCTTACAGTGTTGGGGCAAGATAATGAAAAACAAAACCTGCCAACCCAGAAAAGTGTCTTCACAAAGGCTAGAAGAGAAAGTAAATGGTGTTAATATGGAATAAGCATCAAAGCATGCTTTCCATGTAGAGAGGTGTAAATGTCACATGAAATGTTCATCAATCCTGTAAACTCTTCAAAAATTCTACTTCCAGAACTTTTTTTTTTTTTTTACTCCCAGAACTTTTATTAGGCGTGTTTTAATTCTTAATAAACTCTAAAGTTAACATACTGCAAGGGGTGAAAAACATACACAAAAAGAAAAAAAAAACTGTACAAAAAACATGGAGCAGTCATAGAGAGCTCTCAAGGCCCATAAATCCCAGTCAAATTTTAGTCAGCTTTGAGAAAAATTACTATTTGGCTTGCACCCCTTATTTCTTCTTACTCTCCAGGCAACCTCTCTTTTAAAACTGTAACACAAATCAGTGCATACCTGGCCTCTCCAGCTCCTCTTAGCTAATTCTTCCACTCTTACCCCTGACCCTTTGCTTTTCTCTGCTGACGTTGAATTCCTAAGTTTGGCTCCCGTCAGCATTTAAAACAAAACAAAACAAAACAAAACGGAGTATAGAAGTTCCAGCCCTATCACTTCTGGTTTGAATTCAGTGCTCACTGGAGGAAAGCCATCTCATTTTGTTGGTTTGTACTGCTCAGTGAATAGCGCTTGTTTACTGAGTAACATTTGTATTTAGATATAAATAAAGACATATAAATATTTTGAACATTTGGAGTCACAGTGAAGTTTTTGAAGAGTGTAGACAAAAAGCAAGAAAGAGCATATCACTAGGAACTACTTGTGTAAATAAGAAATGAAATTCAGTAGCCAAGAATGAAATAGAAAAGGGGGCTCCTGGGTGGCTCAGTGAGTTGAGTGTCTGCCTTTGGCTCAGGTCATGATCCTAAGGTCCAGGAATACAGAGTCCTGTATCAGTCTTGCTGCTCAGTGGGGAGCCTGCTTCTCCCTCTCCTGCTCCCCCTACTTATGCTCTCTGTCTCTCTCTCTCTGTCAAATTAATAAAATCTTTAAGAAAAAAAAAGAATAAAATAGAAAAATAATAAGAATGAATAAGAATTTAAGATTTTAATCAGCGGTGCCCAACTATAACAGGATTTTAACTTGGGTAGTTAGTGCTAGAATGTTAAATTATCTTACTTTAATTTGATTTTTCTCTAAAATTTGAATTTAATACATCTCCATAGTTCAGAACCCTTCAGATAGCTTCCCGTTGTATTTTAGAAAAATAATAAAACAATTTTAATAGAGTCAGCCTGTTTTTCTGGTTTCATCTTGCACCCATGACCCTTGTTGAAGATTTGAGCAGTGGAAGCGGGGGGTCGGGGTGGTGGGTGAGTAGGGCAGAGACACATCAGTACCAAACTGTACTGCTTCATTGTCCCATCCCATCCAAAACAGGTAAAAATCCATGTATTGGCTAACATTCTCCAAATTCAACTTTTAGTCCCTTCTGAAAAGGGAGAGCCTCAGCCATATAATCTGGAGCTTACTGTGTGGGTTGTGGCAGGGTTTTGTTTTGTTGTTTTGTTTTTGTGTCTTTAGGGAAGACTCACCCCATTGTGTGTGTCCATATTCAATGGCTAACTCCACACACACAGGTTTATGTGAGGGAGGAGGCCTTTGCCTCTTATGAAATAGAAAGAATACCTCAAAATGTTGCCCCATCCAACCTATTCTAATCCTCAAGGTTGAAATCAGTTCTCTTTTTAAAGGACTGCATGGTTTTAAAATAAAATGGATTTTACTTTGGACATAGTTTAGTATAAATTCATTGATTCATTAACAAGTCCCAATTATTTTGTTAATGCCAAAGGCTACATTTCTTGCTTCCACACCATTCCCACTCACAAGGCAATTCTCTTAACTACTACTCCACTTACAAATTTTCAGTGGGGACCAGGAGGGGAAGCCAAGGATACCTTTCCCCCATCATTCCCACGGTGATGTGTGTGTGGTGTGTGTGTGTGTGTGTGCGTGCACGTGCACATGTGTGTGTGTGTGAGAGAGAGAGGGAGGGAGAGAGAGAGAGAACTTGGGAGCGCAAGTGGAGAGAGGGGCAGAGTGAGAGGGAGAGGATCTCAAGCAGACTTCCTATTGAGCACATAGGTCCTGCTATGGGGCTCATCGCAGGACTTGATCCCATGACCCTAAGATCATCACCTGAGCTGAAATCAAAGTCAGAATGTTAACTGACTGAGCCACCCAGGGGTCTCTTAAGAATTTCTCATCCATGAGAATAAAACGTGAGGGAGGGGCACATTGAATTGGGGGTGGGGTGGGGTTGGTGAGAACAGAGGAAAGGGTTTAAATATGGATGGCTCCTTACTCAGAGACAGGACCCCAACACCATTAGGCTCCATAGGCACTTGAACCTGAGACAGGGAGGTAGCTAGAGAAGAAGGAGCAAGCAGAAGCAAAGGTACCCTGAACAAGCTTGGCCCACTGTGCTCTTCCAACCAGAGCCAGTGAGAGCCTCTCTCAAGGGATTCGCAGCTTGGGGAGAGCAGTTCTGTGAACTCAGATAGAAGAGAAAGCTGTATCAGACCAGTGGCTCTAAAAATAGTTTTAAGAACCTGAGTCTTAACCATTTTCTTATTACTATGTTCTTCCAATGCCATTTTTTTAACTTCCTCCTTAAAAACTTTTTCAATTTACTCTTTTGAGAAAACTCTATATTCCTATGGATCTCTGATCCTGTCCTTAGATGCACTTCTTAGAAAAATCTGCCTTGGTTTGTGAGGACTTTTGAAACAATGAGAAATCACGAACCACCTGGAGAAAAATAACCACAGGCTAAGGTAGGTCTAAGGGCAGGAGCTTGACTTCAGTTTGGAACACTGTGGTGGAGGTGGAGAGTATTTATGGTGCATGTAAAATCTGCGACGTTTTATCAACACACCTACCGGCTTTTTGCTCAAATGCCAAGGAAGAAAGGGAAAGAACAGACGATAGCACGGTAAACACGATGGTATGTGGCCCTGTCACATTTGTCTGGGGCTGCTCAACACTGATGTCGGTTCATCTTCTCCCAGGAAGGAGTGTTTGTAAATTGTATCAGAATGATTCTGGACTCTCTGGCGGGCTGGTTGGCCTGGACTCCTGGAAGTAGTTAGAGAAGCTCTCATTTGTAATGTCATGTTGGTTTCTTATTATTTAATATGTCAGCCAGGGGAGAAAATGCCCAGATATTTATGCTCACAGCGGTGCATAATCTCTTCTTGTGTGAAGGATTTTAAGAGGGAGATGATTACTTTGAAATGCTTGATTAGAAGAAAGAGGTGCCTACCTGTCATTGGTGGCTCATAACTATGTTTTTGGTTAACTTTCTGATGTTTTTAGCATTCTGCTCCATATTATTCCAACCATGTTGCTTCAGATTTTAACGGAAACAACATAGCTCAAAACACATTCGAAATATATTAGTGATTAGAGAGCAACTTTAAATTCTATTTACCTTTGCATTTTAGAAATACTAGAAAAAATATCATTTATTCTCTGCAATACTGTTTCACACTCTGTCAAGAATGTGCAAGAAGAAAGAGTACAGTTTCTTTCCATTTGTTTCTAAATGATCAAATAATGGGCATTCATTTATTTTGTAGTTTAATATAAAATATATATACTAAGCTAAAGAATGCCAATGCTTTTAGGTCTACATACCATTTTTCATGTTTCCCTAAACATTTTCATATTTAGTTAACAGTACATATCTTAAAACATAAATCTTACTTGAGAATGTAACAAAACCATTACACAGGTTCTTTCATTCATTGCTATCCTTGTCTTATGAATTGGCAGGTTACTAAAATTAGAAGAATGTTTAAGAATTTAAGACACCTATGGATGAGAGGCAATTATACTTCTCCTCTCTTGTATTGTATTAACTCTTTCAGACAAAGAGAATCCTATTTTCTAGATTATTTTTTTCTAATAGACTTCCCAGCACCCTAGAACCAAGATTAGTGACATTTCAGAGAGTGAATGAGAGCTCTGAAGAGTATTGTTAGAAGTCTAAAAATCAATCAAGAAATCACTCACTTACCAGTTGTCAGGTTCAAAAGATATTTGAGTTCAACTCAAGTTTGCTGGTAAGAAGCCAGTAGATTGCTCTCTTTTGAGAGGGTATGGTTTTTTCCCGGGACAATTTAATAGGGTGTATTAAATTACCTTATTAAAAAGAGTAGAACTCCTCAGCAAAAGTTCCTTTGAGTAACATTTTAAGAGCAAAAGAATGCTTTGTATCAGATAGTACTCCTAGTAAAAAGAGTATATAAATATCATATCCCAAAGTTTTAAGGTTATTGGGATTGGGGTGAAGGGTAAGCTCAGAACATGCAGATAGTTGTCATTTACAGTAACAAGGCTGGGCTTGGGGAGTCAGTGGAAGAACTCCCTTTTATATATTTTCAGGGGCCAGAAATTAGAAGAGAAGAAGACAGAGAAATATCGGCAGGCACGTCTAGCCACATTACTCAACACACAGACTAATTAGACTACTGAAATGTTGCTAACCTCTTCAGTTCATGTGCTCTTTAAAAATCATTAGAGACTTCCACACACCCCAATGAAAACAACTGGTCATCGGGGGAAGCTTCCACCTCCCTCAATGAGAATCTTTTAAATGAAGAACATAAAAGTTTTTTCTTTGAATCCTTTCCGAGTTGAGTACTTCATTTTCTATAGCTTACATTTTTAAAAAATGATGGAGTTTTTTGTTTTTTTTTTTAAATATAAAATTATAATGTTAGGTATAAAATTTGTTTTTTCAAAGTCCCAGCACCACATAAAACAAAAGACAAACGTTTCTCTACTCACTGACTTTAGAGCCCCAAATTTCCACATTAGTTCAATATTTAGATTTAGGTAGCACAGGGATCCCGTTACCATGTAATCTGTCTACTGCGACTTTTATAGATATAGTTTGTCAGATTGGATCAAATCATTAGTAGAGTTAACATTTGATGAGGAAGCCAAGATATGTGCTAGGCAGGGCTGCTTGTTGAGGGTAGGTTCAGATAAAACCACCACTAAACCAGATCCCAGGAGGCCATCGGAAGACCCCTGAAAAGGGGAACCCTGAAAAAGGCATAGCGATACCCCTTTTTCCTTTACAGCAATAACATTTGTGCGATGCCTTGAAAGATTAAATGAGTTATATGTGACAGGCTGCTCTGCTTGTGCCTGGAACTTCAAAAGATGTCATCAGAGATGGAGTAAGTGGTGCTGGTTGATCAAGATTTACAACTGGCTACAAATCCACTAGCTATTTTTTGTGCTCTTGGCTGTGTTTCACTGTCAGTTTTCAGTTTTCTGGTGGACATGTAGCATGAGAAGCTGATTACAATGTTTGCCAGGATATTTACTATCTATCTTTCACCACAGGACTTATAAACACACACATTCTATGCTAGTATAGAGGAGGAAAAATTTTTCCCCTACCTTTCTAGATTCTTTTGGTTGGTCTATTAACTAAATAGACCTAAGATAGATTAACAGGAAGAAAACAAATTTAATTATATATGTTCAGGAGCCCCGTAAAAAATATGTGACCCAAGGACGAGTCAGACAGCTGAGGTGTAAATGCCATCCTGAGCTAAGGAATAGGTTAGGCCTTTGGGACTTCAAAGGGGTGGAGGGTGATTCACAAGATGACAAGAAGAGCAGATGTTTGATAATTAGATGTTTGCCATGCCACACAGAGACAACTGGATACTGAGAGGATACTCTACATTCACCTCCACCACTCCTAGCCCATACTCTTTATAGTATCCCTGGTGATAGCTCTCTTCCTAGACCAGGCTCTCTATCTAAATTTTTTTGGTTAAAGAGGACATTAAAAGCTTTTCCTGAGCCTTTTGGGGTTTGGTTGTCTTCAGCTCAAAATAATCCATATGACAAAGGAGGGGAGAGGAGGCTCGTTCTGAACCTCTTCACCAGAGAAATGGCAAATGGAGTATGAATCATAATGCATAGAATCAGCAGTAGGTCTCCCTATATTTTTGTGTCTTTCACCTTATAATAATAATATGTTTTGGAAAATGTGAAGAAGACCACATTCTCATAAATCAAATAATATTCTGCCACTGACCTTTTTTTGACTTTTTGTTTTTTAAGATATATATCGCCACACAAGATAAATCTTGATTCTGAAGCATCATGAAAATTCATATATGTAATGGAAAAATAAAACCTTATAATAAAATAATAGCATCCAATAGTTAAACATGATTTTATATGTAACTATTATTCCAAATGAAAAAGTGCCTATTTTCAGTGAAAAATAGGAAAGAACATTGAACATTTTTTAAAAGTTCTCAAAGAACAATTTTTCTTGATGTACAATTTCTTGTCTCAGCTTATTTAAATAATTGGTTTCCTTTTGGAAATATTTTTTTTAAGATTTTATTTATTCTTTTGACAGAGATCACAAGTAGGGAGAGAGGTGAGTAGAGAGAGAGGAAGGGAAGCAGGCAGAGAACCCAGCCCAACACAGGGCTCAATGCCAGGACCCTGGGATCATGACCTGAGCCAAAGGCAGAGGCTTTAACCCACTGAGCCACCCAGGTGTCCTCCTTTTGGGAATCTTTAAACTAAAAGTAGAAATGGACAACAACAATAACAAAAACACCAGACTAAACCAAACAATGGATACCTCCATTCCCCCAGTAGCACTTGCTCAGCACATAGCACTGTGCTAAGTAATCTATATGGGTTATCTAATTTTATCCTCAGAACTTATTATTATTATAATTACTGGTGAAGGTGTCCTAAACATGTGGAGGTATGAATCTGAAGAATCAGTTAGTTGCTCTGCAGAATTTCTCAAAGAATATTGCTCATAGCACCTGTGCCAGAATGACCTGAGATCCTTGTTAAATTTATCTTCTTAGGTCCCTAACATTTAGAGATTCTAATACAGAAGTTTGAGGTAGGAATCTGGAATCTGCTTTTTAAAAAGTACTTTAGGTGATTCCGATACACAATAAAGTTTGAGAATCGCTTGTGAATGTTCATTTTTAATATAAATTTTATATGTCTTTTTTAATACAGGAAAGTATAAGAAAGTAAAATGGCCCATAATTCTACTCCTGTCATAAAGATAAAACAGAAAGAGGTAAAACCTCCCTTACCTCATCACAAACACACACACAAACTCCTTCTCCCTTAAATAATCACTATAAGGTTCTCATTACCCCCCAGAAAAATGTTAGCATGTATATACATATACTTTGTATTATGCACAGAAATTGAATTATACTATGTTTACTGTTCTTCATCTTTTTAGCTTAATGTAACCCAACCTCTCTATAGAGCATACAGAGCCTAGCTCATTCTTTTAAACTGCTGCAGAGTACTTCATTAAATATACTTAATTAATTCATTTCTTCTCTATCCAGTTTACTATGATAAACAATACTTCCATGAATGTTATATATGTAACATGTATATTATATATTAAGTGTGCTGTCTTTTTCAAATTGTAAATCTGGGAATAAAATTGCCCAAGTGGAGATTTCTATGTTTTCTAAAAGGAGACCCTCTTCTAAAATTATTTCTGCTAAAATGGAAGGAAATATTTTTAGCATGGGTGGTTCATATAAAAGCAGGTAGTTGGTGTTTTATATGAATTTAACTTAACTGTTGAAGCAGAAAGGCTGGTCATTTATTAACTTAATAAGGCCACACATGCAAAAGGAAAAAATAACATAAAGGGAGGATGGCAAAGTAGAATAAAATAGGACAACCTTACTGAAAAAGAAAATGTTCCTTAGGAAGTCAGGATATTTTTAGAGGAGAGTTTTCCAGGTGACATCTAAAATAGAGGAAGTAGTATGTGCAAAGTCATTGAGGGTTTTAAGAGCAACGTAGGTTGGAAATTAAAGTATAGTTTATGTTGTTGGAGTAGAAAGTGCAAGGTGAGAATTGTAGGAGTGAGAGGACATTAGATAGGAGGTGACACTGGGTAGAGATGTTGGGCTAGATCATAAAAAGTCTTATTTTCATGTTGAGAGGCTATTCTGTATGGCATAAGGAGTAGACAACAATTTTTAGTGCAAATATAATCAGATTTACATGTTTAAAAAAATCCTCAGAAAACTGTGTAGAGTTGAAATAATCTGTATCACAGACTCTGATGAGCCATAGCAGTTGTGGCCAGAGGCCTGGAAATGAAAGGACTCTTCGTAGGTAGAACCAGCAAATCTTAGTAATTGATTAGATTGGAGAGGAGGTGGAAGAAAGAATTTATGATGTTGTCAAAATTTCTGACGTGAAAAAAAAAATTTCTGACTTGATCAAATGGATCTTTGGTAGTATCATTCTCTGAAATAGAATCAGTGAAAGGGGAACGGATCTTTCCATAATCCCTTTCAGATATTCTCAGCCCTATCAAATATAACACGTTCTTTTTACATAAAAAATTTGTAACATCCTCTGACTATACTGAAAATTCATGGATCATTTAACCTACATATATACATATGTTTTCAACTTTAACACAATGGCCCAACAGTAAGATAAAGAATAAAGAAAAGTAATTGAGGAGAAAATATCTATGTCAATTTATAATTGTTCAGACATATTTACATAAAAACAGAATGAAATCGTCAGATTTTTGGACCTATATGTGAAATCACTGTCAGTGACTCAGCCACACATGCAGTCCAATATGCCAGTGTCACACATACTGTCATGTTCCAGAATGTCAGAATAGAGTTCATCTTGGTTGCAGTATTGGAGATGTCTTCACAATGCTGGTGATGTTTCAGTTTGGTTTTTAACGGAGGAATCAGATTTTGAGAGCTAGAACTAGAGGAAGAAGACAAGGGCATTTCTGAGAGAGGACAGTGCATGTAGGGCAGAAAAAAGGAAAACACAGGGTGATCTTTGGCTTTGGCTATGGCAGTAGCTACATAGAGTTGGGGCACGAAGCTGGGGAATTATGTTCTGGCTAGTTCAGAGAGGGCCTTGAAAGCCTACTGATGAGTATAAACTTTAATAATATCAGTTGAACTTTTAGCTTGCTTTGGTAGGTTATTTGCATTAATCATCAGCATGAATAATTTTATTTTCCTATAAATATTGAACAGATCATCTTCAGGCTAGCCCTGCCCAAATTATCTCAAATTCCAAAGTGATGGAGTACAAATTAATGAGATTTTATTGTCCAGATTGATAAAGCTGCATTAAAGAGAGTTTGAGGGTAATGAGTGGATATAAAAATAGATTTCTTGTCTTTTCACATAATGTCGGGCTTGAAAGGATCAAATGAAGAATTTTGTGCTTTTTCTTCTGGATAATAATCTGAGAAGAGGACATTTATGATCTCTGCTGGAAACGATGGCAGGAGAAGAATAAAATGCATGTAGATGATAAGTGCCAGCCTAAGAGAAGAGAATGAGTTCCATTAAACAACTTCCTAAGATAGGGGCCATTCCTATCATTGAAATCAGAGAAGTTTTCTTTTTAAATATAAAAGTATATTATACTTTTAACATTTAACAGGTCTAATATTTAACAGGTCTAACAGGTTTGTTAACTATCCTTGTTAAAAGACAATAAGAGACATTTAATTCAAGAAATACTCTTCTGGGAAAAATTGATCTCTCATTTTATTTTATTTTTATCTTTTTTTTAAAATCTTATTTATTTGCTGGAAAGAGTAACAGAGGGAAAGGGGGAAGCAGACACCGTGCTGAGCAGGGAGCCCAACACTGGACTCCATCCCAGGACCCCGGGATCATGACCTGAGCCAAAGGCAGATGCTTAACCAACTGAGCCACCCAGGCACCCATATTTTATTTTATTTTTTGCCTGAAATACCCCTTTAGGTTTTCAAAGCCCTATCTGTCTTCACCTCAGTGGTCTGTTCGGCTAAAGAGCCCACAAGAATCAGGAATAGGATGGTTTAATCTAATTCTGAGCATTTTAAATCTCATAAATAATTGAGATACAATTGGTGATTGCCAGGCTGCAGTTGAATTCCATTTTATCCTATCCCATTAAAATGTAATTTAGATTTGTTTGGTTGTTGTTTTGCCTCTTTTTAATCTGATGGGGAAAGGGGGGCTACTTTTGGTTGATCAGAGTGTTATACATAATAGTACCTGTTCTAAGGCAATGAAGGAGGTATTTCATGTCAATTTTTTTTTTTTTTTTTTTGCACATTGGGATAATGAATGTATAGAATTCCCATGCTAGCCATACCACTGACAAAGTTGAAGAGAATGAAAATGGGTAGGCTTGGAACTTGCTCTCCTTGGTCCCAAAGTGACTTTTTCCTTCAAGACACAAAAAGTAGAGGGTCCAAAACTGGGTTACATCAGTTCCTTGGGTGGAAGTCTCCAGGTTAATAGAGTCAGCACTGATGCCTTGTAGCATCTTGTACTTTAGCCCAAGAACACTGGATAGGTTCCATCTTCAGATAGCAACTTTGGCTGGTGGTAGGTATTTAGAGCAAGGACCTGCAAACTATAGTTGGCAAACTATAGACGAAAGTCCATACACTAAAACCAGCCAGCCCCCTCTTTTGGTAAATAACATTTTATTGGAACAGAGCCATGCTCATTCATTCTGAAGCAGGAGAGTTAGGTTCTTATCTCACGGAGTCAAAGAATGAATCTCATGGACAAAGGAGAGAGAGTAAAGCCATAGAAGTTTATTAAGCAAGGTTAAAGAAAAAAACTCTCAGGAGTGAGAGGGTCCCAACAGGATTGCCACTGAGGGCTTTTAGGGTTGGTCTTTTATGGAAAGCTAGCCAGGGAACTTAAATCTTTTTGACTTTTCTACTGGCAGCACCATTGATTAAGGACTAGTGATAACATCTTTAATGGCTTACTTCTTTTTAGGGTCTCGTTATTTTCTATTGACCACAGGAGTCTCATAAATAAGACTCTCCCCTCAGACACCTAGGGCAGGGTGATCTGGAGTGTTCCCTTATCTCTAGTTTCCTTATACCTCCACAATTTGGGGGATTTCTATGAGCTTAATCACAGAGCTCCCTATCTATCTCTCCCTAGCTAGCCCCAACTGCCCCTTTCTCAATTCCATATTATCTGTGGCTGTTTTCACCCTGAAATGGCAGAGTCGAGTAGGTGCAACAAAGAGAGTATGGTACATAAAACCCGAACTAGTTATTGTCTGATCTTTTACAGAAATGTTTGCAGATCCCTGGTGTAGGGTATTATGTTGGGAAGACTCTTGAGCTAGTTTCAGGAATAAAGAATGCTGGATTGACTTTTTTTGTTGTTGTTTATGTCTGCTATATTCATGGAAGAGGAGTGCCATATATTTTATCAGCCATGCTCTATCCCCTTCCCAGAAGTAAGAACAGCATGATGAAAAATATGAACTATGAAAAGTTCAGCATCAAACCCAAAGCCTAATCATCTCCACCAGGAATGGAGGACATTGATTAGTATATCAAAAGAGTTGGTGGCCACGACGAGGGAAGTGACATGGGAAGTGACATCAGGGCAAAGACGTGGGAAGTGATGTCAGGGAAAAGAGGTGACTTGTCACTGGGAATGACAGGAAACAGAAAACCAAATCTACCATTCAAAATTTAAGTACATTAAGTTTAGTTTCCTAGTCTGTAGATTGAATTGCACTCATTAGCAATGTAGAAAATTGAGAGGAAAATTCTCTATGACTTTATTTAAGGGAAGGAATAAAGGCAGAGTAGTAGGAAAGAATTCACCTTTCCTTGAAAGAGCTTGGCTCCTTCTTCCCTCTGTATCATCTTTCGCACACAAACACATACACTTCACCCCGTCCTCCCCATCTCACAGAGTTGGCTGATTGCTGACAAAAAACACCTCTTTATTGCAGTCAAAACTGGAATATAAAGACATTCTTATCCAGTGGCCACTAGTTATTTGTCTGAAGTGAGCTTAAATAGAGCACATGTGAATGGACAAAGGGAATATTTTCACCACTCCCTGGATCTTAAAAGCTTACTCTTATGCCTTAAAGAGTCAGAGTAGAATCTAAGGAAAGACAATCTAAAAGTATCCGAAGGTTTTTAGAATGTGGTGTTAGGATGCTCGTTCTTTGCAGCGCAAAAACTTCAACCTGGGCAAGACAGGAAGAATCCGCTGATAGGCAAATTTGCAAAATAAGAGTGGTCAGGTGGTCACCAACCCATCTTTAGGAAGAAACCAGCCAGTAAGTTTAATTTCTTTCTTTGACACACTGACAAAGGAGAAGGGATAGATGATATATATCCAGACTTCAGTCAGGCTTTTGATACCATTTCACATGACATTTTTTTTTTCAACAAGCTGGTAATACATAGCTTGGATCACAGTGCTGTCAAGTGGCTGAAGAGTCGCAATCAAAGAACAGCTATCAATGCCTTCTTCTCATCCCGAGGACATTTGTCAAGTGGTGTCCATCCATAAGGGCTAGTTGTGGGCCAGAGTTATCCACAGGGTGATGGAAGGAGCGTAAGCTCAATAAATTTGCTGATAACATCAGTCTGGAGCAGCTTCTTACAGTGGCATGACAGGAACAGCTTTCAATGACCTTGATTAAGTCAGGCTGGTAGAGTGAGACAATCTCAATGTCCAGATGCCAGGCCAAGACACAGTGGGCAGATTTTCTATGCAGGAGAGCTTGTGGCATATTGCAACAAAATTCAGCAGTGTCCTATTTCCAGAATTTTCTGAGGCACTATAATTAAGTAACAGCTCTCTACGATGCCAAGTGGTTTAGAGCTACTTTTATTATACCCGTTTCCTACTTGGCAAAAATGGAGACTCAGAGATATGTTTTGTGATATTCTTTTAAGATTTAAATAACCCCTGGAAAGTGCTTGGCAGATAGTGGATGCTTAATGTTAGTTTTCTTCTTCCTCCCTCTTTTCTCACTCTTGTAGTGGGTCTAGCATTGGGAGGGAAAAGCCCCAAATTCAATAAAGAGATTCACAAGGAAAACGGAATCTTCCAAGAAACAAAAATATTAGCATTGAGCCTTAAAGCACCCTCTGTTAGATTAAAACATTATCCCTTAATAATATTTTAGTCATCAAGTGGAATATTTTTGCAAGGATGTTTCAAAATTAATTAGCTAATGGAAGGTTATAAAAATTTTAAGAAATTGACCGGCTGAAGGTCAGTGAGAGAGAATTACTGCTGCTTTTACTTCATGAATCTTAGAAAAGATTAATCCCATGCTGAACCCTTTATGCACTGTTGGTGGAATGTAAATTGGCAGAACTACTGTATGTTAGAAAACAGTATGGAAGATACCTCAAAATATTAAAAATAGAAATACCATATGATCCAGTAGCTCCACTACTGGGAATTGATCCAAAGAAAACAAAAACAGTAATTCGAAAAGATACTTGATGTCCCCCCACGTTTATCACAGCATTGTGTACATTAGTCAAAATATCCAGAGATGAGTGGATAAAGATGTGATATATATACATAATGGAATATTACTCCACCTTAAAAGAGAATGAGATCTTGCCATTTTCCACAAGGTGGATGGACTTAGGAGGTATTATGCCAAGCAAAATAAGTCTGACTGAGAAATACCATATGATTTCACTTATGTGTGGAATCTCCCATCCAAGTACTAACCAGGCCCGACCCTGCTTAGCTTCCGAGATCAGACGAGATCGGGCGCCTTCAGGGTGGTATGGCCATAGACTTATGTGTGGAATCTAAAAAACAAAACAAAAGAACAAAGAAACAGAAGCAGACTCAAATACAAAGAACACACTGATGGTTGCCAGAGGGCAGGGAGGGGGATGCATGAAATAGGCGAAAGGGATTAAGATATACAAAGCTGCGATTATAAAATAAATAAGCCAGAGAGATGAAGAGTATAGCACAGGGAATATAGTCAATAATATTGTAATAATGTTGTATGGTGACAGATGGTGACTACCTTACTGTGGTGAGCACTGCATAACGTATAGATAGCTGAATCACTATGTTGCACATCCGAAACTAATATAACATTGTATGTCAACTATGATTTTTAAAAAATGGATTAGTCCCAAGCACATGGGGGGTACTTAGTAGATGCTTGTTGTATTTGCCTTGTAAGTTGTCAGAAGGAATGAGTTTTTTATTGAAGTGTAATTGATATCCAATGTTTTATTATTTTCAGGCATACAGCATAGTGACATTTGTATCCATTGCAAACTGATCACCTCAGTAAGTCCAGTTACCATCTGCCACCATTCGAAAATTAACACAATGTGATTGACTGTATTTCCCCTTCTATAGGTTATAGTCCCCATGACTTATTTCTTCTATAACTGGAAGTTTGTATCTCTTGATCCCCCATTTCCCCCACCCCCATTCCCGGGAATGAGTTTTTAATAATAATTCTAAAGAAGGTGTTCTTAACTACTTTGGGATTAGATCCTCCTCTGAGAACAAGGCAGGAGTAACAAGAGCCAGTGCAATATCTAAAACACAGTTTTATTCATAAGTTCTTATCTAAGACTATAGAGAAGAAGTCAAGATCAGTCTGAAGTTGTATTTCCGTTAGTAGTGTTGCTAAACAGCCCCTGGTACCTGGAGCAGTGGAGGGGCAGGTTAAGCAATGAGACAGCTGGCAGGTGTTCTTGGTCAGTCATTTTCAAAAATTCAAAGATGTTCTCAGTTGTAAATATCTTCTGCTTACAGAGGATAAGATAGAAATCCTCCCACTTATAATTCCTTAAACTCAACTGAGGAAAACAGAGACTGTCAGGGAAGAAAGTTTCTGGCATTTAATATCTCTTCCCCTATCTTCACTCATGTGTTATATTTCATTGTAATAAACTGGCCAGTTAAAAGAGAGCTTCCCACATTCCTATCACTAAATCTACGAGTGTATTTGTATCTCTCTCCCAGACTTTGCCTTCTCCCTCTAACATCCAGCTCTGCACTGATTCTGTTCCTTCCCATCCTGCCTTACCAGTTGGCACCTCTGCCCCTCCTTCCTTGGGTCATTCCCATCAGGGTACATGCATGTCATGAAATCTCTAACCTAATACAAATTTTTTAAAGACCCCAGAACATTTTTTAAATTTTTCTTAAAGATTTTATTTATTTGACAGAGAGAGACACAGCAAGAGAGGGAACAGAAGAGGAGTGGGAGAGGGAGAAGCAGGCTTCCCGCGAGCAGGGAGCCCGATGCAGGGCTCCATCCCAGGACCCTGGGATCACCACCCGAGTGGACGGCAGATGCCCAACAACTGAGCCACCCAGGTGCCCCCCCCAAAACAGTTTTAAAACCCCTGCCTGTGTCCCTGTCTAGCTAACACTATCAGAACTTCATTCTTTGTTCTCTTTTGCCTCAAACTGTGAAAAGAATTGCCAATATTTTTGTCTATACTTCTCTAAGTCATTCTTGAACAGACTCTAATTAGGCTTTTGTTGTCTTCTGTTATACTCAACTTCCTATTAGCAAGATCATAATAAAACTCCACATGGATAGATCCAATGATAATGCCCAGTCCTCGTTTTACTTGACCTGTTTTGACCACTCCTCCTTATCTGAAACATTTCCTTCAAGACCCTGCATTCTGTGGTTTTTCTTCTACCTCCCTGGCTCCTCTTCCTCAATCTCCTTGACTCCATGCAACTCCTTTCCTGACCTCTAAACACTGGAGTGTCCCAAGACTATGTCCTCAGACTTCTTTTCAATTTTTGATGGTGTCTACACAGACAATCATGGAAATTTCTCTGGCTTTGTCTCCTATACTCTCCTTTGCTCACTCCTCTCTCAACGTTCTGTCCTCCTTGTGTTTCTCTGGGACCCTGACCTCATTTCTGCCCCACAGCCTTTGCCCTTCCTGTTCTCAGTGCCTGGAATCCTTCCTACTCATAAATCGGCATGACTCTCTCTTTCATTACACTTACGTCTTGGCTGAAATGTCACTTACTCCAAACACCCTCTATGAAATCACACAAACACAATGATCTCATCACTCTCCACCCTAAAGGGTGGTTACTATTTTAATTTCTTTGCACTCATCACCATCTGACTAATATAAATTTATTTGTTGTCTATTTCCTTCTACTAGGATAAAAACTCCATGAAAACAGGGATTTTTGTCTCTATAAGTCACTGCTTTATCCTCAGTGCTTACAACAGTGTTTTGCATAAAATAGCTCCCCTCAACCCCCACCATATTTGTTGCAGAAGTACTACTAGGCACAGTTTCTTGGAGCAGTAACTTCTGCCTCAGGAGATCAAACCGAAACTAGGATTACCTGAAATACTTTAAAACTCAATCTACAACATCTATATTTTCCTCTAGAATAATCCTACAAGTGTGAGTACTTGGCCAAGCTTTCTGTTATGGATGTTACTTCTACTAAATTACAAAAATGGCTCTGGTAGTGTATTAGCTAGGGTTCTCCAAAGAAACAGAACCAACAGGAGATATATATATAGAGAGAGAAAGGGAGAGATAATTTATTTTAAGGAATTGGCTCATAAGATTGTAAAGGGTTGGCAAGACCAAAATCTGCTGGGTAAAGTTAGTAGGCTGAAGACTCAGGGAAAAGTTGTAGTTTGAGTCCAAAGGCAGAATTCCTTCTTAAGAGGGTGAGAGGTCAGTCTTTGTTCTATTAAGGTTTTCATCCAATAGCATGAGGCTCACCCACATTATGGAGCGAAATGTGCTTTACTCGACGTCTACCAGTTTAAATGTTAATCTCATCCAAAAGACACCTTCACAGAAACACCTAGAATACTGTTTAACCAAAATGTAGGCACTATGGCCTAGTAAAGGTGACACACAACATTAGACATCATTAGTAGGTTATTCCAAGTACATATTTTTTGAATTTGCTTGCTTTGCCTCTGTACTTAGCTATAAACTCCATGGGCACACAGGTTTCCAGGAAAGTAGGTGATGGATAAATATTTTGTTGTTGTGTTGTTTTTTGTTTGTGTGTTTGTTTGTCTTTAAGTAGGCTCCATGCCCAGTGTGGAGTCAAATGTGGGGCCAGAGCTCACCACCTTGAGATCAAAACCTGAGCTGAGATCAAGAGTTGGATGCTTAACCGACTGAGTCACCCAGGTGCCATGTGATTGATCAATATGAGGTGACTTTCATATAATGAAGCCAAGGGAACATAATGAATGAAGATCAAAAATTTACTTTCACCACTAAAGGTCTCTGTTATGTTGGAGAACTGTTCTGTTATATAGCTTAGTGAGTTTCTTTTCTTTTCTTTCTTTCTTTTTTTGTTAAGATTTTATTTATTTGACACAGAGAGAGCACAAATAGGCAGAGTGGCAGGCAGAGGCAGAGGGAGAGGGCAAAGCAGGCTCCCCACTGAGCAGAGAGCCCAATGCAGGGCTCGACCCCAGGACCCTGGGGATCAAGACCTGAGCCGAAGGCAGAAGCTTTAACCCACTGAGCCACCCAGGTACCCCTCGGTGACTTTTCTAAAAAAGGTCATATTTGATTTTTTTATACAAGCTAAGAGGTAAGTATGGAAAGTCCTCAAAACAATCACTTCCACTGGAAGTGGCCCAACGGAATCTGGGTTCTTTGATGGACAATGACCTAGAATGTCAATGTTACATAATGCTCTTCTTAGCTTGGAGAAACACGTGAAGCCATAAGCCCTGGGCAAAAATCTTAAGCCCCACAAGAAGTCTGCAAAGAGGCTATGATCATTACGAATTGTAAAATTTTCATAACCGTTGTGATCAGTGCAAACTACATTGGTTTAGAGATCATTGTAAAACCTGTAGATTCCCAAAATAAGAGGGTGTGTGTAGGTCTCTGCATGTGGATGGTGGGCACAGACCTTCTGTTTTTTTGAAAAACACTGCTCTTGAGTTGTGAGTATAGATACTATCTAGTATTTTGTAGTTAACCCCTAAATGGTGAGCTATCACAGGATAAGGCAACGGTTTCTGTTCATTTAATGTGCCAGCATAGATTTGGAACTCAATAAATACTTGACTGTAAATGACTGACTAACCAAATAAGACATTTTAAAGTCTTTGTGTGATTAAGTCCAAGGCCGTGAACGCGTTTTCTCTGCAGTTGATACAGTGTTTTAGCAATGGCTGTCTTTTATCAAAGAAAAAAAATTGACTAACCTTTTAATGGACTTGAAGTTCTTACTCTTTTTTTTTTTTTTACAGATTCAATCAGAAGTATTGAAATATGGGGTCAAGAAAATGCTAGCAGTAAAAATACAGCTATCCTAACAGATTGACACCAGTACATCTAATTTCATATTTCTATTTTTTTCACTTGGATCCCTGACAAATTATAATTCAGATATCAGCTATGTCATCCTGCCCTTTCAGATTTAAATAAAGTGGGTTTAAATTCTTCATTCTCTATCCTATGGTAAGTCTAGTGCTCTCCCTGATACTTTCACAAAGGTTTTAGAACTCATGTTTCTATAGATATATCTGCTCTCTGTTCCCACTTCTTTTGACCTCTCAGTGTCCTTTGCCTGACCTCCCCACCCCACCCCCTATTTTCTCTGACTTGTACCGACCCAGATGCGGATTAGCGCCCTATTTCCTTCTTGAGAAAATCACACAGATGAGGTATTTGTGTGTGTAGCAGGCTTTACCGAAGATCTTGGGAAACGGAGTAGTTAAATCACAGCAAGGCAAACACCTTAAATTTTATATAGTTCTAGCCAACTATTGTGGATTTTCCTCTTGTATCTGCCACCCACACCTTTGCTCCCTTCCATTCTCTTGCTTTCTCTCACCACCAAATTTCTGTTACTTTTTACTCAGAGCAGTTCATATAGATCATACCCTTAGAACCTCATTTTCCCTCTGAAACTAACAACAGCAACACTGCCTGAAGAGTCCAATGCCAGGGGCGCCTGGGTGGCTTAGTTGGTTAAGCATATGCCTTCAGCTCAGGTCATTCTCCTGGAGTCTGCTCCTCCCTCTCGTGTTCTCTTTCTCTCACTCTCTCTCAAATTAAAAAAAAAAAAAAAAAAGAGTCTGATGCCAGCTGTTAAAAGTTTTTTTTCATCCATATCTGGAAAAGGTGACGTGGAAAGTTCCAATTCCAGATACCTCTCTCTCTCTGTCTCTTTCAACTTGGATCTGCCTGTACCAAAATACTGAAGGATTTCTTGTAGGTTTTTGCAATTTCATCATTTTCCTGATTCCATGATGAGCATCACCTTTTAAAAGTTGAATGTCCTCTTAAAAATTCTATATTTATATTCTTATAGCTGTAAGTAGATCGTGGTGTAAACTTTTGTAAGCTGAGAAGCAGTTAGTGAGTCTGAACTGATTTATAGACAGACTTTTATTTCCTAAATATTATCTATTCTACTATAACAGTTCTCTGCTTACATTATTTAAATTGTTCCATATCCAGAAAACTAGAAGGCAGAGACTCAGCATCTAGATAATTCCAGAAACATCAAATTAAAAAGTAAATGTACTTTAATTTGTACATCCCTTGGTACATGAGGACTATTTGGGTGACACCTTGAGAAGCATCATTAACAGTTAGTCATTGGTAAATCTGAAGACCTTAGTTTAATAGTTGCCCAAAATAGTACTTTTTCATGGAGCCAAAAGTACATTTTAAGAAATGATGTGGTGGAACATTTGGATCCAGATGGAGCTTTCAGTTCCTCAGAGAATTCATTTCCTTTATTTTGACAAAAATATACTTAAATGTTCACTGTGTGCCAAACACTGTGTTAAGATGTACATGAATTAAATAATTTAGTTGTTGCCACCATCACAGGGGTAGCTATTTTTATCTCCATCTTACATATGAGAATACTGAGGTTAGAGAGGGTTGAATAACTTGGCCAAGATCACAAGATCCTGACACATCCAGTCGTATCAGGCGAGGCACCAGCAGGAAATGATTGACACATATAAACAAGATAATGGAAAAGAGTTTAATGAAGGAAGTGTTTGTCATAGTGTGGGTAGGAATAAGCAGGATCAGCAAGTAACGGTGAAGCATACACGGGCTAGCAACAGTGGGGGGCCATTACAACCTCTGGACCTTCAGTACCGAAAGGAAGGAGTGCTCCCAAAACCCGGAAAGACCTATAGCCAAGCTCTAACCTCAGGTAGAGGAAAATAGGTACTGCCAAACTGGGGCTCAAAAGGGATGGGGACTGACAACAAATTCCTCAAGTTCCCAGCATACCCCTCCGATCTGCTAGTGCAGACCTTTGACCAAAGTCACCCTTTAGGCGGGGGGCAAATGCACATGTGTGATGCAGTTCATAAAGATGAGTCTCAAACCATAAGAGACTCTTAATCTCACAAAACAAACTGGGGGTTGCTGGGGGTCAGGAGGTCGGGAGAGGGTGGGGGGTTTATGG
The DNA here is from genome assembly GCA_003697995.1 of Taxidea taxus jeffersonii. Taxonomy (NCBI): domain Eukaryota; kingdom Metazoa; phylum Chordata; class Mammalia; order Carnivora; family Mustelidae; genus Taxidea; species Taxidea taxus. The sequence goes on along the minus strand of ML106091.1, from coordinate 422,065 downwards.
ACTTTGGGGAGGGTATGTGCTATGGTAAGTGCTGTGAAGTGTGTAAACCTGGCGATTTACAGACCTGTACCCCTGGGGCTAATAATACATTATATGTTAATTAAAAAAAAAAAAAAAAGATGAGTCTCCTCGAAGAGTAGAAACTTAATTAATGTGAACTCTTGTTCCCCTCAGATGGTATGTCATGAGCTTCCCACCACATGATCTAAAAATTCCCAGGTTGTAATGAGAGAACAGCCACAGCCTCATCATCAAAACAACAGGGCTGGAGCACCTGGGTGGCTCAGTGGGTTAAAGCCTCTACCTTCAGCTTAGGTCATGATCTCAGGGTCCTTGGGTGGAGCCCCACATCGGGCTCTCTGCTCGGCAGGGAGCCTGCTTCCCCCTCTCTCTCTGCCTGCCTCTCTGCCTACTTGTGATCTCTGTCAGATAAATAAATAAAAATTAAAAAAAAAAAAAAAACAACAGGGCTGTGCATGATTTGTAATGTAAATTTCTGAGTAGCAACAGCTGATGAGAGTCAATTCAGTAACCTGTTACACTGAAATCCTACCTCCCCCAGTGTTAATACGAGTGTTTTGGTATTAAGAGGTAGGCCTTTTGGGGGGTAATTAGGTCGTGAGGGTGGAGGCTTCAGGTGTAGGCTGGGTGCCCTTACAGAAAAACATGAGAGCACTGGCTTCCTCTCATTCTGGTCTCCATCATGTGAGGATTCAACAAGGAATTGACAGTCTGAACAAAAAATAAAAAGAGAGAGAGAGAAAGAAAGAAATTGACGGTCTGCCACTTGGAAGAAGGCCTTCACTAGAACCTGATCAGGCTGCCAACATTCTCTTAGATTTCCAGCTCCCAGAACTGTGGGAAATCGATTTCTGCTATTTATAAGCCTCTCAGTCTCTGCTGCTTTGTTACAGCAGCCCAAACTGACTGAGACACACAGTGTATACATCTAGCCTGGCACACGCCTGTGTAGAGGCCTGTGGTGGCAAAAGAACAGCCCATATTCGAATCCCTGCACCTTGTGAATGTATCCCGAGGGGCCAACAGGGACTTGGCAGATGTGATTCAAGTTAAGGACCTTGAGATGGGAAGATTAGCCTGGATTATCTAGGTGGATCCAATCTCTTCACAGGGTGCTTAAAAGCAGAAAAGCATCCTCAGTGGCAGAAAACCAGAGACATGGCAGCATTAAAGGGACTTGAACTCCTCTCACTGGCTTTGAAGATGGAGGAAGGAGGCCACAACCTGAGAGACACGAACAACCTCTAAGAGCCAGGAAAGGTAAGGAAACCAATTCTACCCTGCAGCCTCCAGAGAGAAATGCAGGCCTGCCAACCACTTAACTTATCTCAGTAACTCTTTCGGATGTCGGACTTGCAGAACTGTAAGGGAGTAAGTTTGGGTTGTTTTAAGTTGCTGATGTTGTCTGTTAGATCAGAAAGAGGAAACTAAAACAAGGCCATGATCTTTTTTAGTTCAGGATAGAAAGTGCGCCGCTTGGTATATATGTCTTTAGATGTTTGATGACCAACATCAAGTGCTCAAAGGTTGCAAACACCCATCTGTAAGCCCGGCTTCTCTTCCATTTCTGGGTGCAGAGCCGTATTCAGTTGCATGCTAGTGTTCCTTGACAAGAGGCTGATGCTCCCCATGGTTGTTGTTTTTTCACACTGTTGCTGTATTTGGGGGGGTGGGGGAGGTGGAGCAGAGGGAACCGGGGAGAGAGAATCTTAAGCAGGCTCTGTGCATGAGGTCGATACCAAAACAGATCATGACCTGAGCCAAAATCAAGAGTCAGACCTTTAACCAGCTGAACTACACAGGAGCCCCCTCACACCGTTGTGTTGTTTTTTTTTTTAAGATTTTTTATTTATTTGATAGACAGAGATCACAAGTAGGCAGAGAGAGGAGGAAGCAGGCTGTCTGCAGAGCAGAGAGCCCCATGCGGGGCTCGATCCCATGACCCCGGGATCATGACCTGATCATGACCACTGAGCAACCCAGGCGCCCCTCACATTGTTGTTTTAAAACGTCTCGCTGCCTCATCATTAGAAAAAGCTTTCGTTTGGACAGTTGGGAAACAGAGGAATGTGGCCTTTGAAAAATAGTCCTAATGGGGCGTCTGGATGGCTCAGTCGTTGGGCGTCTGCCTTCGGCTCAGGTCACGATCCCAGAAGCCCCATATAGGGCTGCCTGCTCAGCAGGAGGATCCTAGGATCCTGGGATCAAGCCCCACACAGGGCTGCCTGCTCAGCAGGAGGCCTGCTTCTCTCACTCCCCCTTCCCCTACTTGTGTTCCCTCTTTAGCTGTGTGTCTCTCTGTCAAATAAATAAAATCTCTAAAAAAAAAAAAAAAGGGAAAGGAAAAAGAAAAATGGTCCTAGAGCTGGTAGCTTAACTCTTGGCCGCGCATACATGGAAGAATGAAAACTTTTAAAAAACCCACCAAGTCAACCCCAGGGCCTTCAGGACACAGTACACCATTCCTGCACCAAAGTTCTTGCTTTTCTTGCACACGGAAATGTTTGTGAAGTTCGTGATTTGTATTCACCAGGGAAGTAATAACCGGCTCGTGCTCCTCAAGTACCAGGTGACTCTAATGGCTTTATGGAGTCTCACCTGAGTGTAAACTGAGTCAAGTGAACCCAAGCCACTTGTACCCAACGGGTCACATTCACAAGGATGAGAGGGGTTTAGGGAAGACCTGAGCTGTCCAGGTAATCACTTGAATTCTCCTCTGGGAATGTAGCCCTTAGGCCCTCAAGTGTGCTGAGAGGTAACAGCTGCAAGAAAGACCTTCTGGTGCTCTGGCAACTGCAGAACTTTCAAAGCCTGAGTCACTCCACAGAACAAAGCTGATTTTCCAGATCCTTCCATGGTTTTGAACGTGGCTGCACCTAAGGAGCATGAAAATCTGCCTTTATATAAAGCTTCCTTTGTTATTTTTGCTTCAGACATGATTTCTGAGTTTGAAGTCCCAGGATTTTTAGATGAAAAGAATTTTCAAGTTCGTTAAGGGAGGTCAGTATGTGAGAATGCATGTTTGTGATCTCACCGAGTGACCACATGCGGAGTGGCTGATTAGACGAAGGCCATGGAAGGAAAACAAGAAAATGAGCTGCATCGGGATGGGGGATTTGAGTTTCCTCACAATTGACACCTATTTATTTTTCATTTGTGATGAGTTTCCCAAGAGAGAAGAAATGTGTCTCTCTCCCGACCCCAACCCTGTAGCACACCCAGCAGGTTGAAGTGTGGGAGTAGCCTGCAGGAGCCAGAGAGGGAAACCTAGCAGCCCCTGCTGATTTTTCTCTGCGAAAGAGGCTATGTTGATATTTCCTCTCTTCATCCTTTCAAAAAGTTTTGGCCGTAAGTATCCTTTTTGCAACTTTAGCAGGTAAACTGGAGACGAGCTAATTCTTATGGCAAATATTTCTGTTCTAGCTCCAGAGAATGGATTTTTGTTAACATCTCTGAGAAAATTTACACAGGTTCACACCTGTTGATGATTTTCTCACACTTTTTTTGGTAGAGAACAGAAATGTGCTTGTGCTTCTGCACATTCGAGTAGATAGAGTAGAAATCACATATGTCATGTCCCTGGTCTTAAAAATAATCGTTGCGCTTCTGGAAAGATCAAGTGTACTTAAAAAAAACAAAACAAAAAAAAACCACCAAACCAACTACTTACTTTGAAATAGTTTCAGAAGACTTAAAGGAAGTTATAGAAATGGTAGAGTCTTGTATATTCTTTACCCAGCGATGACTTCTTGTATAGCTATAGTATAATGCCCAGCCCGGGAAACAGACATTGGTGGAATAGTCTTAACTAGACTATAGATGCTAGTTTCATTCTGTAAACTAAGTGAAAAAATGTGTCCATCTCTATCCTCAGTTCCTAACCCAGATCTCCTAAAACTGTTGTCATTTCCTGATAAGAGTAAAGTAAAAGAGGTGCTAGGAGCATCCTTTGTTCCAGTATTTGGTGTTTGATCCTATTTCCTGGCACAGAGCTCCTAAATCCTTCATATATCCTGGGTAATAGGAACATCTTTTGTCTTAGTGAGGTGACTCCCACTGGGCTTATGGATGAACGCTGGCCAGAAGAAAGCCTAAGCCATGATTTGAAGCTTGGAACTTTCAACCCCCACTCCCCATCCTCTGGGGAAAGAAGGAGCCAAAGATTGAGATGATAAATAGCACTACATTGCGAAGCCTCCATAAACTTGGGAGTAGAGTTTCTGGGTTGGTGAACATATTCACGAGCTGGGAAGGTGGCACAGAATACCCCGGGCACAGAAGCTTCTGAAGTCCAGACCTTTCCTTGTTGGACTCTATGCACCTCTTCATCTGGCTCAACTGTGTCTTTTGTCCTATCTTATGGAATAAACCAGCAAATATAAGTGTTTCCTGGAGTTCTGTGAATCATTACAGCAAATGACTGAACCTGAAGACGGGGTCATGGGAACCACCAATTTGTAGCCAAGTTGGACAGTTACAAAGGCCATCTGGGGTCTGACTACTTATTCTTGGCACCTGAAGTAGGAGGCAGTCTAGGAGAACTGAGCCTTTAACCTGTGGGTTCTGTGCTAACTCCAGGTAGTGTCAGAATTGAATTGTAGGACACCTACCTGGTAGGTGAGTTGGAATTAATTGGTTGGGGTGGGGAAAATCCCCATACATGTAGTTGCAAATGACAGAATTTCCTTCTTTATACAGCTGAGTAATTTATATATATATATATATATATATATATATATATATATATACACACATATATATATACATATGTATATATATATAAAATATTAATACATGTATATTATGGAATATATATGCCATGTCTCTTTAACAGTGTGTTGATGGGCACCTAGGCTGTTTTCATACCTTGGCTATATGAAAATGCTGCCGTGAACATGGGAAGACAGCATTCCAAGATAATGATTACATTTCCTTTGGCTATATAACCAGAAGTGGAATTGCCGGATCATATGGTAGTTCCATATATAAATTCTTGAGGAAACTGCATACTAGTTTCCACAGAGGCTATACCAGTTTACATTCCCACCCACAGGGAACAGCTTCACTTTTTTTTGCATGCTTGCCTAGTTACTTCTTATCGTTGTTGATAATTGACAACCTAACAATGGGAGGCGATATCTCATGGTTTTAATCTGCATTGCTCTGAAGATGAGTGATGTTAAGCACCTTCTTATGTTCCTGTTGGCCATTTGTATGTCTTTTTTGGACAAACGTCTGTTCAGCTTCTCTGCCCACTTTAAACTTGGTTTTTATTTTGCTACTGAGTTATATAAACTCTTTATTTTAAATGTTAATCCCTTATCAGGTAAATGGTTTGCAAATATTTTCTCCCATTCCTTGGTTGCCTTTTCATTTTGTTGATGGTTTCCTTTTCTGTACAGAAGCTTTTTAGTTTTATGTCATTATTTTACTTTTGTTTCCTTTGCTTTGATGTCAGCCCCCCCAAAGATTATTGCCAACGTTAAGGTCAAGGAATTTACTTTTGGGTTTTTTTTTTTTTTTCTAGGAGTTTTAGGGTTTCAGGCCTTATATTCAAGTCTTTGATCCATTTGAGCTGATTTTTCTTTTAATGGTCCTTTTTTATTCTTTGGCATGTGACCATCCAGTTCCCAACTCAATTTATAAATTATGTATATTATGTGTATATTCTTGCCTCCTTTGTTGTAAATTAATTGACCATATATGTGTGGGTTTATCTCTGGGCTTTCTATTCTGTTCCATTGGTTTATGTGTCTGATTTTATGGCAGTACCATACTGTTCTGATTACTAAAGCTTTGTGATGTAGTTTGAAATCAGGAAGTGTGAATCCTCAGCTTTGTTTTTTCCTTCTCAGGATTGTGTTGGCTATTGGGGCTCTTTTGTGGTTCCATAGAAATCTTAGGATTGTTTTATTTCTGTGATAAATGTCATTGGAATTTTGATAGGGTTTGTATCAACTCTGTAGATGGCTTTGATTAGTATGGACATTTTTTTTTAAAGATTTTATTTATTTATTTGACAGGCAGAGATCACAAGTAGGTAGAGAGGGAGGCAGAGAGAGAGGGGGAAGCAGGTTCCCTGCTGAGCAGAGAGCCCAATGCGGGGCTCCATCCCAGGACCCTGGGATCATGACCTGAGCCGAAGGCAGAGGCTTTAACACACTGAGCCACCCAGGCGCCCCTAGTATGGACATTTTAGCAGTGTTCTTCCAATCCATCAACACAGAATATCTTTTCATTTATTTGTGTCTTCAATTATTTTCATCAATATTTTATAGTTTTTAGTATACAGGTATTTCACCTCATCGGTTAAATTTGTTCCTGTGTATTTTCTTGTTTTCGTTGCATTGTAAACGGGATTATTTTCTTAATTTCTCTTTCTGTTAGTTGTTGGCAGATAGAAATGCCAATGATTTTTTTTACATTAATTTTGTATCCTACAACTTTGCTGAATTAAGTTTTGATTTGTTTTTTTGTTTTTTGCTCTTGTCTCCAGGGTTTTCTGTATTAAATATCATGTCATCTGCAGATAGAGACAACTTTATCTCTTCCTTTCTGATTTGGGTAGCTTTTATTTCCTTGCCTAATTGCTCTGGCTAGGACGTCCAGTAAGCATACTATGTTGAATAAAAATAGTGAGAGTGGCCACCCTTGTCTTGTTACTGATCTTAGAGGAAAACCTTTCAGTGTTTCACAGTTGAGGATGTTAGCTGGGGGGTCTGTCATAGAGAGCCTTTACTGTGTTGTGGTACATTCGCTCTGTACCCAATGTGTTTGAGAACTTTTATCATGAGCACGAACGAGTGTTGAATTTTGTCAAATGTTTTCTGCATCTATTGAGAGGATCAAAAGACTTTTATCCTTAACTTTGTTAGTGAGGTACATCTCATTTATTTGTGGGTGTTGAATCATTCTTGCATGGCTGGAATAAATAACTCTTGATCATGGTGTATGAACCTTTTAATGTATTGTTGAATTTGTTTTGCCAACATTCTGTTGAGGATTTTTTTGCATCTGTGTTCTTCATTGAACTGAATAGCTGTTTACCTTTAGAAAATGTATTTTGATGCTTTCAGAAATAGTTCCAGTATGGGTACTAAAAACAAGTTGAAATTATGGATAATAACCCAAATGGTTAAATACAACACTATTAAGGGTTTCCCCTTGAAAACTAAGGGAGAGTTGGGCATGATCTGAGGTTGCATTTAAATTTAAAGTATTAATTACTTCATTTTAAAAAATTAGCCATGATGCTTTGCCTTATGATCAAGTTGGCAAGGAGATTGGTTTTAAAAACACGTACACCTCCAAAAAAGGTGGTGGTAGAATAATTTTCAAGTAAACTAATAGATCCCCTTCACAATTTTTGCTATGTATGTGCACCACCTGGTTATTATCTCTTTAAATCAACTCACATTTCCTTAACTGATTTATAAAGAACCTCTAAATCACTATCCCAAACTGGAAAACATTATTGCTTGTCATGAATAGAAGATAACACATAAATACAAATGAAGACAGTTCTTAAATTCCAGCTGGTTACCATTTTTCCCTAAATCCTTCTGAAAAAGAGCTATTATCAGTACCAGAAAGATGTTTAAAACTTATTAACACCATGCTGAGAATTACCTTGGTATAACCAGAAGATAGAATTTAAAAATAATTTTAAATCTTTCTTAAACCTTGAATAGAACAAAATCATCTTCTCACTGTGATTCAGCATGTACATCCCTACTGAAGTTTCTGAGACACCACCGAAAACCACGAGGAGTATCCAACACTGCTCTGAAACACAACTGTCCCCTCTATAATTAATACTGCAGATTTTCCTCCATTAAGATCCATGTAGAATATACATCTTACCACAGATTTAACTAGAGGATAGTGTCTGACTTAACCAAATGCTAACCTAGGTAACATCTTTGGTCTCCTCCCAGCGGATCTGTTTTGCAATACTTCTGCAAAGTATATAGCATGTACTCCTTGATGCATTGGCCCATATGTTGCCACAGTACCTGCTGTCTGTTTTTAAAGCTCTTCCCCTCGTAATACTTTGGCACCCAAACCTAGAATGATCATCAAGGGAGTAACCAGTAAAGGCCGAGATGGACAGTAGGCAATATAGCAAAGATAACACCCCAGCAGACACCCACTGACCTTGTTAACCTTAAACATAAAACTGTTGGTTATTTTACCAACAAAAATGGGCATATTTGGGGATAATAGAAAATTGCAATTGGGTACACACAAGCTATTGCAAAACCACAGGCAAGTGCAGAGAACAAAGGAGAGGAATGTTCTTTCACAGAGGAAGGGGCAGGGGAAGGGTAGTTGGGAGGGGCTCTCACAAACAAAAAATTCACTGGAATAAACTGGGAGTTCAAAGGACAGTGTCTTTTTATTGGCTGAATTGTGAGAGTATGTTATTGGCTGGGCTTTTTCCAGCCAAGGAGAAAACCTTTCTTCCTCCTGTTGGGGTAAAAGTAGTACCAGTTTGCAAAGTACCCCTCCTCCTGTTGGTTTTGCAATTGATGAAAGTGATTGGGCATGAGAGCTTTCCCTTGTGGCCTCTGGACTACATTAATAAGGTTTCCCTTTATTAATTTTCACAGCCTCACCAGTGAGAACGGATTCACCACAGGCAGTCAGTCCCTCTCTATGGCTGGATGATGTTTCAAGCCAGTAACCAAGTACTCGTGAGAATACTGGAACCTAGAAGTCCATGTGCCAAGTTCAAAAAATGTAGAAGGTTTTTGTAAAGGACATTTCTTAGAATTGGAGGTCACTGCCTGCAGGAAAGGCTTAGGTGCTTCACCTGACTCTCAAAAGCTTTGCAGCTGGTCCTGAAGACTATGAACCAGGGCTGCTGGTAGCAATAAAAGGGGCATAGAAAATGCCCACAGCCAGCCTCTTCCCCAGACTGTTTATTTATTTTTTTAATAATTTTTTAAAGATTTTATTTATTTATTTGATAGACAGAGATCACAAGCAGGCAGAGAGAGAGAGAGAGAGGAGGAAGCAGGCTCCCTGCGAGCAGAGAGCCCAATGTGGGGCTTGATCCCAGGACCCCGAGATCATGACCTAAGCCGAAGGCAGAGGCTTTAACCCACTGAGCCACCCAGGCACCCCTCCCCAGACTGTTTAAATTCATGTGAGGCAGCTTCAGAAGTATTTTTAAATAACTCCCCACGTGGTTATGAGGTGCAGTCAGGGTTGAGAGCCAAGAGGCATTACACTAGGCAGACCATGCCTACCACTGCAGTGTTGAGGGCAGTCAAGGAACTAAGGTTCCATATGCATGTTTAGAAGGCGGGATGAGATCCATGTCTGTCTAGAAGTGGACACCTCTCCGGCTAGGTTCTGTATGCTCATTTCCCATTTCCCAATGGTTAGCTACATCAAGTTTAAAGCTATCCCAATAAATTGAGGGTTATGGATAGAACAGGATAGATGGAACATTGACTTTAAGCTGATTTCAAAACATAAAAAAGATCAGTTGTTCAGAAGGATGGATACAAATAAGTGTCTTCCCATACTGGATGACAAATCTTCCTTTGTTAGAGCAAGTCTCCCCGTCTTCCTTTTTTAGAGCAAGCAGAGAATTGTGGTGTCACTTATAATTCTGGAGGAATCAGCACATCCCTTCCCAAGGTTAGAGGTCCATATGCTGATTGTGAGTGAAGGAACAAATGTCATTCCAACCCATCTCAGCAAGAGGAGGACTCCTGGGTAGAATGCTGGTCTTCTCCCTTTCTGGGGTATCACAAAGCTTAATTAATGTTTGTAAAACCCTATAGGGGCTATAGGGGCACCTGGAGGGTTAGCTGGTTAAGGGACTGCATTTGGCTCAGGTCATGATCCCAGGGTCCTGGGATTGAGCCCTACACTGGGCTCCCTGCTCAGTGGGGAGCCTGCTTCTCCTCCTCCCCCTGTTTGTATGCTCTCTCTGTCAAATAAGTAAAATCTTCTAAGAAATTAAATAAAGAATAGTGATCTATATATCAAAGATACCATTAAGTGGCTCAATTTAATTTTGCTTAAATTCATACTAGCACAACCTTAACCACTTACATTAAAACCATTTTTTACAGAAATAAAAATCTGTATATATGATACCTGTTATCTTTAAAAAAAAAAAAAAAAAAGCCTTAGCGCAAAGCATTCTTCATTTTCTGTGAAGTTCTAACCAGAAAACATACTCCAGTCAACAAGATGGTAATTGGGTATACTTAGAGGTCTTTCCATTTCTAGAAAGCTTTTGGATGCCTGTCAAAGCTGTGGATTATATTTGTTGGATTACATTTTGTGAAATTTGAGTAAACATAAGTAATGTCTTGTAGTTTATTAGTTTCCATTTTTTGTTTTTCCTGAAGTGGAACATCAAAGCTGGACTTACTTATCTGATGATACAATGTTATAACCATACGACGAGTAGTGTTCCTTCCCCCCACCCCCTGCCCTTTTCCCCAGCCCATTTTATGGTACAATGTTAATCTTATCCATGTTGCTCACTTACAGGCCAACAGATTAAGTAGAATCATTATTCTAGCTAATTCATAGGGGCCCAGGTTTGCAAAGCCAATTACTGCGTGGCTCCAGGCTTGAATGGCTGGGAGTTGAGCAGCCCAGCTCAGCACAGCAGCAGCTGTCTACACCCCCAAGCTGGAAATGGAGTCAGCAGGTCCTTGATCCGCAGATCAAGCAGATCAGCAGGGCCAGCCCTTGTCCAGATTGCGGGACAGCAGCCTAATTGTAGGAAGAATGGCTAGGTTGGTGCACCAATCCAGGATTTGCCAATAATTTTCTTTACCCAGGAAGTGCTATTTAATCAGGATATTCCCCAGGATGATTTAGAAACTATGGGCTGATGTGATCAAAGGAGTCAGTTTGAGGGGTGGAAAGAGATAATGTTTTCTAAGAAAATGGGTTAAAATATGGTATAAGCCTTGTGAGGGATTGTGGTCTTTGGTATGTGCAAGCCTCAGGGCAAGAGGTAGGAACTAGAAGCCCCTGGTCATCAAACTAAGACATGATGCTTGAACTGAGATTCTGGGAGCCTGGGGTTGGTGTCAAAGACTAAGGAACAGGACAAGGGCATATGAGAGGCAGGCCAGAGGCATGTGAAAGGGGAAATGAAAATGGGGCTACTTATGTCAAGGAGCTTTAAAATGGAGCTGGGAGGCCATTAAGGAGATAGGTCTTATGCATGTCCTCCCTCATAGAACCACGAAATTTTGAACTGGACCAAACCACAAATAATCCAAGGACTCAGTCCCAAACCCTACAACTTGATATATACAGTAACAGACTTTTCTAGACACAGCCTTAGCAATCCATTATATTCAGTCTAGATTAGATTTCCTACTGCCAACACTGGTAAAAAATATTCTTTGTAAATAATGTATACAAGTATTCCTTTTTTGCTTAAAAAAAAAAAAAACACCTGACTTTTGCTCCATTGTGGGGTACTTTTTGGGTTGCTACTGAATCTTGTACCCTGAATTGCAGTTCTTTAATCCCAAGTAAACATTCTTGCTTGATTACAGCCTCCTGACAATTCTAGGTTGCCAGGAAAGTTCTTCCAAGGGGGAGGAGGGCAAGTGGTTGTTGCTGGATGGCTGTACCATCTAAACAGGTTTCACCCCTGCTCCCAAACCTTGAGTGCCTGGACTTTCTTCTTTGGGGCAACCAATAATTTTGAACTGAATCTGGGTCTTGTACTGTAGGAGGCAGCATTGGTAGAGAACCCCCCTCCCACCCCAACTCTGTGATCCTTCTGTGTTCTGAGAAATTGTGTGCTGTGAAGGATCAGCCTGCCCTTGCATGTTCTAGGTAAAACCCACGGATACCTTTTCTCAGGGACTTGCTAGTTTTATAAAATCTTCAATTTCCTCCCTCTCCACCACTGTCCTCACTGATGAATGCTCTCCCTATTACAAGAGCCTGAATAAAATCATCTCTTTAATTGTCTGATGCATTTTTGTCTTTCACAAATCCAGACTCATTAGCATTTCACAGAAGGCCCTCCATGGTCTGACTCCTTCATGGTCTGACTTCACACTCCCTCCCTCTTGCCACTCAAACAAATTTCGCACTCCAGCCTCACAGGCTACTTGAATTTTGCCATTAGCATCACACTTCCCTGGGTCTCTCTGCCTTTGCACAAGCTACCCCAACTAGGACAGGACTTCTTGCCCATGTTCTCTTTCCAGCTGGTTCCGACTCCTTCTTCAAGATACAACAGCTTTCCCCTCTCTGTGGAAGCCTTTCTCAACCCCCTCCATAACTCACGGTATTTTGCTGTCCTGTGTCAGACTGTTCACCATACTGTGTTCACCACAGTATGTGGGTGTACGGTATCCTAACTGTCCCATTTACTTACCCTAAAACAGGTAAAACCCTATTAGACTCTGAGCTACACAGTGCCTGGCAAGAAGTTATTTAAATGCTGGAAAAAAATTTGTTTGATGAATGCTCATTGGTTCAGAGTGGACCATCGATGATAATAACCACCTCTGTGCTGTTAATGTGCAAACAAGCATTACTGTCTTCTGATTTGATTGATAGCACTCATCCTTGCAGATAGGAAGCCCTAATTAAATGTCAAAAGGGACTAAATTGCAAAGCATGAATTGTTTCTTAATTAAAGAGAGAGAGCAATTGAATTAAATGATCTGGTAATTTTTTTTTTAAATGACCATGCCGAATCCTTAGAATTATCCTCAGTTTCTTTCTTGTCTAGGTTACAAATGAGCGCAGAGGGGTGGGCATTACACCGTCAGTAGTAGAGCCCAGAGAAGGAAACCTTGGCACTGCCTCAGTGAGCGGATCCCAGCATTCTTGGCCCTTACTACTACTCTCTTTCACACTTCAGTTTATTCTTTCCAACTTTGAGTCATTACTATACAAGGGGGTTTTTGTTTTGTTTTGTTTTTAAATAATTCCTGCCACATTCGTGTCCCATAATATCTTTCTTTGGTTCATGTTTTCTTAATGCACACTGATCCCAAAGCAGATAGGACTATATCTTAACCAGTAACTGGTATAAATTGTCATGAGCCAAGGGTCACTTGAAAATATATAACAAATTCTAGGGGCACCTGGCAGGCTGAATTGGAGGGGTGTGAGATTCTTGATCTTGGGATCAGGAGTCTTAGCCCTGCATTGGGTGTAGAGTTTACCTGAATAAATAAAAACTTAAAAAAAAAAAATTGTCAGCCTGCTGGGAAATCAGGTCCACACGGAAGGAGCAGAAGAACTCAGAAAGAGCCCTTCTCTTGGATGCCAAAGATGTCCTTCCCCCTTGATGATCAGCTTTGTATGATGGGCTCTGTCTGAGCTGAAAAGCTGTATTTGAAATGACCATTCAGGTCCTCCCTAAAGCCAGGCAGCGAGTCAGTAGCCAGTGGGGAACAGCGTGCCCCACCGTGGGACCCATATAGGACTTTGGTGACACTGCAGGGTTTCCAGTCCCAAGAGATGAAAAGCTTGTGACTATCCTGATCATTTCTTTGTTGAGTAGGAATTCCTGATTGTTTTTTTTCCCCTTGCATTCAACAGTTGTGATTACTTTAACATCTTCCCTATTTTACTTTCCAACCATGTTACCCACTTTGGATGCACTGCTCTCCGGGCCTCCTTACGTCCCTTGACAAGTAATGAGCTAGAATTTGGAACTGACATTTAGCAAGCCCCTATTTTAAGGTAATTTGTATAGCCTATCTCCATTAATCTTCGTATCAACCTTGAGAGATCGGTATCATGATCTCTATTTCACAGATGTGAAAACTTTGCTGAACGTTACAGAGCTAGAGATTTCAACAGCCTGCTGGTTCACCCTTGCCCCGTGCCGTCTCCATGAATGTGCTGGAGTTGTTTTTAGCAGTCACATCATGGCTCAGTATCCTGGCAGTTTTGCCGAGATTCCTAGTGTTGTATTCCTAGGGATAAAATCAGCACAGCTATGCCCATGACTTCTTTTCAGTTTGGAATCACTATGACCATCTCATCCAGAGATGACAAATAGGGTTCATCTGAATGTCCGTGCCAGACACAAGGCAGAAGGTGCCTGAAGATCTGCATTGGGAGATTGTTGGAGGGCTTAGCAGGAAAGGGTGATTAATTAGAAATGTCTCCCATGGGCTCTAGATCAGTGGCATGATGGGTAACATGAGTTTGCCATGCTTGATGTAATCTTTTCTGGAAGTACTTAGGTGCTTGTCATTTCCCAGTGAACATTTACATGCTCTATGTTTTCTCCTTTTGTTCATAACATAGCAGCCTTGGGTTTCCTGTTACCTCTTTGGAGACCCAAGTTTTAAAATTTAAGTCCAGTGTTGTGAAGGTGCTGGGGAAGCTTTGTTATTTCTCTTCTTTACATAACCCAGTGTTATCTATGTACTGAAGGTGATAACAGCTAAACCAATACAGGTATTTCATAGAAACCAATCCTAGGACTAGAGCCTCCCTGACATTCTATAATCTGTTAGAAAAAAATAATATTCACAGAATATACAGAAAGGTTTTGCCGATTTTTATACTTGTCATTCCTAAATCTAAAAATGTTTGCCTCTGTCTCTACAAGTCTGATGTTAAATGGATCCCATAATCCATTTGGAATTTCAGAGATAAAATTTTTCTGAGCTTGAAGACCAGCTTAAGGGTTCAAAAACAGCTTTGTCTTGAGAATTTCACTATTTAACTTGTGGTCTAGATCTCAATAAAAATTATTTTAAAAATTTACCTGTGTTTTTTACAGCACCAAATAATCCTTTTTCTTCCTTCTCAAACTTACTTAGGCCCCAGATACCACTTTGCAGGTAGACTTCTAAGCAATATCTGAGAAGGTCATATTTTCTAATACCCATAAAAAGAAAATGAAATCCTTTGCCTTGAAATGATTTTTTTAAATGTAAGTTTAGACTATGTTTGGCGAGAAGGAAGTGAAAACATATGTATGAGGTTACAATTAAAGTTCTTGTGTTTCGAGAGTAAGGAAAGCACAGTAATTTCTTTCCTACAAAAAATTCTTACATTTAAGAGGATGAATGATTTCATCTTCAGTGGTCAATTCATAATTATAATATGCTCTGCTTAGTATTTGCATGCTGAGTGTTGGTTTAAAAAAACAAGTTGACTCTAAAAACTAAAATTATCTGCTCCAAATTACAGTATTTTCTTTGAAAGTTTTGTCTTTTCTCAAGTACCCCAAGCAAAGGCAAATGAAATGAGAGCATAAGTCCTATGGCAGCCTCAAGAGAAAATTCATTTTAATTGCATTGATCTTCCTTCATAAGGTTAAATACAATTGTTCCCCAAGTTATATATCATTTTTATTGAGGTTAATGTTGAGTCAAGATCTAATTTCAGCAGCTTCTTAAAATTATTTTAACTGTTTCTACCAGCTACATGAGGATACTTCTTGTTCATTTGAAATTTCAATTCATAATGTCTTATTCTACTTAGAAATAGTTCAATGTGCTTTTAATAAATTAATAGGAGTATGTGCTAGTTATGTAAACAAACATCAAAAACTTCCATTTCTGAACATGGCAAAATTGATAGCATTACAACAAAACAACAAAAAAACTTGTAGTTCTATAAGTTTTGAAACATGGCCTCACATTCTTTAACCCATTGAGAGGTGATGTCAGTACCCCTCCCTTTGGATATGGGCAGGTTTTGAAAGCTGCAACCATAGAGCTCAGCAGAAGTGACACAAAATGATCTGTGATGCTGGAACACAAATGAACATGAAACTCGCTTGCAGGAAAACTTGACCTGGGAGCCCTAAGCCACTTGTAAGGAGTTCAGCTACCTGGAGGGCACCGTGTTGGAGAGGCCCCATGTAAGTTATCTTGTTGATGGCTCCAGTTGAGTCCAGTCTTGCTGTCCTCCTCACAGAGGTATCAGACATGAGTAAAGAAACCCCCAGATGATTCTGGCTCCTGGTCCTCTGAGCTACCTCCAGCTATTCAAGCCTTCTCAATGGAGGCCCCTGACCTCATGAAACAGAGACAGTCCATCCTCCCCATATCCTGTCTGACTTCTTCACTAACAGAATCCATGAGCACAATAAAACTGTGGCTATTTTATGCCCCTAATTTTGGAGTGATTATTCAACAATAGGTAAGTGAAGCATAACTTGGTACCTGGAAAAAGGACTGCGATCATAATAAAACCAAAAACGTGGCATTTGGGGGCCACATAGCAGATGGGAGACCCATGGACTTTGAGGAACATGAAGTGAAATACAGAGGAACATTGAGTTGCTTTAGGGGAGTTGGAGGAAAAGAGGATCCTTGTTAGTGGAAAGTTTGGTAACATTGTCACCCGTGAGAAGAGCGGAAATACAAGATACACCTAATGAACTCTGTGATCTAGCTGAAGGGGTTTCTGTGCAGAATATCAAAGGTCTCTCTTGGCTTCATTTTTGCCTATAAAAAAATGTGAGAGAAGAAAAACAGATTAAAGAGTTTGGAAAAAGCCACCAGTGAGTTTTCTCAGCTAGTCAGGGGTTCTCAGACTAAGAAGAAAACCTCAGAGAAAGGACAAAATGCTAGTTGGTATCAGGATACTGCGGTCTCATGAAGAAGACGAAGCTTGGGGTATGACTTTTACACCTGTATTTAGGTCTCACAGACCCTTTTCAAACAAACAAAAATCTTCTAGGGCTCTTCAGTGTGTCTTAAGTGTTTCCCATTAAATGGAGACTTTGTGAGAGAGACAGATGAACATAACTTGATGTAACAGACAAATGGAAGAATTTTAAGGTCATGGTTCCTTTGCTGCCTCAGTGGAGGTCCATGATAGAGAGTGTGCCCTATCTTTTTGAACCTGAGTCTCTGTTGCAGTAATTCTATGCCTGTCTCAGCCCTGAAGGTTGATATAGAGGGCTAGATTACTGGTCTGTTTAGTTCATTGGTCTTTCAATCCTTTGAAATCCTATCTGAGCAACTGTACCCCAGGATTCTCATCCACACCTGGACCAGATTTAGTTAACAAAATCCCGGTCCTCAAAGCTGAACTTGATATTGTAGAAGGATGGGACTTTTGTGATTTTTTTTTTTTTTTTTGACGAAGTGATTATATTTTGCCTGTGGGAGAAATGTAAATACTTGGGGCCACTGAACCAATTGTGGCAGTTTTTTTTTTTTAAGATTTTATTTATTTATTTATTTAACAGACAAAGATCACAAGTAGGCAGAGAGGCAGGCAGAGACAGAAAGAGAAGCAGGCTCCCCGCCGAGCAGAGAGCCCGATGCGGGGCTCGATCCCAGGACCCTGAGATCATGACCCGAGCCGAAGGCAGAGGATCAACCCACTGAGCCACCCAGGTGCCCCCAATTGTGGCAGTTTTAAAACTTGGCCTTAAAATCTTTGATTAGGAAAATCTAGAGGTGAGGTTCTATAGATTTCCACTGCATGAACATGGATACTGATCATTTGTGTCTTCTTCCATTTCTCATCCATGTCCTCTAGTTTCCAGTGCAAGATCTTTTACCTTATTGGTTAAAAAATTTATTCTAGGTATTTTATTGTTTTTTCTACAACTATAAATGAGATGGTTTTCTTTCTTTTTTGGTTAATGTATAAAAACAGCTGATTCTTGTACACCGATTTTGTATCCTATAACTTTTTAAAAAGTCTTTTAATTTAAATTCAATTAATTAACATATAATGTATTATTTGTTTCAAGGGTACAGGTGTGTGATACACCAGTCTTATATAACCCCCAGTGCTCATTACAACACATATCCTCCACAATGTCTATCACCCAGCCACACTATTCTCCCCCCCACCCCCACCTCCAACAACCCTCAGTCTGTTTCCTATGATTAGGAGTCTCTTACGTTTTGGCTCCCTCTGGTTTCATCTTGTTTCATTTTTTCCCTCACTTCCCTTATGATCCTCTGCCTTGTTTCTTGAATCCCACATATCAGTGAGGTCATATGATGATTGTCTTTCTCTGATTGACTCCTTTCATTTGGCATAATCCCCACAATACCCTCTGGTTCCATCCATGTCATTGCAAATGGCAAGATTTTGCTTTTTGATGGCTGTGTAATCTAGTGTGTGTGTGTACATGTGTGTGTGTATACATACACCATATGTATAATATATATGTGTGTGTATATATATACATATATATATATATCTCACATCTTCTTTTATCCATATTTATTGTGAGAGAGAGCATGTGCATGCAAGCATAAACATGTGCACAGGGAGGAGGGGAAGAGGGAGAGGGAGATAGAGAATCTTAAGCAGATCCCATGCTGAGCAAGAAGCCTAAAGTGGGGCTTGATCTCACAACCCTGAGATCACGAATTGAGCCCAAATCAAGAATTGGATGCTTTAACTGACTGGGCAGCCATGTGCTCCATGGATCATGTAACTCTACTGAATTTGTTTATTCTAACAGGTATTTTGGTGGTCTTTAGAATGTTTTATTTATAAAATTATTTCCTATGCAAATACAATTTTAGTTTTTTCCATTCTGTTTGGATGCCTGTTATTTTTTTTCTTGCTTGATTGGTCTAGCTAGGGCATCCACTACTATGTTGAATGGGAGTGGTAGGAGTGAGCATCGTTTGTCTTGTTCTGATCTTAAAGGAAAAGCTTTTAAACTTTCACTGTTGAGTATGATGCTAGCTGTGGGCTGGTCATATATGTCCTTTATAATGTTGAGGTTTGTCCCCTGTGTACCCAATTTGTTCAAAGTTTTATCATGAGTTCAGTATTGTTAGATGGTTTTTCTGTTATCTATTGAGATGATTGTGTGATTTTTTTTATCTTTAATTCTGTTAATGTGATTCATCACATTATCTGTACATATATATACATACATATATATATATATATACATACATATACATAATGTGATGTATCACATTAATTGATCTGTGCATATTGAACCATCCTTGTATCCCAGAGATGAGTCCCATTTGATCATGGTGTATGATTTTTTAAAAAAATATTTTATTCGTTTATTTGCCTGCTTGTGATCTCTGTCAGAGAGGCAGGCAGAGAGAGAGGTGGAAGCAGGCTCCCTGCTGAGCAGAGAGCCCGATGCAGGGCTCTATCCCAGGACCCCGGGACCATGGCCCGAGCTGAAGGCAGAGGCTTTAACCCACTGAGCCACCCAGGCGCTCCAGTGTATGATTTTTTTTAATGTGCTGTTAAATTCCGTTTGCTAGTCTTCAGTTGGGAATTTTCACAGCTATATTTATCAGATATATCTGTAATATTTTCTTCTGGTAGTGTCCTTATCTAGCTTTGGTATCAGGGTAATGCAGGCTTCATATGAGTGTTCCCTTTCTTTGATTTTTTGGGAAGAGTTTGAGAAGTGCTGGAGTTAATGGTGGAGTTCACCAGTGAAACAGTCTGTGCAGGAACCTCGCTTAGGTTCTGAGCACACTGCAGGGGAGAAGGCTTCGGCTAGCCTCGGGGTAGTAATGGATCCTGAAAGCATAACTCACAGAAAGGTTGGGAGGAATGTGTAGTCTGGTATAGAACCGGTTAAGCTGTATTCAAACACATAAAACACTGTCCTTGAGCAGAGTTAAGCCTTTTCCAAAGAGTTAGGCTTCAGAGGGCTAACGTTGCTATAAGAAAG
The DNA here is from genome assembly GCA_003697995.1 of Taxidea taxus jeffersonii. Classification (NCBI taxonomy): domain Eukaryota; kingdom Metazoa; phylum Chordata; class Mammalia; order Carnivora; family Mustelidae; genus Taxidea; species Taxidea taxus. The sequence continues at coordinate 402,426 of ML106091.1, read as the reverse complement.
CATTTGGCTTTGCCAAGGGACCCCAGAGATCCTCAACAAAAACTGTACAGTGTCTCCTGAGGGCTGAGGTAGGTCAGGTAGCTGCTGGATGGCCATCTGTTGTGGAAGTTGGAAGAACGCCCCTTCCAGCTCTGAAACTTAGTGACTCAATGACAATACTTATCAGTTAAATTAACAAATGATTCTGTTAGACACCGAAGTTTCAACAAAGACTCCCTCTATTCATTCTTTGCTATGTGATAAATATTAGCAGCAACTCAGAACTTGGGAAAAATATTTAAACCTTCTTCAGAGACCTCTGTGTGAGCCCTAACATGGTGTCCTGACACTCTGGCTTTCTGGCCTCGGCAGCAGGGGCCATGTCACCTCCTGCTTGGAGAACCAGGCTCTCGTGCCTGTGAATCATAGAAATCTTCTTCACACCAGCATAAGAAATATGTGTGATTTATCTTCAGTTTCAATAGAGCTGTTACACAACATCCAAAGGCAAGAAGTACAGTCCAGGGTAAAGGAGCTCATCCTGGGAAAGCCATCAGGCAGCCATTCTGTTTTTTTCCTATGTCTGTCTCAATCTCCATAGCCACATGGTCTTTTTATGCTCTTAGTCCATTAGCTTCATTCTGCTCTCTACAGATGAGCGTTCTCAGCTTTTCCCCAAACAAGGCTGTATCACAGGTCTACCTGCAGGCTTAGAGACCTCTTGGTCTTGATTGGCTGGTTTGGATCAGGAGTCCACGCCTGCTCTGGGTGTTGTTGGCCAGTGACAGGTGGTAGAAATGGGAGCCCTGTCTCTCTGTATAGAAGGTAAATCTCAGAGAAAGGGAGCAGGCATTGAACACAGAAGTTACCTCAAGGGGTTACTGAGATGACAAAGTGACAGGAAGTTTTACCACAGTACTTGGTACAGAGGAATTGATATATAAATATTAGATTTAGTGGAGTTACAAATACAGCAAGCAAAAAAGTTGACCTGAGAGAGGAGTTTTGCATGGGAGTGAATTATAAGTTCGTATACTGGCTCACAGAATTCAAATTTGTGTCTTAAGAGAGTTGCAATCCATAATATCACGGATGTCCAAGATCACTATTAATAAGCCAAGATAGTGATTTCTAAACTCAGTAATGTCAGAGATCTATTATAGTTACTACATGTCTCTTTGAAACATCCTACTACTAAAAATTGCAAAGATAAACAAAAAGGCCAAGAGTTCAATATTTAGTTTCTAAGATACAATATTGATCGTGGCCAAATAAGACAGGCCTAGGCCACCTGGACATTTCAAATTTGTTTCCACATATGACCAAAATAATAATTTAAATGCAGCAGGAAGAATTGTTGAATATGTTACATCTTTGAAGTTTGGTGGTTTTTTTTTGGAAAGTATTAGGTAAACTTTGATATTTTACTTAAAATCATCCATCACTTCTAGTCAAATTTTCATTGGGAATATCAAAACTATCCTGATGGGGTTAAACGAGGCTCAAAGACTGAGAAAATTGCTTTATGAGAAAATATAATCTATGGAGCTGTAAGCTCTGAGTTGGTGTGATCTTAGATGACAAAGCCAATTATAGGCATATCCATTGGCTCCTTACTGAGAGCTAATTTAAGCTAACATTATTTCATATAATATTGCTTGGGAACGAAAGAAATCCTTTGCTTCTTAGATACATAAAGCTCTTTCTGACTTCAAAGGGAATTTTGCCTACTTTAGAAACTGGATCATGTTTCTCGACATATTACCCTTCTATGATCTCCCTTTTCTCTTGACTTCTTTTTAGTTCCCTGATGCCTGGAAATTTTGATGGACTATATATTCATGGATGGGTGCAGCTCCCATGCTAGTCTGCATTCATGCCGCTCCCGTTTACCTCAATGGCCTAAGGAGCATTTAAGAAAAGTTCTGTTGGCATACTCCTGAGAAATGGCACATTTTAGCAGATGTAAGTTGAAAAATGTATCTGTATATATTTAAAACACTAAAGGATGTGCTGTATAAGAAAATAAGTAGTCCACAGCGTTGGCAGGATGAAGAGAGACACGTGTTCTGTTTTCTCTCTAGTGCACCAGTAAAGTGCTTTGAAATGCCTGTCTGGGGTCAAGTAAGAGGGTAGAGAAACTATAGCAAAGGGTTGAATCTTATAAATTATTTGATCTTTAAAAAATTAATAAAATACAGGCCATTGGCTCTTGAAATTCTTTCAAATGGAAGTGTATCATTAGTCTTCTTTACCTCTGTGAAGTAAAAAAGAGAGAGATAACTGTCTTTGTCAAGACTAATTTCATTCAACAGATATATGCAAATTGATATTTTAGATGAAGATGTCTCAACTAAAGGTCAAGAGCATTCCCCAAACTAAATCTGGTTTCAAAGGGCAAAGAGGAATTCCAGACTCATTTGTTTTTATCAATATTTTGCTGCCCCCACAGTGCACACATCCTAATCGGATTCAGTCCTAGCAGAGAAGCCTGACAACAACTCCCTGATCTGTAATGGTCCCCCCTCTAGAGTCGAGATAGATTCATATGACAAACATGGTCTGTGGAAACAGACCTTGATCCTTGCTGTCAATCATCATTTTATTTCAGTTTGGGAAAGTAATGCCAAGCTCAGTTATTGGAGTTGTTTTCTTAATTAATTGAGATGATGGGATCATAACTAAGATTTTGGCAGCAGTGCCTAGAATAGACTTATTAATGATGATCAATTATGACCAGGTGGACTTTCTGACAGCTGATTTTTACCTGACAATATGTGTAAAGGCTTTAATTAGATAAATATAGCTAACAAGCTGACCTCACCATCTGCTGTCATTTCTCTTCCTGGGTAGAACATTGCCGTCAATGCACATGGAATATTCACCCTGTCTTGGGCAGGCTCCCTCAGCCCGCCCTGCACGGGCCTTACAGTCCATCCATCCGTATAGCCAGTGGTTGAGTGCCTCTCAACCTTGTTATAGCCTCATGATCAGGAAACAATTTTCCAAAGCTGGTTGGTGAGGTTATAAACAATTCTATTCTTACTCCAAACCCAAGTGAGTAAGTTAGGGCCCTTTCTCTTTTGGGCAGTTAATAAGGAGCTTCACATCCAAACATTCTCAGGCTCAAAGGCTGGCCTTGCTGTGACGGCTGGTGGCAGGCAGCTGTGGTGACATGGTCTTATAGTGGCAGAGGTACAAGGGCACAGACTGGAGCCGCCATACCTGACTCTGGTCCTCTTCCGGCCTGAGGTGTTCCTTTCCCTGGCAGCAGGACTATAGGAGGGAATGGCTCACAGGTGAGCTCTTCTCCCCTCTGCCCGGGAATTCCCTGCTGTCCCTTAGGAGCTTGCACAGAGCTCCCGTGGGTTCAGCTGAGGCTCTTTGGCAAGACCTGGAAGTTCCCCTTTTCCCTCTGCCTCCTCTTGCTTCTCTTCCCCCTCATGGTGTTGTTCCTGTGCTCCCCGATAATGCCCTGCACCCGAATCTCTCCCACAGTCTGCTCCCAGACACCCGAGCTACACCATACAGCTAGGTCACAAGAGCTTGCCTGCAGACAAATATTGGATTTGGTCCAGGCTGAATTTTTGCCTTAAAACTTCACATCTTTATGCATCTTCCCCAGGGATAAGAAGGATGGTGGCTTTATCATGCACTTTATTACAGAAGACAGTATACTGATGGCTACATCTTATCCGATTATTCATGTATATTCTCTCAATGCCTACAGTCATATCAGGTACAATTAAAACACTCATGCATTCAGTCAAGAATTTTTAAGCCTAAGTGGACCTTAGAATGCCTTCTGTCCACATCTTGTTCATTCCTATGGAGGATCCCGCTGTTTTCCCTCTATAATTAACTCCTAGAAATTCCCCTAAACTATGGTTTTGCCCCTATAAAGTTTGTGTGCATAGAGTGTGTGCAGATAGTATGCTTTAAGAGTTTGGTTTTAGACAAGCTGAACATGAGACATTTAATAAATACTCAACCAGAGAGATAACAAGTAATCTGTTTGGCAGAGCAATCTTGGGACTCCTGGGTGATTCAGTTGGTTAAGCGTCTGACTCTTGATTTCAGCTCAAATCATGATCTCAGGATTGTGAGATTGAGCCGTGCATCGGAATCCGCACTGGGTATGGAGCTGGCTTAAGATTTTCTCTCTCCCTCCCTCTCTGCCCCTTGTCCCCCACACCCACCACTTCTCCTGCTCTCACTTCTCTCCCTGTCTTAAATATGATAGAGCAATCTTGAACTCAGAAGAAAATGTGGAGGTTAACATAAAACTCCTATATAAAACCATGGGAATGGAGTGAGTTATCTAGGGAGAGTGGGAAGAGAGAGAAGAGGGCTTAGGATGAGCTTGAAAATTCATTCTAGAGGCCTGGCAGAGGATATAGGGTCTACAAAGGAAACTGAGAAAGAGTGGCCAGAGTGAGAACAAACAAAGAGAATGTTACATTCTGGATGTCCGCGTTTTAAGAGAGACAGGGTGGTCAATTATGGCTTTTTAAAGAATGATAGCTTTTTTTGAGAGATAACTCACATATCATAAACTTTGCCATTTTAAAATAAACAATTCAGAGACTTAAGCATCCATTACTACTATCTCATTCCAGAATATTTTTATCTTCCCAAAATAGAAACCCCATGTCCACTATCAGCCTCTCCTCATTTTTCTTTCCCCCAGCCACTGACAACCACTGATCTCGTTTTATCTCTATGAGTTTGTGTATGCTGGATATTTCATGTACATAGAATCCTGGGACTGACTCCTTTCATTTATGCTTTCAGGATTCATCATGTTGTAGCATTATCATTAGTTTCTTTTTTTTAAAAGATTTTATTTATTTACTTGACAGACAGGTCACAAGTAGGCAGGGAGGCAGGCAGAGAGAGAGGAGGAAGCAGGCTCTCCGAGGAGCAGAGAGCCTGATGCAGGGCTCGATCCCAGGACCCTGGGATCATGACCTGAGCCAAAGGCAGAGGCCTTAACCCACTGAGCCACCCAGGTGCCCCATTATCATTACTTTATTCCTGTTTATTGCTAAGTAATATTATATCACCTAGAAATACCACATTGTTTCTGTTATTCATCAGTTGATAAACACTTGGGCTGCTTTGCTCTTTGGATATTATAAATAATGCTGCTATGAACATTTGATATATAAGTTCTTGTGTTAATTATGTTTTCAGTTCTCTTGTGTATATACCTGAGAGTGGAACTGATGGATCATCATATAACTGTATTTAACAGTTTGAGGAGCTCTCAGACTATTTTCAAGATGGTTTCATTATTGAGTGAGCGTTCCATTTTCCCCCATCCTCACCAACATTTTATATTATCCATCTTTTTTGATTATTAGGATTTGATGGTTAGGATTTGATCTTTTTTGATTAATATTTGATTAATATTATTGTTATCCTAGTTGGTGTCCAGTGGTATCCCATTGTGGTTTTGATTTGCATTTCTCTGAAAACTAATGGTATTGGGTACTTTTTCATGTGCTTATTGGCCATTTTTATATTTTCTTTGGCGAACTCTCTGTTGAAATCCTTTGCCAGTTCAACTGGGTTATAAGTGAGGTGTAGGAGTTCTTTATATGTTCTGGTTATAAGACTCTTGCCAGATAGATGATTTGCAAATATATTCTCTCATTCTGTATCTTTCTACTTTTTCTTTTTTTTTTTTAAGATTTTATTTATTTATTTGACAGACATTACAAGTAGGTGGAGAGGCAGACAGAAAGAGAGGAGGAAGCAGGCTTCCCGTGGAGCAGACAGCCCGATGTGACGCTTGATCCCAGGACCCTGGGATCATGATCTGAGCTAAAGGCAAAGGCTTTAAACCACTGAGCCACCCAGGCGCCCCTCTTTCTACTTTCTTAAGTAGGTTGGTGCCCTTGGAACCACAAAAGTGTTAAATTTAGATGAAGGCCATGTTACCTATTTTTAGTTTTATTGCTTGTCTTTTTGCTGTCATGATGAACTGTGCTTTGAGTGCTGGGAGAGATGGGGGTAAAGTGGAGACAGAGAAGTACCCACAGGCTTGGCAACAAGAGTCATTTGTGACCTTGGGAGGTTTATAAAATGTTGGGGTTGGACTCCTACTGCCAGAGTAAATTGTGAGGGACTAAGAAGACCACCTAAGCCACCTTCTGGTCCTGAGGCACATGGGGTATAGAAGTAAGGAAACATCCTCTAGTTGAGATGGCAGCAGCTTGCAGGGGCGGGGTCCTCCGAGGGGTCAGATTTTAGTTGCGGAAGTCATAGGGATGTCCAGGAAAGTGGTTAAAGTCAGAGAATAGTTGTTGGTCAGTGTTTGGAAGTTAGAGAAGGCACAGAGGAAGGTTAGGAGGCTGGTGTATGATTGATACATTGAGCCACGTTGAGGAAGGACCTTGGAGTGAATTCTAATTGTTCCTTTGTCTTCACACCAGTAGAACAAGCCTCAAAATCCTGAGGTGATGTATCCAGCTAAAGACCTCTGGCTGCCAGGGAGCCAAGAAGACATGAGTGCACTTGACTGAGTACTGCCTCCCACCAATACCCACAGAGGAGGCTTCCCCTCACTGAAAATGGGGATTAGATTCTGGGTTTTTATTCCTCTCAAAAGACAAAAGTCTGCTACATAGACCAGTTGTTAAATTTTTGTGTCTTCTTTAAAAGAATCTTCTAGATAAAATCCTCTGGGCTAGGTGACAGAGATTCAATATCAAGTCAAATTCACATATAAATATCTGACTTGCTGTCACTTTTAACTGTCTGTTTGGTCTAGATGGTTTGAGGTATGAATTCTATCAGCCTAGATTTTTTTTCTTTTGGAAAGTGTAATCTTCAGAACTATTTTTAAGGCATCATATATCCCTAGAGTTAAAGTATTCTCAACACATGCACATGCACACGCACGAAGAAGACTCATTAAAAATAATCTTTCCTGGGGTGCCTGGGTGGCTCAGTCGTTAAGTATCTGCCTTTGGGAAAAAAAAAAAAGTATCTGCCTTTGGTTCAAGTCATTATCCCAGGGTCCTGGCATCGAGCCCCATAACAATCTCCCTGTTCCGTGGGAAGTCTGCTCTCTCTCTCTCTCCCCCTCTCCCCCTGTTGTGTTCCCTCTCTCACTGTGTCTCTCTCTGTCAAATATAGATAAATAAAATCTTTAAAAAACCCAACCCTTTCATGTATATGTAAAAATATGCTAAATGTCTACTTTGATTTATCCCATTCCACTTACAGCTGTTTACTGCAGTACAAATATCCAATGAGAAGTCCCCGGCAAACATGGTTTAATTTTACCTGCATCAATCTTTTTTTTTTTTTTAAAGAAACATGAAACATGAAATTTTTAAAAATTTGTTTATTTGACAGACAGAAATCACAAGTAGGCAGAGAGGCAGGCAGAGAGAGAGGGGGAAGCAGGCTCCCTGCTGAGCACAGAGCCCTATTCGGGGCTCGATTCCAGGACCCTGAGACTATGACCTGAGCCGAAGGCAGAGGCTTAACCCACTGAGCCACCCAGGTGCCCTCCATGGATGAAATTTGATCGAAGTTTAATTTTTTTCTCTCCACATAATAATCCCCATGTTGCAGGATGGGTCAATGGCTTGGATCCATGACCAGTAATCTTTGCTATGTGTGTGCAGATTCCATTCCTAGACCCAAGACCACCGCTATGGTGCTTCACATTTCCAACTGACAGTGAAGGGGAAAGGCTGTGGTCCAGGGTATGAAGCTTGTCTTTATATTAGAGCTGCCCCAGGATTTGCATACACCACTTAGGATCACACTCCATTAGTCTAACTGTAGTCACGTAGCTACAAGGGAGGCTAAGGAATGTCTTTGCTATGAGCCCAGCTAAAATAAATGAGTTCTAGTATCAATAGAAGGAGATAATGGGTACTAGGAGTGAAGCACTGTCCACCAAATCAGGGGACAGCTAATATGTGGAAGTCTTAACAGTTTTCTGTGATGACCTCAGTCCTTGTTGCATTGCATTTGGAAGAGGGTTATCCTATTGAACAAGGACTCTTTCCTGTTAAACAGCACATGGGAGGAATGAATGTGGGGTCTCTCTGAGCTGCGAACTCAAGCCTTGCCATGCACTGGCTCTGTGACTGAGTGAATGACTTTTCTGTGCTTTTGCTTCTTCATAAAGATGAGAGGGATGAAAAGTGTCTACTACAGCAAGCACTTGCTTATGTTAATTTGTATTCTAGCAGCCACCGAGGGTCATTAACTGCTTTTTGGCTATTTTGGGGGGGCTATTAATTTTTTAAATGAAAATATCCTGAAATTGTTTGTATTGTTCCAATGTGGATTGTACTTTTATCAAACTGTGGCCCAGTTTGATAGGCTTCATCTTCTGTAACCTTTCCAAGGTCATCCCTTATTCCTCCCCAAAGTTCTCTTCCATTCCCAGCACCTTTGTTGTTTCCTGTTTTGGCTCACTCTGCTTCCCCCTTCCAAAAAGCCCTTCCCCACAATTCACTTTGAGGATTTCCTTACACATTTTTCCCAAATCCCACCTTCCACCCTGGCCCCCAACAGGCAACTTTTGCCCACTCCTACTGCTCTGTGCTTTGAGCCTCCTGTTTTTCTAGATGCTCATTCTGTCTGTCAGTGGAAGGGACACTAGTCTTTCTGGCAGAGGTTTAACTGCCCCATGACCAACAATTGCCCTTTTTTGTTTGCCGTTAGAAATCCAGTTGTATTCAAGGCAACAACATGCTCAGCCCCAGGCAAATATGTTTACTTTTCCTGCCTACATTGCAGCTAGGGAGAGCTATGCCATACTGCTCTAGCCAGTGAGAGGTACTGGTGTCTCTGAAGGACTTCAGGAAAGCTTTTCTTGTACTCATGAAAGAGGAAGAAAGGTTAGTGCCCCCTTTTCATCCTTTTTTCTTTTTTCCCATCTGTGTATGTGGTGTCTGAAGCTGTAGCAGTCACCTTGTGCCATGAGGTAATACTCAGGAAGAAGAAACCAACTCTGCGAAGGGTGGTGTAATAGAAATAGAGAAAGAGCCCGAGTCCCGATTAGTATCATCAGGCAGCTGAACCCTTGTCCCCAGCCACCTTACTCTACATTTCTCAGTTTTGCCTTCTCCCCCTACATGTTGATAAATCCACCAACACTACATATCTTTCCCATACTCCCTTCCTATCTCCAGTAAAACGGTGTCCTCTTCAGTTCCACAGTCAATAATACTGGAAGCAGAACACAGCTATTAAATTTCCTTCTGCTCCACCTCTCCCCTCCAGACATCAGACTTTACCAGTTAACCCGGCCTGATCTGGGGCGGCCCAGCCCTCTCTGTGTGGGGCTCTGGAATTTTATCCTCAACATACCATCTTCTCTCTCATCTGAGATATGGTATCCCACTGATGGCCATGGGCTTCAGAATTGCTCTCTGGTGGGACGCTCTCTGGTGGCTCAGTTGGTTAAGCAGCTGCCTTCGGCTCAGGTTATGATCCCAGCGTCCTGGGATCGAGTCCCACATCGGGCTCCTTGCTCGCCAGGGAGCCTGCTTCTCCCTCTGCCTCTGCCTGCCACTCTGTCTGCCTGTGCTCGCTCTCTCTCTGACAAATTAAAAAAAAAAAAAATCTTAAAAAGAATTGCTCTCTGGTACAGATCACTTCTCCTCCTACCTGTTCTACCTATTAAAGGCTCCTGAGTCTTTGGTTAAGCCCAAGTCCTCCATGTAAATGTCAGTTGACAAAATTAAGCTTCTCTCTGCTCCTCACCTTGACACGAGTGTGGGATTCTGCTGGGCATTTGCGGCCCCTCACCTTAGTCTAGACGCTGGCATTCTCCTGTCCTTGAGAAGACTTCAGAGACACTAGTGGAACTGCCTGCTAGGCTCCTGAGCCTTCCTTGCCCTCCGGTTGCCCCTTCGAGTTCCCTTGCCCTCCTGTGATGACCCTTTTCTTCCCACGCTGAGCTTGCTGCACTGATACATCATGCCGATGCCATGATAGGAGATACCTAGAAGATTCGGGCCTGGTGTTCTTCTTGGTCCAGGTGGTGCTTAGCTGTTACGCCCTACTGATGATCAGCAACCCCAGCATCAGGGCTGACCTGGTAGGTGGGTCCGGCATCATGCCAGTCCCACTTGCCTGGTCTCCTTGCCAGAAAGCTGTCATCTCAGCCATAAACCATTTGGAAAATTGGTAACAGTTCTAGTAGCTTTGGGTGTGGGATTTGTCCTTTCCAGGATACCCTTGAAGCCCCAAGGGTTAGTGAGTTCCCCTTTTAAAACTAAAAAAAGAACTCTGAAAGGGTATTTATGAACATATAATAGGCACATAATAATGGTCGAATGAATGGATAATGAGTCACTGAGGCCAGGGAAACCCATGGGTCAGAATAACAATAATGCTCTCTTTTCATAGTCTGTCTTCTGAACAGCTTCAGGGAGTTTGGCCTGGTTGTAATTGATAAGGAAAATAGGAGTCTAATTCTTTCCAGGGCTGTCTTGTCTAATTAACACTACAATTGATAGCCAGTGGTTACATGAAAAAAAAAATGTTATCTTGGCATTTATGCTAGTAATTCCAAATGTGACACCAGTGACCCGGATATTGCTCATGGTAGAAAATACGAAAAGGACTTAATGTAAAACCCAACCTTTCAGGCCTTTGATGACCACCTCTGCTGCTCAGGATCTACTCACACCTGACCAGCCCCACAACCTACTTTTAATCCATGGGACTGGTTCACCAGCTGTTCCTTGAATCATTACATTTGATGGGGTTCCCAAGGCTATGCAACTAAGCTTCTCTGGATTTTTTATTTTTACACTAGGGAGAGGCAACAAACATTTTCATTTTCTCATTGCTGTTTTTAATGGAATGCCAGCATTTTGAGGGGTCATATTTGAAGTGATGACTAATTAATGAAAAAATGCTAAAGCCTAAAGAAAAGCATGAGAAAAGGTTTAAAAAAAATGACAAAGGGCCATCTTTATAATGTAGGTCAGTGAATGAGCCATAATAGTGAGATATGTTAGTCTACAAATAATTAACAGTTTAAACAATAAAATGTGTGTGTGTGTGCGCGCGCGCACGCGGACACACACATGTATGTATCTCTTCCTCTTTTTCTCTCTCTCTTTCTCTGATGCGCACACACACACACACACACACACACACACACATTCCAGTGAAGATTGAATCAAGGGTCAGTGTAGCTAGCTACATTACAGTAAACATATGGTTATATATAGCCCTGTGTTTTGATTTCTGACTTTTACTTCCCTTTAACATGAACCACCCACTTGCACTGCACCCTCTAAACTGCTCATTCCTTAGAACTACTCAGAAATGATCATCACCAGTACTCTTGGCCCATCCTCCTCTCCTTCCAGTTCTCATGCTTCTAGCATCCCTTCTTCCTTTCTTTTTGTCCAGACCTCCATTCACCTTCCAAGTCTATCAGAAACCCATCAGTTTTGACTTCCTTTCCTGCCTGACCTAACCCAGTGGTCAATCATGCCCTGCTAGTCCTCCGCTTGCATGAACAAGGAGGAAGGCAACTTTCCCCTACCTTCCTGGGAGCTTGTCCTTGGCCACTGAATGCTCTTAGAGAAATTCATAAAACTCCAATTGATGTCATCACAAATTTATGATCTCCAGTCACAGCTAGCCCTCCACACTGCCCTCAATACTTCAATGTGTTCACATCTCACCAACTTGAACAAATTTGGCCCAAATTTACCACTATCCTCAGGCCTACTTTACCAACTTATTGGCCTTACTCTCAGAAAATTATTCTTCTCCCACTACGTGGATAAAACAGGGTCCCTGGGAGTGGACTTTAAATTCCACTACGCCACTAAAAATGCTAGTCTGTATTCAACACCAGGAGGAAGAGGCATCCTTCTTCCTCTTCAAGAAAAATCCCTTTTCTGTCCACTGGATCCCATTCCCATGTTCAGGAACATCTTCCCCCACCCCGTAGGCCAACTCTTTCTCTCGCAGATGCATTCTAGTATTTCTATTGCAGATAGATCTCTTATATTTGTCCTTCCTGTTTCTCTGCACCTCTGCCTTTAGTCAGGTTGCCTTTAGTGTAAACCCCTTTGGATCTCCAGCTGATTCTTCTAGTCCATGCTCATCACCACTGCGAGTAATCTTACAGCAATCGTTCTAAAATCTAAGTCTTAACATGCCTTCCCTCCACTTGAAATCCTTCAGAGGCTTCTAACCATCACTAGGAAAAAAGTCCCAATTCCCTGGAGTGGTAGATGTGCCCTTCATAACCTGCCACCTCCTTAGCAACATGTCTCTATTCTTGCCACCTAATGCTTCTGCAATCAGAGCCCTCATACTACCCCCAAACACTACTGGCTACTGCGCCCTGCCTAGAATGTCTTGTCCCTGTCATTCGTGGTTCTCCCTCAAGTCTTTGATCAAGGGCTACCCCTTCTGCGGTGCCTTCCCTAACCACTTCACCCTTTATCCCCCATCCTAGGTTAGAAGCCTTAGCACCACCATAGTAGTTTCCTCCTGGTTCTTTTATAATCCTTTAATCCTTATCATTCCTTATATATTTGTTTGGCTATTTATCTGTTATTTACAGAAATAAATTAATCATAGAAAAATAAATACACATAAACAAAAAAAAAAGAAAGAAAGAAAACCCAAACCAAACCTATAATTCCCCAGATTTAATTGATACTAACCTTTTGGCATATATTCTAGAATATCTAAGTATATATAGGTGTATACAATTATTTGATAATGAGTTTATAATGTATATGCTATTTTTGTCATAAAAATTGTTTTTATTTTTTATTTTATTTTTTTAAAAGACTTTATTTATTTATTTGAGAGAGAGAGAGCGATCATGAGAGGGGAGAAGGTCAGAGGGAGAAGCAAACTCCCTGTGGAGCTGGAGCCTGATGTGGGACTTGATCCAGGAACTCCAGAATCATGACCTGAGCCGAAGGCAGTGGCTTAACCAACTGAGCCACCCAGATGCCCCAGTCATAAAAATTTTTAGTTAGCAGTGTTGTGAATATCTTTCCATGTCAATAAATAGGCATATACATGAAACCTTTCAAAAGCTGTTGAGAGTTACAAAGTATGGATATTTTATTCCATTCCCTGCTGTTGGCCATTCAGAATAGTTGTTTGCATCATTATAATCAACGTTGAAATGATTATGCATAAATGTGTACATTTCTGTTAGAGTTTTTGGAATAAGATTTTATTGATTTTTCTTAAGATTTTATTATTTGAGAGCAAACAAGTGGGGAGAGAAGCAGACTCTCTGCTAAGCAGGGAGCCCAACAAAGGGCTTGATCCCTTGCCCCTGAGATCATGACATAAGCCAAAGTCAGACACTTAACCAACTGAACCACCCAGCAGCCCCTTTAATTTTATTTTTTTAAAGATGTATTTATCTGAGAGAGTGAGTGGAGGAAGTAGCAGAGGGAGAGAATCTTTTAAGAAGACTCCACTCCCCCTGAGCAAGGAGCCCAACACAGGGCTCCATCCCATAACCCATGAGATCATGAGCTGAGCAGAAACCAAGCTGGCTTCTTAACTGACTGAGCCACCCAGGTGCCCCAGAATTAGTTTTTAGAAGTAAAATCTCTGGTTCAAGAGGAGTGTTGATAGATACTTTGTCCAATAGCCAGAATCATGGTGTTTAAATGCTTGTCTGTGTCTCTTCCTTCCCATCAGTCTGGAGCCTCTTTCAAGGTGGAAATACTGTCTCGTTAGTTTCTGTGTCCCCAGACTACACTTGGAGTATTGCCTGCTCATATCATAGTCAAGCATGTCATAAATTCAGGCCATTTAGCTGATTGCCCTTTTCTCAAAATAAGGAAACCCAAAACAGGGCTTCAGGATCATTAGTCCCAGACAAACTTAGTTCTAGTGTTTTCAAGAAAATCATCCTAACAGCAGGTCAAGCACAGTGTTTGAACCTATGTGTTGAATGGGATATATAGCATTATGAAGTCAGCATTTATGAGCTGTGCCACTAATTTCGTGATGATCACTTCACGTCCATAATGGCATTTCTTGTGATGTTATTTTCCAGCTAATATACATATTTTCCTTTTTCTTAATTAAGAACAAATTCCTGGAACATAGGGACAATTGCATTTCTTTGCCTATAAATTTGTGTTCTAAGTAGGCCCTAAATAAATGTTCTTGATCACCCAAGTCTGGTTTTGATAAAACTGCTATGGGGAGGGACAGGGACTTTTTCTGCTAACATTGTCAACCCTCGATAAAGGGCCAAATAAGAGACTTCATCACCTGTGCTCGCTGCTTAGATACAGTTGAAGGTGACTGTCTCTGCTCCATGTCACATGTCACTGACGGGTGACAGGCAGTGAGCCGGTAGTCTCGGCTGAGGCAGCTGGTGGGCATTGCTCATGGTCAAGTTGGAGGCCAAAGACCATTTCAGCCCCTCAAGTAAATGTACTTCAGCTTTTACCACCCAGCCTCCCCCTACACCCCTCCGTCCCCTTCAGCACTGTGTTTCTGATATTTTATGCCTCTAGCTTGAACAAATTGTCTGAATAACATACAGCCTTCCACCAGCTTAAAGAATGTAGGAATATTCTTTAAAAACCAGTATAAGGAATGTGGGAGAAAAGAAAATGAGTCTCTCAGAGCCGTTACCCATTCATCAGCCTGCTCAGTACGTTCGATGGGCTCCTACAGCAATGAAACAGCCAGGGCTTAAGGTTCAAAATGAACCCTAGGCCTTTCGCCTAAAACTTTGTGAAATTATGGTTAAGCGTGGTAGAGGAGGAGGAGGAAAACGGATTGAAATGCACTAAATTACAAAAAATGATGACTAAGTAACTGTATCCTGGAGGCCAGGATATAGTGCTCCACTCATTCCTGTAAAGGATTTGATTCCCACACTGAAGGAGAGTAGTGCCACTAGTTTCTGTAATCGTCCCATCTCCTTTCCCCAGGAGTACTGGATGGCCCTGGCCCCTAGTCCCCCAGCCACACTATGCACCAGCCAGACGGGGCCGCTACCTCTACTTCTTTTCCTCTGCTCCCCAGACCTGGAGGTTTCATGAAACACGACAAGGGCGTGGAAGGGGTGGTGGGAGAGAGTTGTAAGGCTGTTACCTTTTACTTGTGCAAGTAAAGATACTGGGATGGGGCACCTGGCTGGCTCAGTGGGTTGAGCATCTGCCTTCGATTCAGGTCATGATCTCAGGGTCCTGGGATTGAGACCTGTCAGGCTCTCTGCTCAGTGGGGAGTCTGCTTCTCCCCACTTGTGACTCTGGCATCCACTCTCCCTAACTATACAAAAACACAGACCACAGCTACACCCTCAAAGAAGAGAGAATAAAGTTCTCCCCAGGTTTGGACAGCTGGAAATCAAAGCCAACACAGATAATATATCCTCTTGTTCTTGTTTCTCTCTCCCTGAAAAATGTGTGAAAAAACTTTCTCATGGAGCAACGTTGGCATTCAGGAAACTCCCTCAGTCTATGCCTGTACGTTTTCCACTTTTTCCAAGCACATGCCTCGAAGCACTTTGATTCTATTTTGTTGTTCTGGGTCTCCTGTTCCCCTCCCCAAGCACTTGGACTCCTTTGCTTATACTCATCCTTTTCTTTCTCTGATTCTTCCTCCTGCTCTCCTTTTTCTTTGACCCCCATGGAGGTGTGTGATTCCATTGTGAACCAACCCGTTTTTCTCACCTCTTAGCTCCATTTCTCCCTATTCTGTTGCATTACATCCCTACTGGTCCTAATTAAAGTCCATTCCCAGAGCTATGAAGGGGAGGAAGCATTGACTCCTTGGGGTGGGAGGATCAGTCCACCCCATTCTCTTCTGAGAAGATTAGCAAAATTTACCAGATCCATGCCTGAGGCTGCTCCTGGCTTCTTGCCCAGGATTTTCCCACTTTCAGAAAATACTTTGAGTTGGCTGTTCTTTGGCCTTCTTATCTCTCTCTTTTGTAAATTAGGAATAATAATTTTAAAAATTGAAAAACTAAAAACAAAGCCAGATTGTCATCCATAACTTCACTACTTAAAACAACTTTTATCAGTTTGGTATATTGCTTAAAATTATGCACTTTAAAACATGTTCTGTGAGTGGGAATGGAAATTGGTGCAGCCACTGTGGAAAACACTATGGAGGTTCCTCGAAAAACTGAAAAATAGGAATGCCGTACAATCTGGTAACTCCACTACTGGGTATTTACCCAAAGAAAACAACAACAATCATTGGAAAAGATAGATGCACCCCTATGCTCATTGCAGCTTTATTTTTAATAGCCAAGATAAGGAAGCCACCTAGATGTCCCTCCAAAGATGAATAGTTAAAAAAGATGTGTGATCTACGCACAATGTAGTATTACTCAGCCATAAAAAAAAAAGTGAGATCTTACCATTTGCAACAATATGGTTGGACCCAGAGGGTATATTGCTAAGTGAAATAAGTCAGAGACAAATACCATCTGATTTCACTTATATGCAGAATCTAAAAAAACAAAGCAAAAAAAAAAAAAAAAAAAGAAAGAGACCCATGAATACATAGAACAAACTAAAGTGATGGTTGCCAGAGGAGAGGGGTGTGGGGTGGATGGGCAAAAAGGAGTGAATAGGAGAGGGAGATACAGGCGTCCAGTTATGGAATGAATAAGTTATGGGAATAAAAGATACAGGCTAGGGAATAGAACCCATAGTATTGTAATAGGTTGTATAATAACAGATGGTGGCTATACTTGTAGAGAGCATAGCATAACATAGACAGTGAATCACTATGTTATATACCTGAAACTAACATAACATTGTCAACTATATTTCAATTTATTTATTTATATTTCACTTTAAATTAAAAAATAAGTTCCTATGATCATAGTGTGCATATATTTTAAACCTTTTTTTTTTTCATTTCATATACTATTAGGGTTTCTCTTTGTGACCCGTCTTCAAACATATTTTAAAAATTAGGATGTAGGGGCGCCTGGGTGGCTCAATGGGTTAAGCCTCTGCCTTCTGCTCGGGTCATGATCCCAGGGTCCTGGGATCGAGCCCCGCATCGGGCTCTCTGCTCGGCAGGGAGCCTGCTTCCTCCTCTCTCTCTGCCTGCCTCTCTGACCACTTGTGATCCCTGTCTGTCAAATAAATAAATAAAATCTTTAAAAAAAAAATTAGGATGTACCATTCCGTTGATTGGATGTGTTCTATTTTATGTAACCATCTCTGTACTACTTTTTTGTGACTTGATATTTTTGCCTGTTGTTTCTCCATATATGCATGTCTCATTTTGAAATATTTTTTTAGCATAGATTTCTAGTAATGAAGTTTTGGCTCAAAGGACATGACCATTTTTAGACTCTTGATCCATATTAACAAATTATATTTGAAAAGGTTATCCTAATTTAGTGCCACCAGCTGTATCAATGGATACAACTTTTACCATATTTTTTCTAGAATTGAATTTTATATATGTCACTATTTTATATATGTAGCTAATTCCATAAGCAACAAATGTTACTTTGTTTTATTTTTCTTCCATTAGTGGTTTTGTTAATTTCCCATGTTTGTTTACCCCTCATGTTTTATAAATTACCTATTTGACTGTTAATAGTATTTCTCCCTTCCTTTCTGATACTTGTGCCTCTTAAGAGTGTCTTTATTATTTTATGAAATCAATATGTATGAATTCTTTATAAAGA
Source organism: Taxidea taxus jeffersonii (assembly GCA_003697995.1). Lineage (NCBI taxonomy): Eukaryota > Metazoa > Chordata > Mammalia > Carnivora > Mustelidae > Taxidea > Taxidea taxus. The sequence goes on along the minus strand of ML106091.1, from coordinate 384,775 downwards.
TATGAACATTGTCAGACTTAGAGCAAATTTTTTTTTTCTGTTCTTTTGTATTGGCTGTATTTTTCTTTGACTTACCTAAGTTTTGAAATTTAATACCATGAAGTCGGCCAACTTTTTGTATATTCTTGGGCTTAGGAAGTTGCCTTACCAAAAGGAATAAAAAGGTGAGAAAGACAGAAAAGGAAAAAGTTAGCCTGCTATCTGGGGTTAGTGTTTAGTTGTATTTGTTTTCATTTTTTGGGCCCAGCCATCAGATCACTGTGATAAATAGAGTCAAAGGTCACCACCAGATTCCCTCTCACTTCCTTTTGGGTAAGGAAGGGTTTGGAGGCAGGAGGTAAGATGGTATCATCTCCTGGGTGGGGAGCTTGATATCCTGATGAGAACTTCTCTTCCCCTGGGCTGGGAATAAGGATTTGGTTAGGCTGCAGGTAGTCAGGCAAGAGTTTGACCTACTGTGAGGGAAGGGACAATGGAGTAACAGGAGGACCCCCCCCCCCACCACCAAACTACTTCTCCACAGACTTCAGGCCCACTTAACAGTCACTGCATATTAACTAGTTTTTCCCCTCTTGGAGGGAAATAACCTGGGACTATTTATTGCCTGTTGTTCGCAAGTAAGTTATACTTAGCCGTGTGTGTATAGACCTGTGTGTACTTTTATCGGAACGAGAAAACTCACATAACTGACAGAACAGGAGCCTGTAAACTGGCAAAACTTGCAGAATCCTTTCAGAATCCTGTCTAAAAATTGTTGCGGTGGCTGCTTCCTGCTCCCACTGAGGAACAAAGAGGAGGAGCCTGAGCTCTAAACCTATTGCAAATGACTTCACCAATGGGATTAAAAAGTGTTGGTGTTCCTGCCAATCACTTCTGCTCAGGGAGGAGTTTCATATGGATCCAGAAACCCCTCCCCTTCTCTTCCTGCTACCTGGCCCCCTACTCCTTTACGTAGACACCTGGTTGCAAACAGAGTATGGGCTTCCCAAGGAGTTCTAGATCCTAATCAGCAATAGAAAGGAGGGGAAAAAATCATCCAGGGAACAGGAAACCAGTGTGGTGGTATCAGAATGTTTTAGAATACAGTTTTTTTAGTCTCTTAAAAGTGTACCACAGTCATATATGTATGTAGTTCCACAAAGCCACTGTGAAGGGGATCCCCTGCGATAATTCGGTTTCCAGCCATTTTCACTCCCCAAAGACAATTGTTTCAATTTTAAAAGTCATTTCTTAATGTTTGCCCTAGTATCTCTAAACAAAAAAGTATCTTAAATTGCTATCTTTTGCCTGCCTTTAAATTTTAAGCATTTTCTATTTCAGGGATCAAGGGCAGGCTGCCCAAAATGTGCTACTTTGGCATATTGATTACCTCAAATAAAACTTATTTTAGAGACAGTCTATGTAAGAAGGACATTCAGACCCTCCTCTGTTCCCCTAAAAGCCACAAATAAATCTCGCCTGTGAAAGGTACCCTTCCTGTATCAGGAGGTAGAGAGACATCCTTATCACCAAAGATAGGAAATTTAGAGCCAAGAAGGCTGTATAAACAACCCTCGTTCCTTTTTGCTAGTTTACTACCGCAGCTTAAATTCCCTTTAGAATTCCTTACCAATTGAAGGTCCCAACGTTAAGTTTTCTTTGTCCTCATGGATTTACTATCTCTTTGTCTAAAATGTATAAAGGCTTTGGTTCTTGTTTGGTCTCAAAGGCATAATTGGGCCTCCATGGCTCATGTAATAAAACTCCATGGCTTATTTTCTCCTGCTAATCTATCTCATATAAATTTAATTCTTAGCCCAACTAGAAGACCCCGGGACCAATGAAAATTTCTTCCTCCCCCTCACCTGACACAGTCAGCAGGATAAACTTCCACTGGACATTGGCTCTGAAGATTCTGCAGCTTTGAGAGAGATCTTGGGACTATGACATAAAACTGGAGGGTAAGACTTCTTCTGTTAGCCTCCTGAAATCTCTGTGGGGTCAGGTGGAGCAAGAGGGGTGAGATTTTTGTTGTCTCTAAGCTTAGCAGATCAAGTGCTGGAACTAATTCCTTGGGCTTCAGGACTCTTGGTAAAAATTTGGTAGAGTAATCTTGGGTTACTGATTCATTCCCTCCCAAAGACAGTCTTTGTTTTTCTTGGCCTGTCTTTTATGCCATTCATCCTTAAGACAAAAACAAAAACAAAACAAAACCCACCATAGGGCAGAATGCAGCATGGGCCCTATAAGCCGACTGTTCAGACTGGCTTCACAGATAGGTGAATTCAGTGATTCTGATCAGACCAGCATCTATTTAGACAAACTTTGTCGTGGGTTATGTGCATGAGGGAAAGGCTATTGCTATGGGACATGTTGGAAGGAAAAGCCACAGAGTTGTGGGCATGAGTCGAGCACTAAAAGCTGTTAGAGCATTCACCACCTAACCCAAAAGCTCCCGTGTTAGGATGAGTTGGTCACAGAATGGGTTAGATCGACACCAGGTCACTGGAAACCTCAAAAAAAGTTCTGTGCAATGAAATATACCATAAAATACACAGTCTCCAGCCCTGTGGCACATCCATATTGGCATGGCTCCAAGAGAGCCAAGGCTGAGCTAAAGTTGTTAATGTTGCGTAAGAAAAATCAGATGGGAGTTTTTCTTTTCATTTTGTCTTCATGTCAAAGAGCTTGACTTTGTAACCAGTGAGGATATTCCCTGTGGTCTTCACCATTGGGGAGTGTGCCCTTGCCGGGATGCACCTTGGTGGCCAGTCAACTAGAATGGGAATCTGAGACATGTATTGTTTGTTTTTTAAAGATTTTATTTATTTATTTGACAGAGAACACAAGTAGGCAGAGAGGCAGGCAGGGAGAGAGGAGGAAGCAGGCTCCCTGCCAAGCAGAGAGCCCAATGTGGGGCTCGATCCCAGGACCCCAGGATCGTGACCTGAGCCGAAGGCAAAGGCTTTAACCCACTGAGCCACCCAGGCGCCCCTGAGACATATATTGTTAAGCAGCACTCTTTTTGTCCAGACCTGCCAGTGCTCAGGAAGCTGTCATAAGAGGTCCCAACCCACGAGGGACCTTTGTTGTCTCAACATTTGTTGCTTGTTAGTGCTGGCAAGTCCCATTCCAGTAGTGCCTGCCTGGAGGTGTGTGTCTGCCATATGTGGGAGACCGGAGGTACCGTATATTCTTACCACCTGCACAGCGATGGTCTTTGCTCTCTTAAAGTATTTTTGGGAGTAAACTTCTGAATCATAGATAAAATGATTTTTTACATCACACATAGACTTAATTCTTAGCCCAGCTAGAAGGACAGAGGCTTGGACTAAGGAAAATTTCTTCTTCCTCTTCACTATTGACATCCCTTTATAGAAGATGAGAATTTATTGTATTCTCTGCACATACAAATTCCTTCCTTACCCTCATTCTTCCAGTCTAATTATATTGTAATTTGGGATTAGATCAATGTTTTACTTTTACATGACTACATAAATATTATACATAGCTGACCCACACAGTGTACTATAATTACATTTACTTCTACAAAAATTATTTTGTTCTCTGGAGTTAACGTTTGTTTGTTTTTTTTTTCCCACTTGCATAGCTTTCTAGAGCCCATCTCCTCTATCCCTCAACATTCTTACAAAGTCAGGACTTACTCTTAAGTTCATTTGAACTAAACACACAGACTTTTTATCAGCTTTATCTTCTTGTGGACACTTGACTCAGTGGACTGTGGCGTTTACTACAGCTGTTCATGTCACTGTCCTCACATCTCAGTTTTTGATTCCTTCACTGATTGTGAATGACAGGGGTAAACTCTGGATAAGTGGGGTTGTACTTGTGTTCAAAATGCTAAGGATTTTCCAGTGTCTGATATAGGGGATTTTCCTAGCAATCTCTTCTCCGGGATGAAGTATTTTCAGTAGGTGCCGTCGGAGTATCAACATTAGCTTGTTACTTTTCTGTCTTCTCATCTCTTTTTTTTTCATTTCCTTTGTAAGGATATCAATTTCCTTAGCACAAGATTCTGTGAAAGACTTATTAACATTTTCTCAAATTTTGGGTAAGGCAGCAATGTTTTCTTCCCACATAGCACAAAATACTGCATCAATAGCCAATCTTGGAAAGATATTGCTGGTGGCATTAAAATTGGTAGAACACTTTGGGGAATAAATCTGCCAATATGCAAAAGAATGATAAAAATCATCATTTCTCTGCCTTTGCAATTTCAGTGTAGGAATACATTGTCAGGAAATAATCTAAACATGGAAAACGCTGTGTATAAGAAGAGTCAAAGTGGAGTTATTTGCAGGAGCCACTGCTTGGAAACAATATAATGTCAATTAATAGGGGAATGGCCCAAGAATTTTTATACCTTGCCTTTACATATACATTATATGCAAATACATACTACATATAAAGACAAAATAAGGATAATTTGTCCAGGTTTACTGTGATTAGAACTGAATAAAACATATACGTTGAGAACTGAAACTATGTACCTCATATAGCTGTTGTCCGCCTGAGAAGGGCTCCATATTCCAATGCTTATTAGTGTAAGCTTACCACGAATCTCCTGGAGAGGCAAATAACTTTATTGTTCATAATAGGAACTTCTCAACAGATCCTATCAAATCATCAGTACAAAGCATCAACTGAAAGTTAATGTCCTAAGACTTCATGAACCCCTCACCCCAAAATTCTCGCCTTGCTGTTTCCATCAAATCTGAACAATTATATCATGATGTTTACCCATTTTTAAACAATGCCTGCTCATTGAAAGTCCCATCTTGAGCAAAATTCTAAAATTTCCCAGAAATCTGATCTTGCCCTTCTCTCTGTGACACAACCCAAAGCTCTACCGAGCTGTGGTGCACTCACTAGTGGCAAGGCGTCAGCCCTGCATTAGCAACAGGTTATGTTGGTGATACTTGGGGAGCCATACTCGACAATGTAGAAAAACTGCACCAAATATATGTAGACAGAAATGGAAAAGGATGTGTAAAAATAATAATAATTGTGTCAGGGGATTAGAATTTGGCCAATTTTTTGAGTCTCTTTTAGGGTATTCTTAGGTAATGAGGGCAAGGCTTATTTTAATCAAAAACTAAGAATTCATTTTGGTACAGCCACATTTTAATATGTAAAGATCAAATAAAGGCAAAGCTGTGCAACTTGTTATTCTCTTCGTTGTGTTTTGTAGAACAATCAATAACAATCCTGAGAGAAGACTACTTAGGTAGGAAGGAGAGCTATTCATATTGTAATCATGCTTGTAGAATCGAAATACTTATGGGCTGTTGTAATGAAAATGGTCCAAAAATGCTCTAAAATCACTTAGTTAATGTCAGGAGGACATTGACTATGGCCTTTAAATGGGTTTTGGTATTTAATGGGATGGAGGCTTTAGACAATGGCTCGCTTAGCATTGAGTTACATAAATGTTGTAAACATAACACAGCATAGACACATCTCACAAAATTAACCCCAGCTTCTATTAAAAGAAGTCTTGTAGTCAATGGATTTTCCAGTGTTTGTCAAATACATTTCCCATCTTTTCATGAAAATCGGGGAGAAAAGCTGGCCTATGGATGGAGTTTGCATGAGCTAACAAAGGCAGTTACTCCTTTGTACTCCTGGTAAGTTACCTGTCTTGTGTCAAGTACTCCAATGTAAACAAATGTGAATGGTTTTAATTTATTTTTTTTTCCTGGAGAGCGAGCGTGCACATGCGCACGCACACACATGAGCACCAGCATGTGGATGGGGCGGGGGCAGTGAGGCAGGGTGGGGAGGGCAGAGGGTAAGGGAGAGAGAGAATCCCAAGCAGGATCCAAGCCCAGCTCCCCGAGGGTGGGGGTGGGGCTGCTGAATCTCAGGACCCCAAGACCATGACCAGAGCAGAAACCAAGAATTGGAAGCTCAACTGACTGAGCCACCCAGGCCTCCTGATGGCTTGACTTTTAAAAAATGGCTCTCATTATAACCTCATTCTCTCTTGGCTACTACCAATACCATTACCTTTTCAACTTTTTTTTCTCCAAGGTATAAATAAGCTTTGTCTGGAGACGTGTGTCAGCTAAGGCAAGACACCACCAAACCAGGATCTATCAACCAAGGAGTCTAACAACGTCACTATGCTACGACCAAGAGATTTACGCAGCTTCTGTTTCAGGTAAAGACGCGTTGCCAACAGGAATAAAGACAGTTATATAAGATTAATCAGGTAATTTTATTAAATATTTACCATTCAGCAGCAACCAACATGAACATCTGAGCTAACAGAATCTTTTGAAATGTCCTGCTCTATAGCTACTTTAGAAATACACACATGATAAATTGAACTGTTCATTGCCAAAAAACTTTTTTAAAAAAATGGCTTCAAGAGCAAATAACACTGATTTACACAGTGCCCAAGCACTAGTCAACAATTTATTAAATTACAAAGGAAAAGGAAATCAAAGAAGCTTTGTTACCATATGCATGTCAACTTATTTAAATGGAAGGCTTTACTTCTTTAAAGCAACAGGAATATGGAGCTTCCTATGTGTGTGTGTATATATTTTTAAGAATATGATTACAAACACAAAGTGTTATCATCAAAAGCAAAAGCTAGTCCAGAAATTCCTGACTGCAAAACTTGCAAGATACAAAGCTAAAATTCATGTTCCTTTTCTCAATAATGAATACTTCTACTAAACATAAATATTTTAACATATATTAATTTTTCTGACATTCATTCAAAAGTCAATATGGCAGAATTATTGTTAAAAGCACATATGTACAAATATTCTTTTTCCATACATAAAGTATTTGGCATAATTATAACAATCATACTGCATCCACAACTGTTTGCTTTTATTTGTACTTTTTTTTTTTTACACATAATGGTATCTCTTATTAAAATTAACCAGTTATGTACAAAAATACTTGAACATTTATCATAGAAAACCTCTATAACCAGCCTCAACAGCATATACCTGCTGAATGGTTTCATTAAGAGAATATAAAAAAGTGGTCACTGCCTTCCAGGTAAGCTATCAACAAAAACAAACACGGTTAAACTAAAATGAGCTTCCCAACAAAAGAGGGAAAATATTTAACGGTATGATTTAAAATACGGTTCATATTTATTGTCAATTGAGTGTTATAAACAGTCAATTAAAGAAAAAACAAAGATACAAAATACATTACTACATACAAGGTGCTTTTTTCACACTCCTGCAACTGTGGCTTTAGCATCCCGACCTAGATCTGAGATGCTGCAGCAATCCTCAAGCCAGAGGGGTCTACAGCCTTCTTACCCTTCAAAAAAACAGGATCTGCCAAGAAGACAAGCTCTGGTAGGAGCTTGGAGAGTTGTGAAGAATGTTCTATTTGGTGCAGGATTGAAAGTTAATGCCCTCACCTTTTGAAAGTCCTTTTGCCATTTAATCATGCTAATATATTTTCTCTAAGGTTTTTTTCTTCATTTACGCTATTGATTTAATACTGTCCTGTATTGATTCCTGAATTCTTGTTAATGGGACACATTAATTTGTGCCTATTTAACACGTGAACATCTGCTCTTCTTTGATGACGAATGCTGCAGAGGAAACTATCAAGTACGGAAGCACAAGATTCAAGTAAACACTTCTCCGGGGTCTTTTGCTTAATCTAGCCGATTGGAACTCTGAAAGTAAATTGCACCTTGGAAAGAAATACAGTAGATGCCATGATGTCAGGGTACTAAAGGATTTACCAACCAATTCACAAAGTAGAGTTTTAAGACAGTAGACAGGTGGTCAGATGTCAAAAGCAACCTTAAAGAGTTACTTTGTTTCAGGAACAAAATAACTTGCAGTCCTAGTCCTTGCAACCCCTTAAGTATATTGTCTGAGTAGCCTGCTTTACCTTGTAACTCTGTTGGGGTACACTGATCAGTCTGTTCATGGAAAGAGCCAGAAATCTCCCCTTATGTACAGAAGTCTTCTAAAGTAAGGATCATTGTGTTAAGATGTGCATTGACTTTAGTAAGCTTTCTCGGAGCATCAAGTATTCAGTAAAAAGTATACAACATCATCACGCGCCATATTGTTCGACAATAGCCTATTGGTTTTAAGATGAAACTATATAAAAAAGGTGAACATAAAAAGATACAAAATAAGTCTTTAACACTATTTACCACTTTCAAATGAGAGACATTGTAAGGAAAGTCAGCCATACTTCATGTAACATCTGGCATTTGAGATCAGTAACTTTTAATATTGTGCAACATGTTAATAAGTGTTAATTCCATTCATTGAAAGACAAATCTGAGTAAGTTATTAAAGTGCCTACACTAAATGTCTCCTCGTCCTACTGCCTATTCTCTTGTAAACCGCCAGGACTCAGCGCCGCCGCCAGGGACCAGCAAAGGGACTCATAACTGCGAGACCTTGCGGGGCAGGGGCCGGGGCCGCGGGCCGGGCTCAGTCCTCCGGGTCCCGTTCTCCAGGTGGCCGGGCCGCGCCGCCAGCGGCTTGGGGGGCAGCGCGGGCGGCTCGGCGGTGACCGGGATGGAGAGGCTGTGAGGTAGCGGGACGGGCCGCCGCAGAGTCCGCTCGTACACGCTGTAGGGCGGCGGCGTTTTGCTCTCCTTGCGCCCCGGCTCCTCCGTCCCGCTGTAGCTCGGCCCCGACCCCGGCGCCGGCGCCGACTGTTCGTTCACCTGATTTTCGAAGCCTGAGGTTTCCGAGGTGCTACACCGGCTGAGAGAAGAAATCCCACTGCTGTAGCTGCCCGACAGGACCGGGGAGTTGGAGATGAGTCCTGGGGAGTGGTACTCCACCGGAGAGGGGGTGAAAGACTGCACGGAGCCCTGCTCGAAGGCAAGAGGAGAGAAAAGCCGGAGGGGAGACACGGCAGAGTCATCAACACTGTCCGGGGCTGCCCGCGAGCCTCCCGCCCTGAACCCCAGCCCTCCTGCCGGGCGCTCTTAATGGAGGCCGGGCCTTGAAGGCGGTGGAGGCGAGAGGGGGGCGGGTGTTCCTGAAAAGTGAGGCCTTTCCGGTGGGCCCCTGTCCGATCTGACTGGTGTCCTTACAGGAAGAAATTTGGGTACAGAGGCCCCAAAGGTGCAAAGCCTGCGTTAAAGCAGAGGGAGAAGGCGGCCATCTGCAAGCCAAGGAGAGGGGCCGCAGGAGAAACCAAGTCTCCCGACACCTTGTTTTTGGATCCTGTAGCCTCCAGAACTGTGAGAAAATCCATCCCTGTTGTTGAAGCCGCCCACACTGTGGCGCTTACTTCTGGCAGCCCTGCTGTGGGACTAATGCAAACACCCAGCCTCAGATCGAAGCCAAGTCCTCTCTGCAGCAAGATGGCCCTTGGGCATTCACCTGCTATTCCCTCCATTCCCCTTGCTGGCCATTCTACTTTTTCGGGGCAGAAAGAAGCTAAAAGTAATCAGGAAGAAAATTCAGAGGTGTATAATTAGCCCCATCATTTGAAAGATGGGGAACCCGCAGAAACAACAGAAAGCTTGGGTGGTGCCATTTTCCCCTTCTAGCTCAGCAGGGATGGGCTCAGAACTGGAGGACAGGAGCTGGAGCAGGCTGACCTGGGTGGGCCTCCTACCAAAGTCCTCTGGAGGAGGAGTGAGGGCCCTAGGCTTGCACTTCAGTTCTCTCCCATTCCTGGACCCTGAGCTGAAGATGCAGCACTCAGGCAGCTCTCGGGCTCTACACTGAAATGGGACCTGTTTCTTCTGGCGTGTTTTTAAAGAACCTGACTTGGTTACTAATTTTGTAAAATAGGAAGATTTCTCATAAAACCCCAAATTTTTGGCATTGCATAAAAAAAATAGAAGTTCTAGCAACAATGGCTTGCTTTCTCTTAATGGAGACAATCTTTTGAAACAGCAGGGGCTTTCCCCTGGAGATGGGGCATGATATTCTTCAGTTTGCTTTGGTCTTCACATCGTGTTCTACCAGCCTCCTTTGCTCACGTATGTTAGCGGTCTACTCTGTTGGCATCTGAATTTGCTGATTCCCCTACCGGTGTCCTACGGAAAAGGAGTCCTAAGTGATGCTCTGTGAGAGCAGGGTTCTACTGGGAAATGCTGCATATTGTGTGCTCCTTCAGTGCATTCAAAGCATAGTAGCATGTTAAATTAAAGTCTTACAATCAAGAAAATGAAAGGACAGCCCAGGGTTTTCTAAACTTAGCTGACCAGAGGGATGCCTGGGTGGCTCAGTTGGTTAAGCAGATGCCTTCGGCTCAGGTCATGATCCCAGCGTCCTGGGATTGAGTCCCACATAGGGCTTCTTGCTTGGCGGGGAGCCTGCTTCTCCCTCTGCCTCTGCCTGCCACTCTGTCTGCCTGTGCTCTCTCTCTCTCTCTCTCTCTAACAAAACAAAATCTTTAAACTTAGCTGACCAGAGACTAGTTTTTCATTTATTGTGTAATGGCCTCTAAAACTACAACCTATGGAGAGCATTTCTGCAACGTTATCCTAGACTAACTCTACCGTGGTCTCTCTTTTTAAACAAAATAATGCTGGGAGACACAAACTCATTTAGCAGGAGCCTAAAATGAAGTGTTGCCAATTAAGGGATCCAAATTCACTGCTGTTCACTGTCAAAAATCAGACTGCAAGTTTAAATAAGGCAGGTAAGTTCAGTCTTTACCACAGGATTAACTCCATCATTTAATTGCTGAAAAAACTAAGTTAAGGCAACAAACTGCATTCTAGTCATAGCAAAGCTCATAACTTGGTAGCACTGTGCCCCCTAATGTAACACAGGAGTCATAACATAAATATGCTATTCGTTTTCTCTCCAAACCCTGTTTGTGTAAATATGGCTGCAGAGCTACCCCTGGCCAGTAAGAACATCACCAGCTCTGCAGAGAGAGAAACCATATGCCACCTTGCCAAACGGGACTGTTTGGTAGTAACTTGAATATTTTCATGCCTTCAGTTCTTTTTACAGAATCAGTCTTGTAGACTTGCTGTCTTACTACTCTACAAAATCAAGTGGGAAAATGCAGATGTTAATTGCACAGCAATATGTGGGAGCTCCTTACGAGTAAGGCCGAATGTAAGATATGGAAACATCACGTTGCTTCCTTTCCCATCGCAGCAACGTGACAGTCTACGGCTTCCCAAGCTAATGCAGTCATGGGTACGTTATGATTAACAGCTGCATTGCTGAATGACCAAAAAAAAAAACAACCAAAAAACCCCACACAAAAAACCAACACTCCCACCCCCGACAAAAACCCCAAAAAACCAAACTAGCAAATAATTTGCACTCTCCAGCAAATTTCTACATCAGAAACGTTGGCAATGCAAATGAAATCACACTTCCTTGCAGCTTTCTCCATTTGGGGGCTTTTGTTTTTCCAGAGTCTCAGTTTCTACCAGCAACTATCCTTAGCAACACAGATGCATTGGATCACGACCTGCCCCTGTGTGTTTTTAGAAGCTAATTTGTCTTTTTCTTTCACATTAGCGAGAAATAACTTCTCAGCAAAAAGGACACAGAGCATGTAAATCCTCACTCAGATTCAAAACCATTCTTTTAACACCCACTTCAACCCCATATTTGCCTCTGGTGCGGTGGCTCTGAACACCAATGTCTATAGGTATTGACAATCCCTGCAGCCAGTCTGATTCAATTTGGATAGAGACCAAATATTATTCTTTACCTTCATGAGGGATTTTGTATGTTTAGAGATGTTAAATAGCCTACGTTTACCTATCAATTTAAATATGTCACCTTTAAAACTTTTCAACTTGTTTCCTAGAATTTTTTTTAACTCATTGTACTGTCTTGTTTTTCACGATCAAGTATGTATCTCAAATGTAAATGAAAACATTAGTATAAAACATGGAAGGAGAAAAAGTTGGATTTGATTTTGTCAAATGGTTGGGGCTGACAGAAGCAAAAAGGCTGACGAGACCATTTACTGGGTTTGATGGCTGAGTTTTTACATTTTTTTTTCTTTCTCTCTTTTTTTTTCTTGATGTCCCTGAAATCGAAAGGCCAGACTGAGAACATCCTAGGAAATTCAGTGGGACCATATTTCTTTCCTAATGCAGTGTATACGGAGATTCTAGTCCATGCATTTTCATTGGCACTATTTGGGGAATGAGGCTAATAACCTGAACACAGAGGGCTGCACTGATGGAGGAGGCTCCCTGAAAGGAAAGCCTGTTTTCTTACCAATCTTCCTTCACCCCTCCTCCAGATGTTCTTTGCCTGGTCTGTACCCATGAAAGCAGCTCAGTGATGAACCACGGGTGAATCGTAAGGAAAGAAGGAATGTAGGGCTAGTCTCTAGCCCGAGTCTAAATACAAGTCTGTACCTTCAATGGAGATCTCCCAGCAGGTGAGGGGGACACGGACGTTGTATGTCTTGCTGGTGAAGCTGTAAACAGAGAAGAATGCTCTGAATTGAGAAAAACCAGAAGGTTTACTAGCTGCACGTGCCTTCTGTGTACAAACCCATATAGATGGTCTAGTGCCTAAAGACCTCCTAGGCAAGAAACTAAATGATGCCTGTCCGAATCAGGCATCATTTTTTCTTTTTAAAAATTTTTTTCTTTTTCTCACCAAGACACGGGAGAATTAGTGAAAAGTCACCAGCGCATACACGATGCCATACAGAAGTGACAGGAGCTCGAACTGGTCCAGTGTCCCATTTTCCAGAAGCCCAGGTGCTTTTCCACTGCCTGATCTGTTTCAAAAGGTGCTTTTAGGTGTGATGTGCCAGGGAGAAGGCTTTGGAAAATAGCTGCCGACTTTGAGCAGCAGTGGGGACACTCACGCCACCTAGGCAGGTTAGAAGGGGTCCATGAGAATAAACTGACACCAGCCCCCCGCCCTCACAACCAGTACTCCCCAAACAGAAAGCCCTTGGCCACGTCCAAACAAGAAGTGAGAAGTTTTCCATTTCTCCCCTTCATGCTTATACTCAGGTCTTCCCTTTGTCCCAGGGCGGTGGGGGACGGGGTGGGGTGGGGGTGGTACTCTATGGATGTCATCATTACAGCAAAGAAGTGCTGTCTCTCTGTTCTCCTGCTGGGTTTCCTAGCCCTACAGCTGGGATGCAGCCTGTGATGGCCCTGCTCTGTGTGCTCGGAGTTCTGGTCCAGCCCCTTGGAACACAACCACACACACACAGAGCTGCCATGACACAGCCAACACGAGGAGGGTAAGCCAGATTTCTCAATTCCACCTACAGAGGTTTCACTGAATTCAAGGTTTGCTGCTCTGATCAGCTGCCCAAGTGAGGTTTACAACTCTTAAGAAAACTAGAAAGAGGCTGAAGGAAATAAAGACAGACAGTTACAGATCCCGCGACAGTGACCACAGATGATGACGTGAGGACAGACCAGGGGAGCAATCAGTGCAGAAGGGAGGGCAGCCCTTCCAGGTGAAACTGGGAGAGGTGAGGTCACCTGTGCTCTGGGTGCTCGTGCACAAGGGGGAGTGGCCCTTTGTGGCCACGTGGGGGTGTGCAGCACCTGCCACTCTCAAACACCAGTGTGAGTCTTAGCCTGTGGGTTGCTGGTGGGGCTGACAGAAGAAAATCCTATATGAGCGGAGAAACAGAGTGCTGACTGGGAACTGTGTTACTGCCACCGCTGTGTGGGCTCCAGGTCTACCACAGCATAGGCTCCTCTTCCTCCTGACCTGGGCATTCCGTGACCCCACCACATGGTTCCCGAGCAGCCCTTGCAGCCACAGTCTGTCCACAGAGCTGTTTCTCTAGAAAGGCCTTCTCCCCCAGAGACCTAAAAGAGTGCCATCGGTATCCTTGCCTCCAGGTTTGACTGGGCCTAGGCTCTTACCTACCATCAATACTGTTGTTCCTCTGAAAATGCTTTTCAAGTTTCTGACATTAGTGATACAACCAGTTTAAACTGGAGACTCCTTGAATATATGTACAGCATGAATAAGATACAAATTACTTGGCTGATGAGTCTTAACTGTCTCAGGCCAGAGTGGCATTCGGATGTGGGTTATCGATGAAGCCTAGTTATTTCTTGTTCTGTTGAAAAAGCTCACATGCTTTTCAAAACCTGTTGGTGACTTTTAGCTTTGACAAGTATAGAACAAACTGGGTAGCACACAGTTTGTTTAAAAAGAAAAAAAAAAAAAACAAATAGAAAAAGTCAGCAAAAAAAAAGAAAAAAGAAAAGATGAGATCCTAAAATATAGCAAATGGAACCTGAATGAGCAACTCAGAAAAATCTGGGAAGAAAAGGTCATATTTGTTCTTGCTTTTAGGCCAGTTGTATTTGTAAACTCCAGAACTACTCTAGATGTGTGCAAATGTTGAAAAGACTCTCCCCATCACCAAGATAGGCAGTTCAGCAGAGGAGGTCTTAAAGACTGTACCATATCAAGGTTACCAAACAAATGGCTTATTCAGTTGGAAATGGGGGGTCTATTATTGCTATAAACTCATAAAGAAAGTTTCTTAGGAATTTTCAGTGGTTCTCAAAATCTAGAAGGGTTTGGTAAAATACCAATTCTAGGGCTTTACCCTAGAAATGGTGATCTTCTGATTCAGATTTTCTGAGCTGATTCAGATCTCAGATCTTCTATGTTGAGCCTAAGAATTTGCTTCTTAAACCATCACCTTAGGGGCTGCAGTACCCTGAATCAACCCTTTGAGAAATCTCACATTTTTTAAAAAGTTTTATTTATCTAGGGGCACCTCGGTGGCTCAGTCATTAAGCATCTGCCTTCAGCTCAGGTCATGACCCCAGGGTCCTGGGATCGAGTCCCACATCAGACTCCCTGCTCAGCAGGAAGCCTGCTTCTCCCTCTCCCACTCCCCTTGCTTGTGTCCTGCTCTTGATGTGTCTGTCTAATAAATAAATAAAATCTATTAAAAAAAAGTGTGCACATGTAAGTGAGAAGGTGAGTTGGGGGGAAGGGGCATGGCGGTAGGGCAACAATCTCAGGCAATCACTGAGTGCAGAGCCCTATGTAACATGATGTGGGGCTCAGTCCCATGCCCCTGAGATCACAACCTGAGCTGAAATTAATAGTGGAACACTTAACTGACTGAGCCACCCAGGCACCCTGAGAAATTTCACTCACTCCTGAATACAGACCTCTCTACACAAGGGATAGCAATGGACCTGAGGTTAGTTGGTCCCCACAAGCCTATCAAAGTTACAGTTAGTTCCTGTTTCTGGGCCACGTGAAACCCTGGCATCAGTCCCGAGTAAGAGCGAAGTGGCTGAGTTAGCAGAGATTGATAAGAATGAGGTGGTTCAAGCAAAGGAAAGAGAAAATACTAAGGGCTTGGCAAAGCTTAGGGTACGTCCCCCAATTTTAAGGATGGTGCCTAGCAGGAGAACATTCTACAAGATCTGTCTGTGGAGTTCATAAGGAACAGAATACATTCTGACTTAATGTAGTAAGGAATTCAGGAAAGAAGGAAAACACTGTAACTGAATTAAGCTACTCAGGTTTTTACCTCAGACATCAAATGCCTACCTTTCTCTGAGGAATTCACAACAAGCTGGAGTAGTCATAAAAGTTACTTTATAAAAGTGACTGTTCCAATGCTTCAAATACCCACCAGTTTGTGTGGGTCTTGGAGGGACAGGGGGAGAGAGAATTTTCCCACTATCCGACATGTTCTTGGCTTCTTTCCCACTGTCCAGGCTCCAGCTGCTAGGAGTGGGATTCACAGCTGGAAGGGAATAACACAGCTAAAAACACATGGTCCACTTTGCCCTTCGAACACTTGAGATCTTAGAAGAAAGTCAAAATTATCCAGAATGAAAAGATCAACTGGATTAAAAAACAAAAACAAAAGAACCAAGAAACCTCCTAAGTACTAAACCTTCAATTTTCTACCTCACAGTTGTAGTTGACATTTAATTGGGTGCTAGCATGTCTGCTTATTTCCCCTCAAGCAGTCAGACAGAACTACAGATCCCCACACGAGAACGGTGGAATCTTGCTGAGAATTACAAATGTGTTTAGATAATTGATAACAGACGAGAGGACACAGTCGCTGAAGTATTTTATAACTCAGTGTTTAGTGGAAACTTCTGGACAAGTGGCACCCAAAAAGGAGGAGGGCAGTAACAGGCTAATATTTCAACTACCTCACACGATGAACCACACCATCCTGTTGACCAACTCTTTGGCAAAAGGACCCTTGTTCCTGAAATCAATGGATTAGACTGAAGTATGTCCTAAAAAGTAATTTGGAATAAGGACTGTATCATTCCCTTTTTTTTTTTTAATTTGTCTGTTCCATGCTTCAGTAAGAGGCAGAAATATGGAATAACTCCTGTTAGAAGCAAGGGCAAGACACAAGATTATAAATAGCTGCTGGGAAATCAGGTTTCCAAAAGCAAATCTTAAGATTTTTAGTGGTTTGCTCCCTGTACAGACACTGCCATCTGATGGACACGGCTGGGATTTCAACATTTGACTCGAAATCACATTAATTTCAGGGGATGGAATCACCACTCTTAAAAATTAATTTTTCTCAGTTCGTTTTAAATTGGCTTTGTGGTTTTCCTTGGTAGAAGGGCTGAGAAAAATGCTAAGCTCTCTAGGCAAAGATTAAGATTCGACATGTAACATTTAAGCAAAATTTGTGTTTTAAAATCATTTCAGCTACCATCTCACTAATTTCAATCTCCCAAGGAAAGTTTTAATGTTAATCTATCCGTGTAGTCCAAGGACAATACAGTTTAGCTCTTAATGAGGACAATTAAAGTGCACTTTATGGGAACATTTCATTAGTGGCTCTAGTCATGGGCTTATAGGACCGCTTGGAGTTTTGAGGCTTGACCCCGTGCAAAGCAAACGGGTGACTTGCTGCAGGCCCCCACCAGCACGGCGGAGGGAGTCACAATGAATCTGCTCTTCATCTCCTGTCCTGTTGCACAGACCGATGTTAATTAGCTATTAACTGCTATGCATGGTTTCTCATTTTTTTGTGTGACCTTGAGGCAGGGCACACTCCATTATGCACTGGATTGCAATTCTTAAGTGGTACAGGAGTCCCCACAAACAACAGATGAACTGGCAGAGTGAGCTCTGAAAGGGAAACAAAGGGTGGGACCAGGGAATCCATCTGGGAAGGTGCTATTTTCACTGTGCCTAGCACGTTGCCTCCTCAGCAGCTTTGTTGCTGGGAGCATAGGCATTGTCTTGGTGATGGGACCCCAAAAGCCATTTAACCAAGGGGTTCCTAACTTGCTCAGATTCTGCTGTTCAATTCTACAAGAAAACAGGTTTGAAAGGATGTGTCAGGAAAGACTGTCTTTCATGAACCCCCTAAAGGGCAAATTAGTCCTGATCATTAAAGGTCCAGAGATCTGCCTTCCACAAAGACACATAATAGACTGGAGAAAATGAGGACAAAACAAAGCCTTACACCTGCAGGGGCCAATGAAGGGGCTGGCTTTATACTCACCTTTCTCAGGTGCAGAAAGATTCGGGTCACTGCGTGGCAAGGCCCCTTCTCCAATATGATTAAACAGCAGCCTCTGCAAAAGTACAAGAGTCTGTTTTTATGGCACACTATGCCATGATGGGAGACCTTCTAGAAAATGAGATGATTGTCTCATAACTGAAACTTTTGGTTCAAAATAATTTTTATATGGTACATGATGAGCCTGGGAACCAAGAATTCAATTATATTTAAGAAAAAAGGGGAGAAGAGACTTAAGTTTAAGAAGTTTGTATTAGATTTTAAATGTAAGTGGTAAAATAAGTGTTCATAATATAATGGAGGGAAAAACAGTAAGCAGCGGTTAAGCTATGGTGCTCTTTATAAAAATGCTAGACTGGCAGTATGAAACACAGATAAGAATTAAGAGATATTAGCTAAAAAAAATCTCTAGTGAATGGACATGTGTTCAGTCCTAGGTAAAAAACATGAAAAGGACAATACTCTGTGGCTTTTAACCCACGAAGATGCCAGTTTTACATGGTTCCACCTGATACATTAAAAGAAAAAGGGCAGGACCTTAAAAGTAGATGCACCACAGCCATGTGTATTATTGGGGTTTTGGCAATGACACACTGCTTCACATTTTACCCAAAGCGGAAAAGTCGGAGGCTAATCAAGGAAGGCTTTCAGAGTCCCCCGTGCTGGCAACACGCGCGCTCCTGGAGCAGATGGAACAAAGTGTGAAATTCCCTTGCAACATCAAGTGACAAAGGGAAGGAAAACTGGTGAGCTGGTTCAGCCAAATGCACTCAGAGAGAATTTCTGCGAGACAGCAGTGTTGTGCAGAGGAGGCATCCTGGGGCTCTCGGGAAGATTACACAATCAGCAAAGATAAACCAATCAAGCCACATCCCACTCGCTCTCATCCATTTCCAGATGCAGCTACAGACTTCTGCCAGGGTGGTGTAGAAAAACAGAAAGATTAGCCGGAACATAAATGAGTACTGTTCTCCGCTACTAAATTATTCCCAAATCATCAGTAAAATGCAGGGCTACCCAAGAATCTCCACATTGGAAGTCCCCTTTGCAGCCCCTGAAGTGCCCAGAGAGCCAAGCCTTTGGCCCTGCCCTCACCTGGGCTAAGAGGGATGGATGTGGGAAACAAAGGCAGAAGAAAAAATTATTAAATTTCCTTACTACCTATAGCCCATTGACACATCCTTGAAAGAGGCAGAGGCACATTTCTCTAGTGACTCAACTGCCTAGATGTTGACACTTTGCTAAGGACAAAAGGCAATCCTAGCCTAATCCCTCCCCCCCACAACCCCCAGGGCCCCCAGGATCCTATAAGTCTACTTTAACATATAACAATTCTTTTGGAAACCTCCTTTATCTCTAACCCCCCCCCCCCAATACATGTTGGCAATCATCCCACAAGCATATGACTCAGTTTTTATTAGATGGTAATAAATGACCTTTTCCCAACAACAGCTAGTCCCTTCAAGGTCCTAGAAACCTTGCTTCCAAATTCCTTAGAGACTTACGCTATCCCTAAGCCCCTCCCAACTTGAAAGTCTATAATGGGCCACTCCTCATGACCCTGGGGGGCAGCTCTTTCTACCTGTGTGTCCTATCCCTGTTCTTTAATAAAACCACCTTTTTGCACCAAAGATGTCTCAAAAGTTCCTTCTTGGCCTTGGCTTCGAACCCTAACATCTTTCCTACATCAGGATCGCTTCAAAATCAAGTCCTGGCAGGAGCTGAGGACCATGGGCCTTTACTCCTTGGGGTACAGGGAAAGCCTGGGCACCCAACTGCTTTTCTCTCAACACATTAAAGAATGGCAAAGGTGAACAGAAATTGTTCATGTGCTCCTGGGCACCTCAGAAAGAAATCAAGTGAAGCTCTCTCAAACTAGGTAGCGGCCAAAAGAAACCCGGCTGGATGGATCATGTTTCTCAAGGGTCTTTGGCTAATGGAGAAAGTCGCTTGAAATTCCTGGGGCACACACATGCAAACACACAGACACTCCAGCTCATTCACCTGATTACCCCATGTCCTGTTTAAATAGCAGCAGTGAACTAGAGAGCTAGGTCAAGGAGGGAAGAATCATTTCCCATTTTCCGCTCTGCTCGACTTCTCAGGCAACAACCTATGTATCTGTATCAGAAATATGGCTCCAATAGAAACTGTGAACAACAGGCATGGAACAGAGGTTCACTCTTCACTGAGATCGACTTGTTGTCTAACAAAGCCCATCTGGTTGCCTCTGGCAGGTACAGGGTTTTTCCGCAGAGATACGTAAGCAATTCCAGACATCGCTTGTTTTCTAGGATCTCCGCCCCCCAAGGACTACCTGAGAAGGTTCCACGGGTGTTGGGTAGATGGCACTGCACGGTCTCTCTCTCGGGGACAGGCAAGAGTTTTCTCGGGAATGTTTGTGTTTGTCAGACAGCAAGGGGGAAGCTGGGAAGAGAAGGAAAGGAAGGATCGTCGGGGTGTGGTGCTGGACGTGCCCAGAGGACAGGGCTTGCGTGCCGTGGCTGCTGGCCATCCTTCAGGAACCCGAGGGCCACAGCTCCGGCGCCACCCTCCATCAACCCCACACCCTGCCACTGACCTCTGGCGCTCGACGGGGCAGAACTTGTCACATTAGGTGAAGCAGAGTGAGTCGAACTCAAGCTTGAGGTAGACGGACTTGGCTGCAAATACACAGGAGCTGTTATCATCCACGGCTTAAGAGACTCCACACAACACGGACATACCGAAAACAAAATCTCTGCCCTTTCCTTTCAAAGGAACCAAAAAACAAACCAGAACAAAGCGAAACAAAAACGAAAAGCAAAGGGCCATTTAGAACTAGAGAAACATTTAGAACTATCAGTCTGATAGGGAAGCCTGTCTGAATTAGTCACGAATTTGAGATTTAAAAACAAAATACTCAAAAAAAAAAAAAAAATCTGAGATTTTTGACTCCAGCCAAAGGAACACATTCACGTTATAGTTTCTGGGAGACACTGGGATGGAGGAGCAGGTAGCAGTGCCCTTGCCGACTAAGGGACCCGCGGAAGGACTCCCAGCCGAGGCCACAGAGATAGGGAAATGCTTCTAAAGAGCAGAGGACACACCTTCTTGTTTTCTTCAAAAATGTGCTCAAGGCATAAATTTGGCAATAGGTACTATGCCCCTTTTCTAAAGCAGCAGTGAAGGAAATTTGAGCTTCTTCCCAATTAAATACTCTATTAGCAGGGTCTGAATAGAATTTTGTGTGGCAGGAGTTACCCTAACTAATGTCCTTAAAAACTATTTTGCTTCTTCAGTATAAAAAATCTTTTTATTAAGAAAATATTCTGACAGGAACAGAAGTAGAGAAATTTTATAATGGCCCCCTCAACCATGTACTATGAAGCAAAAAGGCCACTTAGCAAGGGTAAGAGGCAGCTAGTGTGTGGTGACAGGCTCCCAGGGTCCCAAACTGAAAGCAAACCAGAGGCAGGTTTCAAAGCTAACCCTGTACAGTGTGCCTGGGCTTTCCCATTCTCGCTCACGTCTTCTAAGAGTGGAGGGGGCAGTTTTGGGAGAAACCTCTTGGGAGGGTCCAGAGACCAACAAAGCAGTAAGAGTGTTTAAAGCTTTGTCCTTAACTCAACGTTCTTGCTCGCAGATCTGTTCATGAGCCCAGCAGAGTGAACAGAAACTCTCATGATTGAGACAGAAAAGGAATACACACGACCAGACGATTAAAAAGCCAATCAAGTACCTGCATGTTAAAGACTTCATCAGAGCTTTCTGATTGCCCTGTAATATTGCTTACTTCAGCAGAAGCTTGTGAGGACAGTGAGGAGGAAGAGTATCGGTTGACAGCTGGGTAACTTAATGGGCTGTTTTGGGGGAAAAAAAATGGTCATTAACTCAGTCTCTGAATTGTACTTTATCGCATGCTGGTGTGGTATAAAACCAAAGGAAAAAAAATAAACATCCCATTTTGTTGTCTCCTGTTTGCCTCAATATAATGAAATGTTTGAGTTTATTTATTTCTCATGCTGTTGCTCTTTTACCAGTGACAGATGTCTGCAGCTGCCTCGTGGGTTAATTATTTCATTAAGAAATAGCGTATTTGACAAATTGTGCCATAAAGAATGAGAGAATCATTCCAGATCATCTTGTGGGATGCCAAATTGCAAGATAATTCAGAATATGACTTACCTGCGTCTAGGAATTACCCTGGTACCATCTGGGCTCATGGAAGCAGGGGCTGAGTTTCTACACACGCGGGGGCTTCCATTAGGAAAATGGACTGGACTGGCTTGTATACAAGCAGAGAACTCCTAGAGAAGGAGTGAAGGAAATATTTTAGATGCGCAATCGTAGGGGCAAAATACCTCGAAAGGTATTTTAGCATATGATTATGAAATCTTTAGGTAAGTTTAAAAAGGTTAAGTTCTGGTATTATTAAGCTTTCTCGCCCTTTTTTGTTCTCATAAAAGTTGAACAGGGCAAATAGAAGATGATGCAAAATTTTAATACTGGAGGACTCCATGGTAAGATGGTGCAGTTTGGTAGAAAAACCAAAAGATGTCACTATTGGATACTTCATCATCCCTCTAACAAAAAGCAAACCGGCAGTGGTTCAGACTGCCCCCTATGGACACTTTGGGTACATACCTGAATCCCTAAACTTGACTTCATCACAAAGAACTGGTCCACCAGCTTTTTGTGTAGGGGTCTCATATCTTGAGGTACAAACTTCTCGTGCACGGCCAAACCAAATTCCAAAATCTGTGCCTTGAGAACGAGACAAGGAAAAAACCCACATCAATGAATAACTCCACCAGGTGCCTGCTAGGGGTCAAGCACTGTACCATGCACTCTGCATGTGCTGTAGCTAATCCTCTCCACCCCACAGAGGAACAATTCTTCATTTACAGGTGAGGACACTGAGAATCAGAACAATCCTGCATGTACTAATAGACAAATGGGGATTCAAACTGAAGTCTTTCTGATTTTCCTGCTACCCAAAGTTTCTTTGCCATATATTTTAGATCTGGAGTAACAGCCCTTTTAAGCACTTACGTGTCGCTTGGCCCCCGTCTACACTGCACAAGACTGGGAAGAAGCTGCTCCCCAAGGGATCTCTTCTCTGGATGACACTCCCTTTTCCACGATACTCTTTCTCTTCCATCAGGTTCTGCTGTGCCTATCCATCCCCACTCCTGCCCCCCGCTCAAGATTTCCAAAATTTTTGAGGAAGACATGCAGGTAAAATGGGGACAGAAATTCTATAATAGTTGCTATGCTTTTTGTTTTTGTTAAAGAACGATTATTCTGGTTCACTTATAATGCAATAAGGAGCAGCTCCTACTTAAAAAGGGGGGAGGTTTCCAGTGGTGAGATCCCAAAAGAGATAAACACAAACATTTAAGTTTCTTTTGTTCTTCAACTATGAATACTGCTTAATTCCTCTGCGTATCAGCTGCCTTTTACATTTTAAAAAATGCCCTGGTACTAAAGTGGTCAGAAAAACAAATTTCATGAACTGTGAAGAAAGCAAATCACACCATCATCACACTGGGTTTTATCTTTACATCTTGTGAAGATTTAAGATTGAAAGCTCAGGTCAATCAGGACTGAACCTGGTGGGTTAAAGTGTCCAGCACCTTCTGTAGGGGGACAGGACTGTGGCAGCCCCTATCTACTGCCAGCATATCTGCATAAAGATAAAAATACCTCAAACCTCAAGGACACCTTTAAAGGGAATAGTGGGGAAAAAAAAAAAAGGAATAGTGAGGGTGGAGTGGATGTCTGAGGGTTAAAGGAAAGGTCTGAGGAAGGGAAAAGGGAGTGGAAGAGTTGACCTTAAGGGCAGGAATCCAGTTTTTAAACACTCGCTATACGGCAAATTCTGTTTTGTCCAAATCACGTTGAAGGTTGGGTTCTCCCAGGAGTAGACTCTGGCATGGAGATGAGGATATTTACTGAGGAGTCACCTAGCATTACTGTCTGTGTGAGGGAGGCACAGAAGCAGGAGTGACTAAAAAGAATCTGAGAACATGGCAGTCATGTCAGACTCTGCCGACACCAGAGGATCTCTGGTGGGCCTCAACCAGGCTGTTAGAGTTGTGCTGTGTTGGGCCCAGATGGCCAGGCTGTCTGTCCCTTCCTCAGTCACTGGATGTGGGACAGCCAGGAAGGTGGCGATTTTGGACCAGGCAGCATTCGGCAGCTGAGGCCATGGCTGAAGGACCAGAACACCAACAGTGTCTGTTGATAGCCACCACTCCCAGCAGCTGGCTCAACAAGTCCTTTCTGGAAGAGCCACTGGGGCAGAGCATCTCCGAGGCCTCCAGGTAGTTTATCTGAATCACCTCACAGAGGTCCAGCCAAGGATGGTGGTCTCGGCTAGCCTAATCCCACTGCTATGGTCTCAAAGAGATGGTGTGATCGCCCAAAGTCACATGGCAGTCACTTGTACCGCTTATCCTATGACAGAGATCTAAAGTCTCCTGTATCAAGGCTCTTTCCACAAGGCCCTATGAACATCAGGCAGGATGGAGGAAACAAAAGTTCCCAATTTTATTTTTCCTGAGAGTCTTATTGGCCCTTTTAATTTTAATGCAGGGGAAAAAATTCAGTCAGACTGAACACACCAAGTAAGAGTCCTGCAGTGAGGCAAGCCAATCGCAAGAGACTGTGCTCAGGTTAAATACTGATTTTTGAATATCAACAAAGGCCACAGTCATTCAATAATCCTAAGAACTGGATAAACTAACTTGCTCACTTCTAGTATCTACATGAGCCCCAGGGCCACAATCGAGAACTTAACTTATCCTCGATTTCCTTGCAGGTCACCTTAAAGTAACTCCTTTCTCTTTTCCAGAAGCTGCATAACTGACCCTCTTCCAGCCATGTACCTGTCCATGGCCACTTCTGTCTCCCCAGTATTAAGTTCTTTGGATTAAGCCTGCAGAGCATAAAATGATGAAAATCAGATCCAACCTCATCATTTTCTTACCCAAAAGGGCATGCCTTATTTGTTGATTAATTTGGTATTATCAAGTAGAAGGAGATGCTTTGGTCACATTTTTTCATATATATTCCACTGTTTATGAATGTTAAATGCCCTTATTTCCTATTTAACTCAGCCTCTTAACTATCATGTCTCCTACCTCAGGTTTTCAAGCCATTTTCAGGCCAAGAGCTAGCTGCAGGAACATAGCAGGCAAGAGATTACTCTAGTTCTTTGTGCTTGCTGGAACTATATAAACAAAAATAAACTAAGCTTTTTTGGAATAGAAAATGATACATTTGTTATCTAATTTTGCCCATATCCTATCATCTATAGGCTTAGTCTTTGTTTTAAAGTAAGGTCTATTGATTGCCCCTTCACTGGAACACTTAAGTAAGAATCTCATTCCTTCCCTCATTCATTTACCTATTTATTTATTTTAAGTTGGCCTGAACTTACGTGAGCCCAAAATTTTGAAGGAAAAGTTGGCATCAAGCCTATAGCAAGCCTTTAGGGAGAGAATGTTCAAACAGTATTCCAAGAGACTACATGAAATTGTCTGTCATAAGGGCTGCCATAATTTACTCACTATTAAATTTATTTTTGCATCGAACTGGAGAGTAGAAGTAAAAATGAGCAAGTTGGAGTACATTATAGATGAATCTATAACCTTTGGCTGACTGCTTCTATTAGAACACTGATGGAGAAAACCAGGGAGATGGGCCTCTGGGTAACCATGCAATCTAGGCAGGAAAAAGCAGGTAACTGGCTTCTGTCCTCAACTTACCTGCTCAAGCATTAGCTCTCTTAACCGTGCAATTTTCTCTCCATCTTCAGGGTGACTTAAGATATATTCTTTGACAAAAAATGCCTAGAAAGAGAATGGGGAGTCAGTTTACTTCAGGAAAGTTAAAAAGTGAAAGACACAGCTGCTTCTAAAGGCTTGGCATCTTGGAAGAAACACCACTGTCAACCACATTTGTAGGGCAGGAGGAATGACTCCTACTGTGGGCAGCTGGTCAGAAAGGGAATACAAGGAAAGGATTGTGTAAGGGAGAGCAGCGATTGTGTAAATAAGGATTTTTGGTAAATCAAGCAAACAGCAAATCCAAATCAATAAGTATTATATCCTAAAATAAAGTGATTTAAGATTCAGTGTGACAAAAATTGTGGCCTCTCACCTTCCAGGCTGCTGTGGCTTTCTGTTTTGCACCACAAGGGCAGATGAAAAGTCCATTTAAAGTAGTTCTAAACAAGATCAGACATGTCTATGCCCGTGAACCTCCTTGGTCAGGGAAATGGTTTAAGGTTGACATTTATTAAGTAATTTTGATAACCTGACCACTTTATTTATCCAAGAACACACATACACACACAACACACTTACTTTATCCTCAAAGTACTATATATCAGAAGATGGTGTTAACTAAGTGTACATCGCAAATGACTGTTTCCTCTATTTAACCAAGAACTCTGTGTCAATTGTAACCCTATGTTAGCATGGGGATTTGTGTATTTATTTTGAAAAAAGACTTCTGAGGCCCTAAGAAACCAATTTAAAAACTTTCAAACAATACCTAATCCTTACCTCTTGGTACCTGGAAACTCCACCATTAACCGCAGCATCTATAACTCCATTCAGGCACATGGTCAAGGGATTAATATTCTGCATCTGTCTTGTCTGACACTGACTGATCAGAGTCTTCAGCTGCTGATTCTTATTTTCCAACACTTCAATTGCATTTTCCAGAGGACTCATTTCTACCTGAGAAGCAAATGTGCATGAACATATTTTGGATTGGTGACATTCAAGAAGAAAGTAGATTATCCATGCTCTGAATTATCTGTGCTCGCTCTTGGCTCCAATCAGTATCTCCACCAGGGGCCATACAGTAGAAGAGACAAGGATGTGGAAGACAAATTGGCTGTTCATTCAAAGGTCTGGAAAGTGAAGATGATTATACTGACCGGTTGAAACGTGGCGGGGATAATCAACAACCATCAACCCCATATTAGCACTGCAACAAGCCGTGTAATCTTTAAAAGAAAATCCAAGGATCTCATGTCTGTTAAAACTCATTTTCCTTTTCTTTTGAAGGGCTAAATATTCAAGGGCCCTGCATATTATTATCACCTTTCTAGTTGCTTACTTAAGCATCATAGGAGATACAAAGATGCATTTACAAATCCTCTGATGTCAAGAAGTTTCAGCCCAGTTGGAAAGATGGGACATATGCCCATATGGACCCCATATGCACATATAACAGCACCATAAGGTGGCACAGGATGGTACTTGGTTGGGAGTTATGGAAAATAAGATAATCGTATATGCTGTAGGATCTATTTGTTGAAGGAGAGCCAAACAGAATTATAATGATGTAAAAATTCTAGGTTATATGGGGAACCTAAATGTGAAAATGATGAAAGTGTTCTTCAAATGTTGAACATTGAGGCCATTACTGTCATTGACATTCTCTTTGAAGAGAAGGTCTGCCAAGTTCTTAGCTGTAAAGAATTCAAGCTTACAATAAGCACATTTAAATATTGGTTTTTTCCAGTTAAGGAAACAAATTAGATTTTTAAAGGTCACTTACATCATCTTCAAACAACACTGAAAAGTACTAGACTAATTTGACTATGTCAAAATTAAGATTATACATTCATTAGGAGACAATATGAAGAGAAGGAAAGATAAGTCAGAAAGGAGAAGATATTTATAACATATAACAACGTCAAAGAGCCTATGTCCAGAATATATAAAGAACTCTCAAAAACAAATAAAATGGCAAATGGCAAATGACCCAGTAAATACATGAAAAGGTGTGGAACCTTACTTGTGATCAATAACATGAAAAATAATACCATGGTAATATAGTACTAAACACTCACTAAATGACCCCCCTCAAAAAAAATAGGACAACAGCAAATGATGGTGAGAATGTGTTACTAGACTCGCTCAATTTTGGCTGTTGGTAGTTCAAATCGTTTCAATCACTTTGGAAAACAGTCTGGCATTATCTACTAAGGTTAATGATTTCTTTACTGTATTTCACGGTCTTACATGCAGTTCTATGTAGGCATATGTCTGGAAAAAAAAAAGTGGAGTAGGAAATGTGTGCAGATGTGTATGAAGAAAATATGTGTACAAAAATGGTCATAAATGTCTCAAAAATCCCTGTCTGTTGATAAGAAAATGCATAAATATATTGTGGTATGTTCACACAAAGGAATAGTACCTAGCAATGCAAACAAACTTCAGTCAAGGGTAATAACATGGACTAACATTACAAATAATACTGAGTGACAGAACCAAATTAGAATATACACACTGTGACTGTTACATAAAGTTTGGAATCAGGCAAAACTAAATTGACCTGTTTCAGAGAAACAAACTTAGAGGCTCAACCAAGGAAGGGAATGGATACCATAAAAGTGAGGACCGTGGTGATGTAAGAGAAAGGGAGCGAGTTGTCACTAGAAAGGGGTACATGAAAAGCCTCTGGGGTGCTAGTGGCAATGTTCCCTGACTGAGCGCTGACAGGTGGCTATTTATGATAATAAACATTTGTTTTATAAGTACAAAAGCTATTTACTATTTATGATAATAAACATTTGTTTTATAAGTACAAAAGCTGAACCAGAAAGTAAAAGGCTGAGGACTCAGATGGAATGAAAGTTTAAAAGACATCTTAGAAAGCAGGACAGCGGTTGGTAGGGGCTGGGGAGGAGGAAGAGGGGAAACATTCAGTGGGTATAGAGTTTTTGTTTTGTGAGATGAAACGGATCTGTTGCATAAGAATGCACACATAGTTAACTCTGTTGTACTGTACACTTAAAAATAATTAAGATGGAAAAATTTATATGTGTTTTGGCCAATGGTAAAAAAAATCACGCTCATCTTTATAAATTCAAATGCTACTAATATGAAAAAAATTTAAAAAGCAAACAAAATGGGAGAATAGTCCAAGAGGGCGGAGAGGTAGGAGATCTTAGTTTCCTCTGGTCCCAGGGATTCAGCTAGTTATCTATCAAATCACTCTGAACACCTGTGAACTCAATTGGAGATCTAAGAAAAGAACTGCTTCGATTCTACAAATAGAAAAGCGACCACTTTCTGCAAGGTAGGAGGTGCAGAGAAGCAAATCTGAGGGGATATTTTGGAAGATAAACTGGGAGAGGGGAAGCCTATGGAGCTACTGGAAAGTGATATAGCAGGCAAGCATAAAATCGGAACTCTAAGAAGTCTGCAATGGTGAAGGACGTCCCTGCCAGGATTTGCCTGATAGGGCAAAATCCTATGAGGGTGAGTGTGGTCTCAGGATCCCTGGGGTCAAAGGAAGATCGGGTGACCAGCGGGGCAGAGCTCCCAGACATTGGAGCAGGGAAGCGGGCTGTAGTTAGCAAGCCTAGGAATGGGCTCTGAGCTCGGTGCTGCCATATACCACAAACAGCAGCACAGTCTGGTGACTGCTCTCTGAGCAGGGGCCCAGCAAGCAGCAGACCTGTGGTGAGAAGCCCCTTCCTCCCCTGGGGAGGAGTGGTGCGAATATGTATCACAGGAGTCTGCAGGGTTTGCAGACTGGAAAAGGGGTTGCACACCTGAGATTGAAACACTCAGTCACAGGTTGGGTGAGCACAGAGTGTGGGTGGGGACCAGGGAGACAGGAGTGACTGACTGCTTTTCCCTGAAAGTGCACTGCAGAATGGGACCCTGAGTTTTGGGTTCTGGAACTGGAGATTGGGAGGTCACCATTTTCATTTTCATCCTCTAAAGCCAGCGCAGAAAGCCTTCAGGGAACAAAAGCCACATTGAGAAGTCTGGAGCCACTTACTTAGCCTGGCCACTGACAAGGGTGGTATAATTCCGCCCAGGAAAAAGACACCCGAGAATCAGCACAACAGACCCCTCCCCCAGAAGGGGCCAAGACCAAGTTTATTGATCACAGAGAACTGCAAAACTCCGGTGTTAGGGGAAAACAGTATATAGAATTCATGGTATTTTCCCCATGATTCTTTACTATTTCTATTTTAATTTTTTTCTCTTTCCTTTTTCCACTAATTTCTTACTTTATCAACTCTTCTTTAAAAATCTTTTTAAATTTTCATTTTTTAGAGTTACATTCTATACTTTTGTTGCATTTAATTTTCTTTTTGTATATATATGTTCTTCTTTCTTTACAATTTTGGGATGCAGTTTCTTCTTTTTTTTATTTTTTATTTTTTAAAGATTTTATTTATTTATGTGACAGAGATCACAAATGGGCAGAGAGGCAGGCAGAGACAGAGAGAGGGGGAAGCAGGCTCCCCACTCAGCAGAGAGCCCAATGCGGCGCTCGATCCCAGGACCCCAGGATCATGACCTGAGCCGAAGGCAGAGGCTTTAACCCACTGAGCCACCCAGGCGCCCTGGATGCAGTTTCTTCTAACAAACGGACCAAAATACACTCAGGATATAGTGTATTGCTCTGTTCTGTTCACTTGTCTGATTATATTCTCTTTTTTAACAAAATTTATTATCTTTCTCAGTTTCAGCTCTCTTCTGATTTGTGTCTATTTCTCTGGGGTCGTTGTTGCCACTTTAGTATTTTGTTCTCTTATTCATCTATTCTTCTCTGGACAGAATGACAAGATGGAAAAACTCACCTCAAAAAAGAGAACAAGAGGCAGTACTGACTGCCAGGGACCTAATCAGTATGGATATAAGTAAGATGTCAGAACTAGAGTTCAGAATTACAGCTACAAAGATTCTAGCTGGGCTTGAAAAAAAAAAAAAGCCTAGAAGACAACTAGAGAATCCCTTTCTAGAGAAATCAAATAACTAAAATCTAACCAAGTCAAAATCAAAAAGGCTATTAATGAGAGGCAATAAAAAAATGGAGCCACTAACTACTAAGATAAATAAGGCAGAAGACAGAATTAGTTATATAGAAGACAAAATTATGGAGAATTAAGAAGCTGAAAAAAGATAACTACTAGATCATGAGGGGAGAATTCGAGAGATAAGTGATACAATAAACAGAAACTATATTAGAATAATCGGGATCCCAGAAGAAGAGGAAAGTGGGGGGTGGGGACAGAAGGTATACTAGACCAAATTATAGTAGAGGACTTCCCTATTTTGGGGAAGAAAACAGGCAATCAAGTCCAGGAGGCACAGAGAACCCCCTTCAAAATCAATAAAAATAGGTCAACATCCCGCCATATAATAGGGAAACTTGCAAATCTTAAATACAAAGAGAAAAATCCTGAAAGCAGCTCAGGATAAGAGGTCTATAACCTACAAGGGTAGAAACATTAGGTTGGCAGCAGACCTGTCCACAGAGACATGGCAGGCCAGAAAGGACTGGCATGATATATTCAGAGTGCTAAATGAGAAAAATGTGCAGCCAAGAAGACTTTATTCAGGGGCGCCTGGGTGGCTCAGTGGGTTAAAGCCTCTGCCTTTGGCTCAGGTCATGATCTCAGGGTCCTGGGATCGAGCCCCGCATCGGGCTCTCTGCTCAGTTGGGAGCCTGCTTCTCCTTCTCTCTCTGCCTGCCTCTCTGCCTACTTGTGATCTCTCTCTCTGTGTCAAATAAATAAAGAAAATCTTAAAAAAAAATAAAAAAAAAGACTTTATTCAGCTATGTTGTCATTCAAAAGAGAAGGAGAGATAAAAAGGTTCCAGGAAAAATAGAAACTAAAAGAATTTGTGATCACCAGCCCCACAAGAAACATTAAAAGGTATCCATTAAGTGAAGAGAGAGCCCTAAAGTAACAGACTGGAAAGGAACAGAGACAAAATACAGAAACAGTGACTTTGTAAAGTAATAGAAAGGCACTAAATTCATATCTTTCAATAGTTACTCTAAATGTAAATGACCTAAATGCCCCAACCAAAAGATACAGGGTACCAGATTGGATAAAAAAGTAAGAACCATCAATATGCTATCTGCAAGAGACTCATATTAGACCCAAAGACACTTCCAGATTGAAAGTGAAGGGGTGGAAAGCCACTTACCATGCTAATGGACATCAAAAGAAAGCTGGAGTGTCAATCCTTATATCAGACAAATTAGATTTTAAACCAAAGACTGTAATAATAGATGAGGAAGGACACTATATCATAATTAAAGTGTCTATCCAACAAGCTTTAATAATTGTATCTATTTATGGTCCTAACATGGAAACAGCCAATTATATATACCAATTACTAACAAAATTAAAGAAACACATTGATAATACTACAATAATAGTAGGGGACTTTAACACCCCCACTCACTGCAATGGACAGATAATCTAAAGAGAAGATCAACAAGGAAACAAGAGCTTTGAATAACCAGATGGACTTCACAGATATATTCAGACCATTCCAATCTAAAGCAGCAGAATACACATTCTTCTCAAGTACACCTGGAACATTCCCCAGACCAGATCACATATTGGGTCAGAAATAAGGTCCCAACTGGTATGAAAAGATTGGCATCACTCCCTGCATATTTTCAGATAACAATGCTTTGAAACTTGAACTCAATCACAACAGGAAATTTGGAAATAGCTCAAATAACAAGGCTAAAGAGCATCCTACTAAAGAATGAATGGGTCAACCAGGAAATTGAAAATGAAAACAACTATTTCAGGTGGTCCAAGAGAGAGGTATATAGCAATACAAGCTTTCTCAAGAAGCAAGAAAGGTCTCAAATATACAACCTAACCTTACACCTAAAGGAGCTGGGGGAAAGAACAGCAAATATAGCCTAAACCCAGCAGGAGAAAAGAATAAAGATTACAGCAGCAGTCAATGAAATAGAAACCAAAAGCACAGTAGAACAGATCAATGAAACTAGGAGCTGGTCCTTTGAAAGAATTAATAAGATTGCTAACCCCCTGGCCAGACTTACCAAAAAGAAAAGAGAAAAGACCCAAATAAATAAAATCATGATTCAAAGTGGAGAGATCAGGGGCACCTGGGTGGCTCAGTGGGTTAAAGCCTCTGCTTTCGGCTCAGGTCATGACCCCAGGGTTCTGCGATAGAGCCCCACATTGGGCTCTCTGCTCAGCAGGGAGCCTGCTTCCTCCTCTCTCTTTGCCTGCCTCTCTGCCCACTTGTGATCTGTCTGTCAAATAAATAAAATCTTAAAAAAAAAAAAAAAGAAAGTGGAGAGATCAAAACCAATACCAAAGAAATACAGACAACTATAAAAACATATTATGAGCAACTATATGCCAACAAACTAGGCAATCTGGAAGAAATGGATGCATTCCTAGAAATGTATAAACTACCAAAACTGAACCAAGAAGAAATAGAAAACCTGAACAGACCTATAACCAGTCAGGAAGATAAAGCAGTCATCAAAAATCTCCCAGCAAACATGAGTCTAGGGCTGGATGGCTTCCCAGGGTAATTCTACCACTCATTTAAAGAAGAATTAATGCTGATTCTTCTGAAGCTGTTTTAAAAAATAGAAATGGAAGGAAAACTTCCAAACTCATTTTATGAGGCCAGCATTACCTTGATCCCCAAACCAGACAAAGACCCCATCAAAAAGGAGAATTATAGACCAATATCCTTGATGAACACAGATGCAAAAATTCTCACCAAGCTATAAACCAATAGGATCCAACAGTACATTAATAAGATTATTCACCACAACAAAATGGGATTTATTCCTGGGCTTCAAGGTTGGTTCAACATCTGCAAATCAATTAATCAATGTGATACACTACATTAATAATAGGTAGGACAAGAACCATATGATCCTCTCAACAGATGCAGAAAAAAGCATTTAACAAAGTACAGCATACTTTCTTGATTAAAACTCTTCACGTGTAGGGATAGAGGGAACATACCTCAATATCATCAAAGCCATCTATGAAAAACCCACAGTGAATATCATTTTCAATGGGGAAAAACTGAGCAGAAAAAGCATTTAACAAAGTACAGCATACTTTCTTAATCAAAACTCTTCACAGTGTAGGGATAGAGGGAACATACCTCAATATCATCAAAGCCATCTATGAAAAACCCACAGTGAATATCATTTTCAATGGGGAAAAACTGAGAGCTTTCCTCCTAAGGTCAGGAACATGACAGGGATGTCCACTATAACCACTGTTGTTCAAGATAGTACTAGAAGTCCTAGACTCAGCAATCAGACAACAAAAAGAAATAAAAGGCATCTGAATCAACAAAGAAGTCAAACTCTCACTCTTCTTAGATGACATGACACTCGATGTGAAAAACCCAGAAGACCCCACACCAAAACTGTTAAAACTCATACAGGAATTCATTAAAGTGTTAGGATATAAACTCAATGCACAGAAATCAGTTTTATTTCTATACCCTAACAATGAAATAGAAGAGAGAGAATTAAGGAATTGATCCCACTTACAACTGCACCAAAAGCCATAAGATACCTAAAAATAAACCTAACCAAAGAGGCAAAGGATCTGTACTCAGAAAACTATAAAAGTTTTATGTACACTCATTCAAGAAATTGAGGAAGACACAAAGAAATGTTAAAAACATTCCATGTTCATGAATTGGAAGAACAGATATTGTTAAAATGTCTATGCTACCTAGAGCAATCTGTATATTCAATGGAACCCTTATCAAAATACCATCAACTTTTTTTTACAGAGCTGGAATAATCCTAAAATTTGTATGGAACCAGAAAAGAAATAGCCAAAAGGAATGTTGTAAAAGAAAACCAAAGCTCGTGGCATCACAATTCTAGACTTCAAGCTCTATTACAAAGCTATAACCATCAAGATAGTATGGTACTGGCACAAAAACAGACACATAGATCAATGGAACATAATAGAGAACCCAGAAATGGACCCTCAGCTCTATGGTCAACTAATCTTTGACAAAGCAGGAAAGAATATCCAATGGAAAAAAGACAGTCTCTTCAACAACTGATGTTGGAAAAATTAGCCACATGCAGAATGAAACTGGATCACTTTCTTACACCATACATTAAAACTGACTCCAAATGGATGAAAGACCTAAATGAGAAATGGAACCCATCAAAATCTTAGAGGAAAACATAGGCAGCAACCTCTGTGACCTCAGCCACAGCATCTTCTTGCTAGACACACCCCAAAGGCAAGGGAAACAAAGGCAAAAATGAACTACTGTGACTTCATCAAGATAAGAAGCTTTTGCACAGCAAAGGAAACAGTCGACAAAACCAAAAGACAACTGACAGAATGGGAGAAGATATTTGCAAATGTCTTAGCAGATAAAAGGCTAGTATCCAACATTTATAAAGGACTTATCAAACTCAACACCCAAAGAACAAATAATCCAATAAAGAAATGTGCAGAAGACATGAACAAGTATTTCTCCAAAGAAGACACACAAATGGTCAACATACACATGAAAAAATGCTCAACATCACTTGGCATCAGGGAAATACAAATCAAAACCAAACAATAATATAATATACCATCTCACACCAGTCAGAATGGCTAAAATTAACAAGTCAGGAAACCATAGATATTGGTGAGGATGTGGAGAAAGGGGAACCCTCTTACACTGTTGGTGGGAATGCAAGCTGGTGCAGCCACTCTGGAAAACAGTATGGAGACTCCTCAAAGAGTTGAAAATAGAACTACCCTACGACCCAGCAATTACACTACTAGGTATCTATTCCAAAGATACAAATGTAGTGATCCGAAGGGGCACCTGAACCCCAGTGTTTATAGCCGTAATGTCCACAATAGCCAAACTATGGAAAGAGCCCAGATGTCCATCAACAGATGAATGGATAAAGAAGATGTGATATCTATATCTATCTATCTACCTAGATATAGATACACACACACACACACACACACACACACACACACTACTAAGCCATGAAAAAGTGAAATCTTGCCATTTGCAATGATGTGGATGGAATTAAAGGGTATTATGTTAAGTGAAAGAAGTCAATCAGAGAAAGATATTTATCGTATGATCTCACTGATACATGGAATTTAAGAAACAAAACAGAGGATCATAGGGGAAGAGAGGAAAAAATAAAAGAAGAGGAAATCAAAGAGGGAGATGAACCATAAGAGACTCTTAATCATAGGAAACAAACTGAGGGTTGCTGGAGGGGCATGGAGTGGAGAGATGGGGTAACTGGGTGATGGGCAGTAAGGAGGGCACATGATGTAATAAGCACTGGGTATTATATAAGACTGATGAATCACTGACCTCTCCCTTAATAAAATGAAATAAAATCTTAAAAAGATTTTATTCATTTATTTGAGAGAGAGAGGCAAGGCTTGAGGTCTCAGATGTCTCTCTGCTTCATCTGAGGCTCTTGATTGCCTTAAAGTTATTAGGCAAGTTTGCTGCTGATGCCCACATCTGATTTGACAACCCAGTTCTTTGTGTTAGCTCTGTTAACTACTATTGGGATATTATCAGAAAGACTCCAAAGTCAATTTGAGGAGGCTCCCAGTGGGCAAAATGGAACAGCTCAAAAAATTAATAAGAGTAATAACTGCAATGGATTAAAAAAAAACAAGGATGCTTAAATCCATGAATTACTAATGATACTAATAACAAAACCAACCGAACAAAAACTTCTCTGGTTACTTCTGTAGCATATTATCCTTCCTTTGCTATACCTCAGGGTAATCATATAGTGGATGAGGGAACGTTTCTCATTATAGAAGTGTTCCAATGAATAAACAAAGAGGGAATGCTAAAATAGCACCATTTTGTGATACCTAATAGAGTAAGACCATCACCATCGGTAGCTGCCAACATAGCAACAAGAAAGAGACAACCAGAGGCATGTAACACCACCTATGAAGTATTCTTGCAAAAAAATAATAAAAATAAAAAATCCAAAATAACGACATTGTATCAAACCTCTAAATCTAACTGCCAATTTACAAACAAACATAGGGACAAAGAAACACGTTAAATTACCCCAAAGGCTCAGTCTACAAATTGCAAGGCAAAACAAAAAACAAAACAAAACAAAAAAAAACAAAAAACAAAAAACAAACAACTCTTCAGGGAGAAAAAAAGAGACTTTAGGAGACCTCTCAACCCATTGCAATATATGACCCTTATGTGGATCTGAATTCAAACAACAAATGACAAAATACCAAAACTCATAAAATAAACAGACCCTTGGTGAAGTGTGAATACTGACTTGATATGTCAAGGAATTACTGTTAATTTTTTAGATGGGATAATGTATGATATTATGGTTATGGGTTTTAGTTAATATACATAATTATTTATAGATGAAATGATATGGTGTCTGAGATTTACTTTAAAATAATCCAGTACAAAACAGGGTGGTGCTGGTAAAACAAAACTGGTCTTTTTGATAGTTGTTTGAGTAAAATGATGGGTAAATCATGTTCATAATATATTTTGTTTATGTTTATATGACACAAAGTAAATTTATTTATTTATTTTTAAAATTTTATTTATTTATTTGACAGACTGTGATCACAAGTAGGCAGAGAGGCAGAGAGAGGCGGGGGGCGGGGAGGGAAGCATGCTCCCCGCTGAGCAGAGAGCCTGATTCGGGGCTCAATCCCAGGACCCTGAGATCAGGACCTGAGCCGAAGGCAGAGGCTTTAACCCACTGAGCCACGCAGGCGCCCCACAACGTAAATTTAAAAGCACAACACTGGGTGTTAAATGACTGCCGAGCGTTAGGGTAGAAACATGACCGCTTAGGACACTATTGCAGAAATCAGACACTAGATGACGCTATTACTGGGAGGCTGGTGAAGAGGGGTTGGATTCTGCATATATTCTGAAAGTAGAGCCACATGATTTTCTGATGGATATTATCTGACATGAGAAAATATTCTCATTATCTGTAGCTGGAGTTTAAAAAGTCATCATACCTTTCTTTTGTAGTTTTAAAATTTCTTTAAAAATTTTTAAAATGAGCTTACTTATTAACCAGAAAAAGTTAATTTTTTTGTTTGTTCTCAAGACAATAAGAACAATTACTGAATAAACAGTAGTTTGAAGGCATTGTTATCTTTCAAAGAATGGAATAATATATTTGGGGGCTATGATTTAGAGAATAAAGGCCCATAATCTCATCTAAAACCTTTGATGCCAGATGTTTCACAATTCAGAAAATTTCAGATTTTAGAAATGTAATATACAGCACGTGGAATCTATTACGTAATCCTCAAACAGGGTCTGAGGAAATTCTGTTTAACCAAATGCATTAACATTTCTGCAATAAATCATACAAATATTCCTACTAAGCAAAATAAAGATCGCAAATGGTCTTACATCAGATCAGGTCAGGCTTATTACCAATGGAGTTTGGAGCTGAACTTAGGAAAACATTTTTTGGTTTTCAGAATCTTTTAGATTTTGGCATTGTACATAGGAATTTCAATTCAGGTTGGCGTACATTTATTTAGTACCTACTATGTGCCCCTGATCTTGAGGGCCTTATACACCATGCAATGAAGCAGTAAATCAGCAACTTTAGTAGTTCAGTAGAACTTTAGGGGACATTCAGGCAGTGGGAACAAGAGAAAGACATAAGGTTGTTATGAGTGGGCTGTGTTCAGAGAACAAAGTGGTCCAATTTAATTTGTTCTGTTTGAAAGAATGTAAGATTATATATTCTAATAAGGTAGGCAGCTGATGTTTGAAAGGTTGTATTTTGTCATGCTTCTTTAATCATCAGCATGGTACTTTTTATGAATATTGTGTGTGTGTGTGAGAGAGAGAGACGGGGGTGGGGGAGGGGGAGGTAAGGGGTAATATTTCAAAAGTTAGGACCATTGGTGAGGCCTCAGAGAGTTTAACATTCTGGGTACTAAGTAGCCGGAGAGGCTCTCTGCATCATTAATGCAGTCCGAGATGACTAAGAACATTCTGTGGGCTGGGCCCATTCAGCAGGAAGTGTAATAAGACTTTGAGACTGTTCAGCAGCCTCCCCTCTTCCATGGAAGGTACCAGGGTATACCATGTAAGCAACCAGCTTTGGGGAGCCTTGACTCAGACCCTCCAAGAATGGGACTACATTGAGGCAATCTACTGAACTGAGTTCCATTTCTTTAGGAAGCCACATGAATTTTTTAGCACTGTCAAAGGAAAATGCCACTAAATCCTTAGCTTCACTGAACATGATAAGATGAGCGGTTTCCAAGCTTGGAAGGCCCTTTGGGCAGGAGCTGCTCTTACGTATTTAGTGACAGAGGAGGCTTGTTACCTCAGTAAGAAAGGGGTTCAGTGATATTTTCACAACTGTTGTGTTTTCGATCGGTTACAGGATACGGCAGTCTCAGGGCTGGTTTCAGTCAAGATGGATGTAGCAAGGGAGGGATGACGGTGCTTGGTTGCTGCCATCACCTGATACAGCTGCCATGAGCACCCAAACTGGGGCCTTTTTGACAACCTGAAGGGTTCTTGGGTGCTGTGGTTTCCAGGTTCTAGAAGAACAACCTTTGGTTTCCAGCCGGTGTTCATCCAGGATGGCTCAGTGAGACTCATGAAGCCACCTCCCCCCACCCCCTAGCCCCGCCTTCCATCAGGAGCAGCACGGAGCTACCGCATGTCAGACAGCAAGCTGGGGCCCTGCACCAGCCTCACACTGCCTGTCAGGAAACTGAGCTCAAAGCGATGGATGGGACTGGCTTTCAAGGTGGGACAATCTGGGTTCCAGTCTATCTTTTCTCACCATCTTGATGTGAGACCTCTGGCAAATGCTTTTAGCTTCTGGTTAAAACTTGTAAGAAGAGGGAGAGGCATACATACCTTACAGTTTCAGTAGGATGATTAGTGATTAAATAAGGCAAGGTAGAGAACCTCTTCCCAGTGGCCTATAGTAATTTGAATTCCAGCTCTTTGACTCAAGGGCCTGCCGTGTTTCCATGCTGTAGTCATAGTTCTCCTTGAGGAATGCCTCTTGCTGGCCGGACTAGGATAAGAGTCATGTTCCCCTTCAAGCCTTGGTCACAGGGTCAATACCATAAGCATTCACTACCTTACTCTGTGTGCCTCTGGGGACTCAGAGTCAACAGCAGAAGCAATTAATATATGGCCTGACTCCCGGTGAGCAAGTGTGATGAGAAAGTACTTGAGAATGAGCTCTGATGCTTACCACTTCACGCTTTTCCACTTCAAACCAGCGGGAAATTCCAGGTAAACTCTGCACCAAGTATAATGATGTTCTCTCCACCCAGAGACTCTACGGAATACAAAACAAATTAAGTCCCCAAGTGTCCTTTCTTTCTAGTTACTGAGCTATGACTAACGTCAGCCATTCAATTTGGTCAGGTTTGCTTATTTCTGTAGGCTTTTCTTCAGTCTCCCTTCTAGCCTGTGGGCAATCTCTTCATGCTCGTGAAGCCGTCACAGTAAGATACCACTGACGCTGTGTTAATCATTCCCGTTCTGTGCTGCCGGACAATTTTTCCTTCATGGACTACATGGTCTACTTCAGACAGCAAGCTTAAAATAGAGTAATAGGCTACTATGTTACTTCCTTTGCTAGTTCTTTCAAATTCCAATTTAAACCCCCCTCACTCCTTAAGGTCTTGCCATTTTTATCTGAAAGGGGTAACAGCAACAGCCAGTCGACACAGGTTTGGAATAATAACATCCTCACAGAGGAAAGGTCCATGAAGAATCACATAGATCCATCTTTCTATTTTAAAGAGGAAGAGGCTAAGCATCAAGGAGGCCATGTGACCCACCGGGGGGTACATTCTAGTTCCCAGACCCTACCTACTAGAACTTCCGACCGCCTCACTGTGCCACATTTTCTCATGCCCATTTCAACTGCCATAATCCAGGAGGATCTGTATTTAATGAGCTGAGGCTTCCTCTGGCCAGGAGAGCACCCCCATGACACATGAAGCCACAGCTGCCTTGGTCTTTGGTAAGAGTCACTGTGGATGACAGATTTCTCTTCTGTCAATCCTATTTCTGTGTCTATGCCTCATTTTTCTCAAGAGGATAATAAACTTTACAAAACCACTGAAATAGTGCCACTTATTCCAGAACAACAGAAAATGGGGGGATTTCTTCATGTCAGCCACGATATACTGCAAGGAATATGGCAGAGTCCCTGTGACAGCAGTGACAGTGGTGACAGGAAGATGAGTGGCCAGGGAAGGGCTCAAGGGAAAGAGAAGGGAATGCTTTCGGTGCTGGGGGGAGAGCAGAAGGAAGCAGGCAGGCACAGCAGCCGGTGGGAGGAGGACAGCACTTCTCAGAGGAGGTGACACGTGAGCGGAATGCTGAAGAGTGAGTAGGAGTTTGCCAGGCGGAGGGAGGGGGGGAGCACGGCAGGCAGCAGGAAGCAGCCCACAAGAGGCTGAAGAAAGGGAAAGGGCGCAGCAAGAGATGGAGAAGAAAAGTTCAGGGTTGCTGGAGCCCAGAGGGAGGGTGGGTGAGTGGGCTGTGGCCCAGATGAAGCTTCTGGAAGGGCACTTTGGTGCCAGATGCCGAGGGCTGGAAGCCCAGGAACAAGGAACCAGATTTATCATTATTTTCTAGGGGGATTGCTATACCACTGATAAAGTGATGGCCATGAGGTAATGTGCTGCAGCAGAAAGTACAAAGGAGAAGATACTAGAAGGTGCATGTCGTAGTGGAGGGTCTGCGGGTAGTTAGAATGTGCCTGACTCCAGTGGATCTCACACTTTCTATTCAGTGAACACAACTGCAATGAAAACTCTATCATAAACTAATGATCGTTAACTGGTTTTGTGGGACACAAAGAAAAATGTAAGTCTCCAAAAGGACTAGAAAGTGATCATGAATCTTTTCAATGACATCCTGGTACGGTCTCCCAGTAGTTTCTTTGTCTTGATAGGTAACCCATCAGACCTCCTTGCACAGAGGACTGCTCTGTGTTGAGGCCCATCGTGATACTGCAGAATGACCCCAGCTTCCCCTTCTGATTGCCGGGCTGTGCCCCATTCTTGGAGCTACTGCTGGGAACTGACGGGCAGGCAGAGGCAACGAGGACAGTTAACATCAGAGGATCTCTGCTAACAGTGTGAGGAGGACCTTTTCCAGCTTAAGTAGAGACTCTGTGATGAAGGGAGCTAAGCCAGTTAACCCACAGGAATAAGTCTGTTTTGTATTCTTTGTACAGGGGAATACTGACTAACTAGGGATCTACCTGGTCTCACTTGGTCAGTTATCAAGGAAAGAAGAGATAATGTACCCACGGCACAATGCCCCAGTAGGGCCGTGAGCCAGCCCAAGAGAGCTCCAGAGGGCAAGGCTTATTACAGCTACTGCGAATGGACAACTCCGTACATGCAGGGAGTCTGGTTTGCTTTCATTCCATGTC
The DNA here is from genome assembly GCA_003697995.1 of Taxidea taxus jeffersonii. Classification (NCBI taxonomy): domain Eukaryota; kingdom Metazoa; phylum Chordata; class Mammalia; order Carnivora; family Mustelidae; genus Taxidea; species Taxidea taxus. Next base: position 343,093 of record ML106091.1, on the reverse strand, counting down.
TTCTGAGAAGTCCTAATGACACACCATTCTAACCAGAAAAAGCAGAAGATCGCACGGAAATCTTCCAAGGTAACAGCCGTCTACCTAACTGCTTCCTGTCTCAGAATCTTCGTTCCCCTGTCAAGCATTTTTTACTAACTGCAGACTACTGTATCTCAGAACAAATATCCCGTCATCCCCACAGTTGGTTCAACATGAATGAGTGACAGGACTGAGCTCAAACATGACATCTCAGAGATTGGTCTGAGGGCCACCAGCACTGTCACAAAAAGCTGATTCCAGGCCTTCCTCTCAGACCTACTGAGTCAGGATTCCTGAGCTAAGAACTCTGCTTGGTTAGAAAAGTACCCCACGGCCCTCTGATATACTGTTGAGTTTGAGATCAACGAGACTCAATGATTTCTGGTCCCTTCTGGTTCTATCACTTCACTCTATTCTGTGTAAATACTTATCATGGGGCTTGTTCCAAAGAGCTCATAGGAAACTATGTAATAAGAATGCACGGTACCTTGAATTCATTTTCTTTATCTTTAGTGCCTTTGTGAAATGGTCTGTCATAGCGGAATTTCCAGATGTGATTCACTTTATAGAAACTCTTGATGTTGTCCGGGACACCCTCTCTCTGCAGGACCTCCTGGCTCTCTGGGATGGGAGTCACGGCATAGATCTGTAAATCTAGGATTAAAAAGTCAAGGAGGAAACCTGACTTGGCAAACGCCATGGAAATCTGGCTTAAGCTGAGCTGTGGCAGAGAACTGAGGCTGGGTAACAATCTGGTGTTTCCCCTGGGTCAAAGTCATTTAAAAAACTGCCAAGAAGGTGCCAAGAACTCAGTTCATAACAAATAATCTCTCAAACTACAGGCCTTGAACTAGTTTTAGGTAGGTGAATCTGACAATGTATCTGGTTAAAATGTCCATACCTTGTGAATTTATTTATCGCTAATTTTTTTTCTTCTTTCTTTTCTTGGTTGGGGAGTGGGTGGGAATGGCTTGAATCTTAGGTACTCAAAATTATATTACTCTAAACCTTGTTTAAGAGACAATTTTATCCTTAGTCCATGTATGGCCCCTCTTAATTTAATGTTTGTTTGTAAAATAATGTGTAAATATCCATGCAACCATGACCAAAGACAGTGGCCAGTTCTGACAGTGATTTATATTTACCTGTGTGATGCTCTGTGTTTCCAGCCTTCCCACACTTGTGGTATCACTCTCCCAAAGCTTGTACTGATAAGCAGAGTGTTTTTGCAGTTGATATTTTAAAAAGTACATTAAAGGGGTATCACAAGAATCACTGAACACTACATCTAAAACCAACTGATGTACTGTGTGTTGGCTAATTGAATTTAAATTTTAAAAAAGGGGGTATCCTATTGTATATTTCCCTTCTTCTCTTCTCATTCAAAGGAGGATAGCAAAATCTTTTCCCTTAATTTCTTGCTTCTGCTGCATTTTATTTTCTACTTTGAAATGGTATCCATGATTATCAATGGGCCTTTCTTGTCTTCTCCCAGACCTTAAGTTTAGGGAAGAGATAGAAGCATTCACGAAGGAGTGCTGGGGTGAATCCCCTTTGTCTCCAGTGGTTGGGTAATTTGAGTTGAGTTGTTCGTATTTAGATAATGGAAATGTCAATTATACAGCAGTCATCAAAGGCTGTCCAAAATGCCATGGCCAAGAATTCCCCAAAGATTTTAAGGTACCTCCTTCTCTGCACTTCCTTCCAGAATAAAACTATCAAGGGAAAAGGGGGTGAATGATATGTGCCAGTAAATCTTTCCACAGGATATGTTGGAGGAAAATTATTCTAAGGGAAATCACTAAAAGAAGCTTTAAAAGCAGGGCAGAGATAGAGAAAAGTTTTAATTAAAAGGAAAAAAAAATTCTTTACCAGAATCCTTAAGGGATTTCCTTTCCACTGACACTGTGACAATAACTAGAACAATTCTGTTCAGAAGGAGCTAAGCTAAAATCAAGATGAGTGAGAAAGAGGGAGAGAGTGGGAACACAGCAAAGGGGCCAGAGGCTTTCCTTGCAGGAAAAGGGTCTCAGGCTAATGGCCCATGGCTCTAACTGCAGGGCAGCCCGTCTAGGTGTGGATACACTGAGCTTCTGCCTGGAAGATGGTCTCGTCAGGCTGGTTGGCATGCTGCATGGCGATGGCGTGGGGGAACTCATTCAGCATTCTCTGTTGGAAGGCCTCCAGCCTTTCGTAGTCATGCCCTCGACACACAAACTCCTTATTCTGGAGGCGAAATAAACAAAGAAATGAGAGCGACATAATTGAGTGCGTTAATTACAGAGAGAAGCCAAGAAAGAAGACCCTGGCAGGAAGTGAGCACATGCCTCCCATCTATACACTGTAGCAGAAAAAAAAAACAAATGCAAAACAATCTGAAAAATTTGCCCAGATATGAAAAACGAGGGGCAAGGATCAGGAACTTTGTTCTCTACTGCTTTTGGTCAGAGCTGCCAGCACAGGCCATTCCTCCCAGTTCATGTGCTAGGGTGTAAAGAGGCATCAGATTCTCAGAGTACCAAACCATGAAACAAAGCAATCATGTTCCCTCTAAATGCTAATGAGCACGTGTCAAAGGCTTTTGTTTGTTTATTTTGTTTTGTTTTTGTTTTTGACTATAAGCTGGGTAACAGAGTTTAGTGGATAAATTCTCAATGTGGAGGGAAAGAAAGTAAATGTGATCTCCAAAAATGCATTTTATTGCATTCTTTATGAAAGCCGCAGAGATGGGCCTCCACACTGGATCATGGCATGGAAGAAAGGCAGGCTGAGCCTGTCTGTATTCCCGCCCTCAGCAGGCCTGGCACAGGAAGCTTCTCTGCCATCACCAACTCGGCTCGGCTTCCTGTGGCCAAGAATCTTATTTACTGGCCCAGACTGAGATTTAGGACTTTCAGGGACTTGCCAAATGTTGGACACATTTTTTTTTTTTATGTTTTTTGTTGTTGTTGTTGTTTGTTTTGTAAGATGTGTAAGTACTCTGTGGGCTGGGACTGTCTCTTGTTCAGGTAGAAATGGTGAAGGTTGTCCTTGAGGTAGGCTCGAGAGCTGGAAAGAGGGGCAGGTTTCCTTAAAGCACCTCACTGGTCAGGTTAGGGAAGAGGGAACTCGGCCAGTGTGACGGTTATGAAGCTCCAACAGCGGGAGACAGTCACCGAGGAGGCACTCCGCATGTAGCTCACTTAACCCACCAAACCTGAGAGGTAGTCACTCCCACGTACTACCCCATTTTAGAACTGGGAACCGAGGATCAAGATCCTTCTGTACTTTGTCCACACATACTGTATTCAAGCTCAGGTGTGGGGCCAAGGGCCGAGCTCTGTCTCTGCTGAACATGGCTGATACAGCCAGAAAAAACTCCTAGTGGCTACCGGCACCACAAAAGGTTGTGGGTGATGTGCGCTGAAGATCTTTGGGAGAAAGAGGCAGCGGTTCGTGGTCTGGGGAGCTAGCTAAGGCCCAAGGTTCTCAGCATTTCTCAGCCTGATGAGGTTCCTGAGATTGCACAAAGGCCCTAAGGAACAAATCTGAGCCAGGGGCAGGGGGCTCAGGACTGCAGCTGAGAAAAAGCAGCTGCAGGCAAGCAGAGGAAGCAGGAGGGAGTGGGCTCTGAAAACCTGCTGCCAATCCTCCTAAACTCCCACATCACCATCCTTTGGTAACACAGGCAAAGACGGACTACCTAGAAATCAGGACCCCCACACAATCCCATATTTAAGACTTTCTATATAAAAGAAAGTATACCTTCTGATGCTATGTATTTTTTTATTCTACTCAAAAGATAATAAATTTGCTTGATAAAATAAGGCCAGGTACATATACCTATGATGCATATTACAGAAGTCCCCAAATAAATATCCAAGTACTCTAATAACTACAACCTTTTTAAGGCAATGCTTGAATATGAGAGCAGTTTATAAAACCAGGGGTTACTCTAAGCATATAATCATTCAGCGGTGTTAGGAAGTCATCCTGAAATGAACTTGGGGACACAATGGAGTTGTCAAGAAATGAAAAGGAATGAAGCATTTCCCCCATCAATACATTTTTTTTAATCACAGCTTTGAGATACAGTTCACATACCATAAAATACACCCTTTGGGAGGTTTTGAGTATATTCACAGAGCAACTATCACAACTGTTGAATGCGAGAACATTTCATTACCTCGAAGAGAAACTCGTACCCATAAGCAGTCGCTCCCTGTTTCCTCCGCCAACTCCCCAACCTCTGAAACCACTAATCTACCTTCTGTGTCTATGGGTTTGCCCATTCTGGACATTTCATATGAATGGAATCATACAACACATAATCTTTTGTGACTGGCTTCTTTCACTTAACATATACTTAAGGTTCGTCCACATCGTAGCATATGTAAGTACCTCATTCCTTCCTTATTGCTAAATATCCCACTACATAGATATACCATATGTTGTTTATCCATTCATCATCAGCTGATGGATATTTGGGCTGCTTCTAGTTTTTGGCAATAGTGATTAATGTTGCTGTGAACATTTGTGTAGAGTTCTTTGTGTGAACATATGTTTTCAATTCTCTTGAGTATATACCTAGGGGTAGAAATGCTGGGTCACATTTGTTCACACTTAAAATGTTTTTAATTGTCTTTTTCTTCTGAAAAGGAAATACATATCTATGGTAAAAACAAAACAAAACAAACAAAAACCCAAACAGTAGAGAGCATACAATGAAAAGTAAATCTCTCATCCTTGACCTTGGTCATTCTCTTCAGACAAATCACTACTCAGAGATATTCTGTGCATAAAGAGATGGTCAATTTTTCATGAGGGTAAAAAAAAAAAAACTATTTAGATCATATGCTTCCATAAATGTATTAATTTAGTGTTACTTGAAAAATTATCTTGGAATTGATCAATAAGGAAATTTTTATATTGATATTTGCTTGTTTTTAAATTGAAGGACAGACTAGAATCTGATTTCTTAAAAAAAGATCCAGCCCCATGATTCTGAAAGGTGTGGTGCCCTTTAGAAACCAATAGAGGGTGACCCTTCTCTTCATTTTGAAGAAAATGCCATTTATATCTACAAAAGCTGTTTTGAAAAGACTATTTATTAACATAGGTTGATTTATTCCAATTGACTTTGTAATAAAATTTATTTTATTAGCCAATTCAGTTTTTCTTTTAAAGATTTTATTTATTTATTTGACAGACAGAGATTAGAAGTAGGCAGAGAAAGAGAGGAGGAAGCAGGCTCCCCGCGGAGCAGAGAGCCCAATGTGGGTCTCGATCCCAGGACTCTGGGATCGTGATCTGAGCAGAAGGCATAGGCTTAACCCACTGAGCTACCCAGGCGCCCCCCAATTCAGTTTTCTACTTTGCTAAATTCTCTTTAAAATTGTGGCTCCTAAACTACTTCTGATTTAAAAAAAAACACCTTATACTTTTAATTATCACGGTTTCATTTACAGGATAAATGGGTCTAAGTCTAAGATACTTCACAGTGCACTTGCTAGCTGAACTCAGAATTTGATCAATATGACCATATTATGACTACAAAATGACTTTTGTGGGCCCCTTCCTCTTAAAAATGTATTAAAAATCATACTGAGAGAACGATTTGGTATAGGGACAAATAAATACATAATCAAATGTATAATATATAAGTTAATATACATTATAACAAGTTCTTCAGCCAAAAAACCTCACTTTTTTCTTCTGATCTTTAAAAGAAATTAAAATACTTTTGTAGGCAATATTACAATTTGTAAACACTGTACCCTGAGTATGATGAGGAAGAAAAAGTAACCTTTTACTTTGCCTGATTTTGAGCCAAGAAAGGAAGGGGATGTGCTACACCAGAGTCACGTCTGGACCTTCCTGTGGGGTCTCCAGCCCTATGCGCTAGACTGTCCCCCTTCTCCCACCACGAGGATCCTGGCCATGTACACCAGGCAGGGGGTTGCTGATGACAGCCCCAACCTAGAATGTCCACTTTCAAAACTCAGTGTTTCAAAGTCAGCAATTGTTCTAAACCTGTCTCTGTTTTTGATCCAGAATCAAGCTTTCCTCTGTCCTCAGGTCCATCTGCAGAGTCAGCTTTGTGACCATGTTACACCAACATGCAGATTCCCTTTTAACCCAACAGAGAGATTTTACTCATGTCTGCATGGCACCAAAATACACGGTCATTTCAATCAACCTGTCATTTGAGTGCGTGCTCACTGTAACACTACCTTGAATGTTTGCCCATGGTGTTTGGAAAATTTGGATTCTAGATCTATATTTAGTGTATAGGTATATACATATAAACTTTATATGTAAATATGTGAATTAACAAATACATATAAAACTCTCATTCTAAAAGGGAGACAAGTTCATGATTTTTTTTTAAAGATTTTATTTATTTATTTGAGAGAGAGAGAATGAGAGAGAGAGCATGAGAAGTGGGAGGGTCAGAGGGAGAAGCAGACTCCCCGCTGAGCAGGGAGCCCGATCCGGGACTTGATCCCGGAACTCCAGGATCATGACCCAAGCTGAAGGCAGTCGCCTAACCAACTGAGCCACCCAGGCGTCCCTCATGATTTTTTTTTTAAAGATTTTTATTTATTTATGTATTTCACAGAGAGAAAGGTCATGAGTAGGCAGAGCAGCAGGCAGAGAGAGAGGCAGAGAGAGGAGAGAAGCAGGCTCCCTGCCAAGCAGAGAGGCGGATGTGGGGCTCCATCCCAGGACCCTGAGACCATGACCTGAGCTGAATGCAGAGGCTTTAACCCACTGAGTCACCCAGGCACCCCAAGTTCATGATTATTAAACAAATAACAAAGTCCAATCTTTCTCTTCCCCCTCCTCCTCCAAGTGCCCCCATCCTATAGGTATTCATATGTGCTGGCACTTAAAGCAGGATGCAGGGCAACACAGCTACCAAAGCATTTGTATGCTGAGATTTAAAGTTTGGAATGAATTTGCTCAATTTCTAAAGTATTCCCGAAACTTCTCCTCAGTTACATGGGGAGGTACATTTCCTCTCCCAACCCCTGTTTTCATATAAGTAAGTGTAAGTAAGATTTTATACCCTGAAGGGTTAAGATAAGCCTTCACGCATGTAACATACGACTTGGCACAATGTAAAAAATGGTAAGAACAGAGTCAAGTATTTTATGATCCACAAGGTACCTCAGCATCTGGAAGACTTTCTTTGGTAGAACTAGTTTATACTAGCAATAAATGGGATCTCTTGGCTGGGTGACATTTACCTTTTCACAAAACCACTAACTGGCTCTTCACATGATTCTGGAGGGAGTTTCTACGGGACGTGAGACTGCAGTGTTTTATGTTGCCTGCAACGCCCCGCCATTTTTCTCTACTGCTAACTCTATGGAAATCACAGACTGAACAGAATAGTAAACAGCAGTCCCACAGGGGAGCAGCTTTAGTGACCAAAGACTGCTCATAAGACACAGTGCATTTAGAAATTTAGGAAGAAAAATCAAATCATTGTTTGATAGCTTGGGAAATTGTTCAAAACAAGGTGTTCTAGATTTAGTACAGTGTCTGCTCACTGAAAAGGTTAAAGGAAAACCTCTTATTGTTCTAAAAGGACAAAATGTCTTCAAACATTTGGTTTTCTTGAGTGGCATATCTATTTTAGAAGTATAACAACAAATTAAATAGTTTATTAACTTACTCTTAAGAAGAATGGAAATTTTTTCCCATAAAATCCAACTCTGAAGAACTCTGGTTCAAGACGTTGCTGGTCCATAATTTTGTCATACAAAGAGGCTTCCATCATCTAGGAAAGCAGAGGAAAAGTTCTAAGAATTTTACCTCATCCTTCAGCTCTCCCTGTTTCTAGAAGAGGATATTTCTTCTTTATGAAGAAGAACTTAATTGTAGTGTTCAGTTTGCAGAAAAGAAGGTTTAACTCCCTTTCTGTGCTTTAAGGCAGGGATCAGCAAACTGATTCTGGAAATGGCCAGAGAATAAAGAATATAGGCTTTTCAGGCCATATGGTCCCTGCCATAACTGCTCAGTCCTGCCAGGTCCACAGGCTACAGGTTGCTGACCCTGCTTTTAAAGGATCAAATATTATTCCATGTTCTCACCAGAGAAAATAATTTCTATGCACAAAGCCTATCAAGAAAATATTTTCTTCACAATTAAATGAAAATGAACATGAATTAAAAAAAATGAACAAACTATTAGAGGCCCAATTTTTCTGGAAAATTTTAGCACTAGATATACTCACCTGTAGATCTGGTTCTCCTTGGTCATGGTAATTCCGGACATTTGGGAGGTGCAAGCTTGCATAGGCTGGACAGGGATTAACCGAACCCAAGGAGACCCATCGTGCAAAGTGCTGTCTGGACTGAAAACTCTTACGTGTATCTCTAACAATGTCGGCACTATGAGGCACATAAAGCTTATGGTTTTCCATTCATGGTATTATCATCCCCAGGGTTTACAGAGAAAGACTAATATCGCTCTTGAAAACTTCTCCCCCTCCCCCTGCCCCCAGTAATAGCACCCCAAAGAGCAGTTGGCATGAAGTGTAATGCTTTGGGTTTATAAAAATCAGAGTGACTATGGTACCCAAGGGCTCTCCCGGGTAAACACTGTACCCTTGCCTCTGTTACAGGGGGTGTATGCCAAGAGAAGCACAGACACGTTTTTATATAAAACCGCAGTGCCTGCCAGAGCTAGCATGATGGACTGAAGTTAAAACAAGGTTTTTTGGTTCCTTTTTTTTTTTCTCTTTGGTTTTCATGTTAGGAGAAACATTGATGAACTTCTGGTATGAAATACTATACCAGCTCCTTCAGGCTGAGTGAGCTACTTGTGGGGTATGGGATTTTACGAGCTGTTAAAGGTTGACAATATCATCTCATAAACCACTACCTCAGAATTAAAAGGCGACATTATAATCTTCTTTCTATTTTAGAAACTCTGTAGAACTTAAGTGTGATAAGAGGACACAGAATGCTCATGGCTCTGAAGAGTAAGGACTCAGAGAGCAAGAGGGACCCATTTGAACCTGAAAAGAAAAGAAGGGACAAAATATTTGGTTCAGGGACACAGAATACTGAACTCCCTGAGTTCTTGGGTACCGAGACCTTGGTTCCGGTATCGCACATGTTGCTGCAGTTAAAGAGAGATGACATCTGTAGAATTTGGCCCTGAAGTGGTCAGAAATGGGTCAGCCAGCCATGTCTACTGTTTGTGCAGACTGGGGGACTAAGATTGGTACACTGTGGTAGAGATCTGCATACAAGCGAGATTCTCTTCAAACAGTACAGAGACTTCTCCTCAGCAAACTAAAAGAATCAATCATGGATTAGATTGCACATTTCAGACGTGATGTTTAATAGAGATCAAAGGTTCACTTCCATGTACTGATGAGAAGCCTTTTCTATTTCTCTGTATAAACAGCTGAGTATGCTGCAGAGGAAAGACTTCTCTTAAACAAGCTTTCTGCAACACAGGTTGAGATGATCACAAAATTAGTTTTACAGAACGATTCTGGAAAGCTAATGACAAAAGGATGCTATCGCCAATGAGCGTGCATCCAGGTTCCTTACCCTCATCTTGCTCAGGTTTCTGTAGTCGTAATAACTCTCATACTGTTCCGCAATCTTCCGGCACAAGACGATGCCGTTCTCCCAACACTGTGGACAAACGAATAATACAAATGCTAACGGTCCCACCACATTCACTCATTTCCACCCAGAGGACAGGGTGGGACTACTTTCAGATCATCAGGCCTTACTTCTTAATCTTTACAGTCTACCTTTAATAGTACCACTGCCACTTTAAGCTTGATACCAGCGTGCAATTAACATGTAAATTATTAAAAATCTTTAGGAAGTGAGAAAATATAATCTACCACAACAGGCATGAACATATGGTGTGGAAACATTTTCTGGAGTCATTTCAGAATCATCATCTTGAAATAACTACAGTTCCACAATGACCAAGTAGATGAATAAACGGGCCCTCAGTGCTAAGGAGGGAATTAACACTGACCCCTAAGATCCAATTATCCACAGCTGGCATGCTGGAGTCCTTGCTTGGCTTAACTGCACTTGTAAATTGGAAGGATCTAACCCAGCTGGTTACTCTCAGCAGAAATGCAAAAATTCTCTCATCTAGCCCAAGAGTCAGCAAACTTTTTCTGCACAAGGCCAGACAGTAAATAATTTGGGCTTTGTGGGCGACACAGTCCTTGTCACAACTATCCAACTCCACCATTAAAGCACAAAAGCAGGCACAGTGAATAAGCGTGTCTGTGCTGTAATAACGCTATTCTCTAGGAACACCGAAATGCGAATTTCGTGTAATTTTTATCTGTCAGATATTCTTTTCCTTGCCGTATCTTTCAAACACTTTAAAATGTAAAAGCAATTCTTAGAATGTGGGTGGTACAAAAATGGTGGGTTCTGAGCCATTTGACACATAGGCCATAGTTTGTAACCCCCGATTTAGAGAAAACCCCTTTGAAGGGCCAAAATAAGCAGAACAGGGATTTTATAACAGCTTATCCTATAGATGGAAACTTCATCGGAGGAGGACACAAAGGCATTTCCTCGCTATTAATGTAACAAATGATATGTCAGGGTATTTAGATACATAATAAAGGAGGATAGGAAAGAGGCAATTTCCTTGCATCAAGTTATGCAATTATGTTTTGTAAAAGAAGGACAGCCACTGTTTGTATTTTAGTCTCCTGTTTAACCTTGGCATTTGGGAGATATATTTAAATCTAAGACACGTATCACCAAAGCATCCAAATGTTCAAATCAAATAAACAACTGTGGTCAGATTCTTGAGTTTTCCTAAAGGGCACTGTAAGCCCTTGAGGAGGGAGACTGAGTGGAGTGAGGTAATGGGCTGAATGGCATCATCAGGTCAGTGGGATCTCTTAAATATATGATGGGATGCCATAACATTCTTTAAACAAAGTCAGTTTCACTTATCCTCCCTTACCAAAAAAGTGGAATGGGGCAGAATGCATGCTAATTTTGGGAGGTAGCTGAGGGTTTTCCAGAGAATCAAATGCCTGGGTGTCAAAACCTCCAGACCAGTGTTTCTCAAAGTATGGCCCCAAATTTATACACACTGCAATGTCAAGTCCTTGAAGTCACAAAATCCCCTGCTTCATGCCAGACATACCTAATCAGAATGCCTAGAGGTGGGACCTGGGAATTTTAGCAAACTCTTGGGTGTTTTTAATCCGCATTAAAATCTGAGGGTACCTGGCTTGAGGAGGTGGACATGAAAAAACCTATGAATGAAAGGAAACATGACACCAACACAACCACCTTGAGAGAGACCACCTTGAGAGAGAGAGAGAGACCACCTGGGTTGGGAGAGCTACTTACTTTGCCTCGGTCAAAATTCTGGATGATAGCAAGGTGCAGGTGCTCCTTGCGTTGCCATTCTGTCTGCATGGGGTAGGTCAGGAACTCCCGGAGGGGCCGATCCGACCACTCCAACAGCTCATCATATAATAGGAGAGTATATGCAGCCTCTGAAAGTTGAGTGGGAAGGAAATGATCAAGACAGGACCCCAGACAGCTTCTCCTCAAATGGAGCTGGCATGGGGCAAATTGCAAAAAACATTTTTTGAATTTCATGATAATGAAGAAAAATGTTCAGAATAGATGCAAGAGCCAGTTCACAAGTGATGACTTCCCCCTAGAAGATGGAATTACCAGAGATTTATATTTCATCTTTTGGCTCCCTATATTCATTCCCCCCCACCCCGCCAATTCTCTCTTTCTCTTTTCCCTCTTTCTTGCCTTCTCTTCCCATCCCTCTTCCTTATTTCTACAATGCCTGTATGCTGCTGGCATCATAAAAATGTTTGAGGATATATTGTTGGAACTCATTCAAAGAAATAGGGAGACATGCCTTTGACTGCTGGGGATGTTCACTGGTAAATCCCTTGGGGGAGGCTATAGGCATCTTCCAAAGGGTGTGCTTAGGAAACAAGAAATGGTAATTAAATTCTTCTTGATAATAAAAGGCTGAAAAAGTTCTCTCTCTACAGAGAGAGGACTGTGGTGTGTTGCATGGTACGACCCTCAGTTGGCCCCCCAAATCTTCAGTAATGGTTACTGAAGTCATTACATGTTGGTGCAGTTGGGATTTCTTGGGAAAACATGTAAAGAGGTGGTATTCTGTAATACACAAGTGGAAATGGTAATCCGTAGGCAAGGCACCGTTGACAGGTATGCCCTTAATAGAGTACTTGCCATTCTGCAGGTCTCTTCCTGAATCTTAACTATGGATAAGCAGATCGGTAGGAACCAGAGTTCCACTGTCCCTGATGAAGGACTACAATAATTATTTTTTTCCTTTAATATTGTAATAGCCAACTCATTTATTAAACGGAATAAAGTAGATGAACCCTTACATTATTAATCCATTTAATGACCATCCCTGTATGTCTCCTAAAGATATAGTAGTTGGTGCCTGGGTGGTACAGTCGGTGGGCATCCGACTGTGGATTTCAGCTTGGGTCATGATCTCAGAGTCATGAGCTCCAGCCCTGCGTGGGGCTCCATGTTCAGTGCAGAGTCTGCCTGAGAGTCTCTCTCCTTCTCCCTCTGCCTCTCCCACTTGAGCTCTCTCCCTCCTCAATAAATAAATAAATCTTAAAAAAAAAAAAAAGATGTAATAGTAGCTTTTAACACAGTATCAATAAATGGCCATTCTTAGTCTTCATTTATTTGCCTTAAGAGTAACTACACATAAAGCTCCAAAGTAGCAGGTTAAGTGCTATTACCACGATGTGGTCATCTTAGTGTGTAACATGAAGTTGTAATAAGAAAGGCCTGGGTCCCTATCACTTTTCTCTTGCCTCTTACTTGTGCAAGTCCCATGAGGGACAGGCTCTGTCCTTTTTTCTTTGTGATTACCTTTGGTGAGCTTAGTCTCCTGGCTTCAATAACTGCAAAAGCTTTCATACCCCACCAGCAGTCCCTTACTCCCCTCTGTTCAGTCTGCACACTGTTACCAGTCTGACCTTTCAAAGGATTGTATTGCTCCCCTGATTCCAAGTAGCCAGTGACTCGCAGCAGCTAACAATAAATGTAGGTTTCCGAACGGGACAGAGAAGGCTGGCCCTGATCTGGTCCCTACCAACCTCTGCTAACATCGCCCAGTGTCCCTCCACATAGTACACATAAGAAGGAGCTCACCACTGTTTCTCCCGAGAAGCCTCCAGCCTCTATTGCTGGAGCCCCTTGGCCCCATCATAGGCTTCTGCTGAAGGAAACACAATGCCTCCTGATCCCTAGGCAGTGGTATAAGAAAGTTGCCCACACAGGGACTGAGGCACCTTCTGTTTAATAGGCACTCACCAAATTCTACCTTGTGGAAGGTGAATGTGACGCAGACAGAGGAGTGTATCCACTAAAGGGTGCTGGCTAACTGTGGATGCAGAAACAGAGCTGAATGGCCACACCGTAGGTCACCATGAAGACTGCTTTTGATGGGAAAAGAATGCTAATAATAATGGTCAGATGGGCGCTGGATCTGAGTAGCTTCTAGTTTCCTGAAACCTCCTGAGATGATTTCCTGATCTTTAATTCCTCACACAGCCTTATAACAAATGCCAAGCATCTAACAAAGCCCTATGTGTGTCCTTGTTCCTCTGTCTACGTGAATAATCCACAGTTCCCTTCATTTACCACAGAGGTGACACCTGCAGGCCCTCAAAGACTTCTCCTTCAAGATTTGGCCCTGTACTGCTGAATAGCTCCTTTTTCTCTTAATACACAGCTCTGGAATGGTCACTTTTATCTCTCAGATTTCTTTTGTTTCTCCCCCAATAGCTGAGATTTCAAAAAATACACTTGCGACTAATCATTTCTCAGTGAAAAGGATGAGAAAGACCAAGCAAACCCCTTCCCCCGCTGAATCCTTCAGCTGCCCACAGGTGGTGACTGAAAGGGCTATAAAGGTCAAATTCATGTAGCTGGAAAGTAGCACGGTGGATGCCAGGGGCCGGGGGGAGGAGAAAATGGGAAGCTACTGTTTCATGGGTACACGGTTTTGGTTTGTGCCGATGAAAAATGTCTGGAGACCCGGAGTGGGGATGGTTGCGCAACCATGGGAATGCACATTGTGCCAACGGGCTGTACACTTAAAAATGGGTTAGATGGTAAATTCTGTGTTATGTATATTTTACCATAATAAAAAAAATTACAAGGGTGGGGGGCAACAAAGCATTTTTAGTCCATCTCGACTGCTTTCCAAATCATGCTTGCCCTGGGGCGGTCCAGGGACGATGGGTAGATGGGGAGTGGGTGTGCCGTCACCGAGTCTGGGAGGGAAAGCTGGGATTGGCAAGGCATCAGAAGAATGGTGACATGGAAAGGCGTGGAGTAAGTGACACCTGTCTCAGAATCTGATTCAGGAAAACGATGATATCCCTCAGGGGTCAATGGTGTGTGTGAAGGAAGCTATAAGAACTTTCCCAAAAGCAAACAGATAGACCCTTTGAGGTATGACTGACATAGGACACTACTGAGGCAGATTTTAGACACATTAGCAAACTGTAGATGTTTTACTACAATACATCGGATATTTATACTTCCGCATCTTAAGACAACAACAGTATGTACTGAAGAGGGAAGAATGAATCACATCGCAGATTTCCAGCCATTTTTAAAAAAGTACTTAGAATTTTGAACAAAAAGCACCACCACATAATTAAACATGGGCCATCTTGCTCCATCATCGTGACAAGGATACAGTAAGGACACCCATATGCGACAAGAAAAAAAAAAAAACATGAGAAGACAAGGGATGAATTACGAATGGAGAGTACTGTCACAAAAGGTTGCAAAGGGTTAAAGCCATTTAAACAGAATGCTCTAAAGATAGAAAAGTTTCCCCATTAATTTACTTTCTTCAAGGACACACAAAAATGAGGACAGAGGAGAAATGAGTACAATGTGGCAGGTGAGGAGCACTTATTTCTCATGACTTTGAAAATAAATACTGCAAGTTCAGTAAACAAATTAAAGAAAACCAATTTGCCCACTTCTAAAATATAATCAGACAGACTTGGACTCTGTTTCAGAGAACAGTTACATAGCTGGAAGAGCTTATCCTTAGTTCCCTCCCTCATTTCTTTTTTAAAGGACTTTAAAATAACTCCACTAGGTGGTTTTCTTTGGTATAAAAACTAGCTCAAAATGTGGCAACTAACTACTATAAAAATGGTCATTTAAACTCTCAGACAACATACCTCCAAATTCTTAGTCTATTTAATCAAAACCGTCAACACATCTGTGTAAAGAGATTCTGGGGCTTCCTTAGTGATTCAGGAATTACCAATATTGAAGGAGAAAAAAATCTGTAGGTTTTAAAATTTAACTGAGTAAATTTATTGGTGATGCATTTATTTATTTTTTTTTAAGATTTTTCATTTACTTATTTGACAGAGATCACAAGTAGGCAGAGAAATAGGCAGAAAGAGAGGAAGGGAAGCAGGCTCTCTGCAGAGAGCAGAAAGCCTGATGCGGGGCTCGATCCCAGGACCCTGAGATCATGACCTGAGCCGAAGGCAGAGGCTTTAACCCACTGAGCCACCCAGGCACCTTGTGATGCATTTATTTAAATCTTATGCTGCAGGGGTGCCTGGGTGGCTCAGTTGGTTAAGTGTCAGACTTTTGGTTTTAGCTCAGGTCATGATCTCAGGTCCTTTGATCCAGCCCAGTGTCAGGATCCACACTGGGCTTCAGGCCTTGAGATGCTCTCTCTCTCTCTGCCCCATCCCCCCTACTCCCACACGTACACATGTGCACTCTCTCTCTAAAAAAATGAAAAAAAAAAAATCTCACATTGCTGGGCACTAAAATGAGAACGCTAAGAAGAAGGAAACGTCATCTCTGTCTTCAAGGAATTCATCCTTTAATTGGAGATACTTCTACCTACCTATGTATGCATAGAAACACACACACACACACACACACACACACATAAACACACCCCTTATATAACTATTTAAAAAAATGAGGTGGGGTGCCCAGGTGGCTCAGTTGGTTAAGCGGCAGCCTTCAGCTCAGGTCATGATCTCTGGGTCCTGGGATCAAGTCCCACATTGGTCTCCTTGCACAGTGGGGAGCCTGCTTCTCCCCCTATTTGTGCTCTCTCTCTGACAAATAAATAAATAAAATCTTAAATAAAACAAAACAAAACAACATTGTGGTAAGTGCTTTAATGAAGCCTGAAAAAGGTGAAAAAGAGTTGGAACCATGAACTCAGCCCATGGGAGAGGGGTGGGGGTGGGGCATGGAGTTGCTGTGGGAAAGAAAAGGAAAAAGAATTCCAGGAAAAGATGGTAAAGACACACGCCCTGAAGGATGAAGACAGGAAATGTAGCCCCAAGTGATAAGATGAGGCTGCACAGATTGGTAATGGTTTTATCATGATGGACCTTGCATAAAGAGCTTGAACTTTTTTTTTCTTTTTTCTGTAGAAGATACCAACTGAAAATGGTTATATCTGGAGAAGAGGCTGGTGAAATTGCCTTACAGGGCCAGGCAGTAAAACATTTATAATTATAATAATTTATAATCTGGCTTACAGGTCATATAGTCATTGCAACTATTCATTCCAGTTCTGCCTTTTGTAGGCACAAAAGCAGCCACAGACAATGGCCGTGTAAGTGGGTGTGGCTGAGTTCTAATAAAACTTTCTTTACAAAATCAGGTGGCTGGTCTGCAGGCTGTAGTTTCTGTCCCCTGTTCTGGTGCTAATTAAGAAACAGCCCAGGTGTGAGATGATGAAGGCCTAACTGAGATAGCATGAGTGGGAACGATGAAAAGAACATGGCTTTGAAAGATTGTTAGGAAGGGAAATCACTGGAAAATGGTGACTGATTATTTGAGGGAGGCTCAGAGATACCAAAGAGAACATCAAGGTCTCTACACTGAGAAACAGAGATGCATTAATCAATACAGTGAAATTGTAGCTGGAAGCATTATTTAAAATCTGGCCACACAAGGACCATTTCAGAAAGGATCACTTTCTTTTAAAGATGGAGAAGAAGCCACAATTCAGGAGTTCCTGGGAAGAGCAGTGTGACAAAAGACTCAGATTTATAGTCCTACATCCAGTTAAAGGGTTCTTTTCTGGTTACAATATGTGAACTCTTTGTATTGTATCTTTCCCCCACTAAAAACCCTAGGCAGGATATATAAGGCAACTCTTGGAGGACTCTGAAGGGTAAATAAGAGAAGGTGGGCAGAGTAAGAAAATCAATACTCAAAGAATGACCATAGAATAGTGAGTTCGCAGTTTTTATTTTTTTGCCTTTCATATCTCCTGGCTTCGCTGTCCTGGTCTCCTGGAACTACAAAGGGAAATGGACACAAAAAGCTCCCAGGAAAGCTCCTCTGGTCAGAGGACTGAGAAGAGAACCCTCTTGGGGTTTGGAGTCCTTTTGACCCTTCTAGCTTCCTTTGAGTCCTGGGAATACAGCGCAGAGCTGCAGAGTGCACAGTGTGGGCATCACTGGCAGCAGAGGTGTCTGTGGCCTTTTTTATGTTCAGTGTTTGGCTCCCAGGAAGACCAGCTATAGGGAATGCCTCACAGTGTAGGGAAGATCAAGTTTTGGCTTTGACTAATTTGCCTCAGATTAAGTGAGAGTGCTAGGAAAAGGAGCCCTTGGGAGACAGTAAAAATGAGGAAGATCACAGAGAGGAAGATCACATAGAGAAAGGGATTTTTAAATGCTGTGTTCAATGTCCTGAGCTCACTTGCAAGCTGCACGTATATTGAACAGACCAGAATCAACATAACAAAGATTTTGAGACATGAACTATGGTACAGATCACTGGTTAGGTTCCAGGCTCTCCCTGGGTGACATATATGTAGGACAACCAGAACAGTATGGAAAGGCTTTGAAAACTAAGCTGACATTGGAATCACAACCTTCAGAAGGTGGTTTAGGACTTGAGGTTTGAATCTAATTGGACTATCTGCTGAAATTTAAAAAACCCTCAACATTCTCCAGGTTTCAATAGAACCCAGAGTTTCATAATATTCAAAATGTTAATGGGACAACTCCAAATGACTTGACATTCAAAGAAACAGGATAACCAAAGAAATTTCAAAGGGAAAAGGCAATTAACAGATGCCAACCCCGAGATTCAGTTGTTGGATTTACAGAAATACTATGAAATACAGAAACAACTATGAAGAAGTTGTTATAACCACGCTCCTTCAAGTAAAAGTGAACACTCTTGAACAGAAAGATGTACGTTCCCTATAAAGAAATGGAAGCATAAAAAAAAAAAAGAAAAGGAAAGGAAAAAAGCAAAGGAAATTTTAGAAATGGGTAGTACAGTAAGAAAACATTTCACTGGAAGGGCTCGGTAGCTGAATGGAAATGGCACAGAAGAATCAACTGACTTGTATACAGACCAACAGAAATTATCTAATTTGAACAAGAAAGAAAAAAAATTGGAAAAAAAATGAACAGAGCCCCCCAAATATACAGAATACCAAAAGGCCTAACATTCATGTCACTTGTAGTTCCAAAAGAGGACAGTGCAGAAAATACATTTGAGGAAATAATGCCTGAAAACCTCCCAAATCTGGTGAAGGAAATAAATCTATAAATTCAAGAAACACTGTGGACCCAGACAGGATAATCTTAAAGAAAGCCATGCCCATATACATCATAATCAAACTACTAGAAACTGAAGATAAAGTCTTGAAAGAACCAGAGAAACTTACACATTATACACAGGGACACAATTTAGGTGACTGCTGATCTTTTTTTTTTTTTTTTTTAATATTTTATTTATTTAGGTGACTGCTGATCTTGCATCAGAAACCACGGAGGCCAGAAAACAGCAGAGCAATGTTTTCCAAGTACTGAAACAAAAGAACTATCCACCTAGAATTTGATAGCCAGCAAATGTATCCTTCAGGGATAAAGGCAAAACGAAGACGTCTCTGACGAAGGAACACAACGAAAATTCTTCATCGCTAGGTCTACTTTTTTGTTGTTCTGTTTTTGAAGATTTTATTTATTTATTTGAGAAAGAAAAAGAGAGACAAGGAGAGGGAGAGAGAATCTGAAGCAGATTCTGCACCAACCACAGACCGCAGAGCCCTACTTGGGACTTGATCCCACAACTGTGAGATCGTGACCTGAGCAGAAGCCAAGAGTCGGCTGCCCAACTGACTGAGCCACCCAGGCGGCCCTCACCACCAGATCTACTTTAAAAGAAATACAAAAACAAGTTCTTTAGGTTGAATAAAAATGATAACAAAGAGGAACTGAGAACTTCTATGAAGGAAGAAAGAGCAACACAAACAGTAAATATATGAGCAACGATGACAGACCATTTAATCCCCTAAATTCTTTAAAATAGGTATGACTGTGGGGGCGCCTGGGTGGCTCAGTGGGTTAAAGCCTCTGCCTTTGGCTCAGGTCATGATCTCAGGGTCCTGGGATCTAGCCCCATATCAGGCTCTCTGCTCAGCAGGAAGCCTACTTCCTCCTCTCTCTCTGCCTGCCTCTCTGCCTGCTTGTGATCTCTGTCTGTCAAATAAATAAATAAATCTTTAAAAAATAAAATAAAATAGGTATGACTGTTAACATAAAAATTATGGCATTATCTGGTGGGGTTTTCAATGTATGGACACATAATATGTAGGGGAACTACAACATAACATTATTTAACTTGAAGTGGTAAAATACCAACTGTAAGTAGGCTCCAAAAAGTGAGATAGGTATTTTGTACTCCCAAAAGCAACCTCTAAAAAACAATGCCAAGAGACATAGTAAAAAAAGCCAATAAATTAAAATGGAGTATCTAGAAAAACAGATCCAATGGAAAATCTCCATTATAAAGGACAAATGCTTGATTCCTCAGCTCTAATTATACAAAGCAAAGGACGGACGATGTATGATACCCCAGTGTCCAGCCCACTCTCCCCAGCCTGAGCCGAAAGACAGAATTACCTGTGAAGTTTTGCGCTTTGAGATGCAGATCATAGAGCTTATGGATGTAGCGTATATACATCTCTTCCTTGTTTAGTTCGGTCTTATAGAAGTTCTGTAAAAAGAATACAAGGATGGTGGATCATTCCTCAACAGTCAGGTTTGCAAACAGCTGCTTTTTACTATGTGAAGTTCCGTGTTTGGAACTACAAGAATGGACACATTTTTCCATACAAATATCTTCTTAAAAATTAAGGAAGGAGGCCCAGGGATATAGTTACTGGAACACTACGTTAAAACATTGCCTAGCAAGGGACGCCTGGGTGGCTCAGTTGGTTAAGCAGCTGCCTTCAGCTCAGGTCATGATCCCAGCGTCCTGGGATTGAGCCCCACATCGGGCTCCTTGCTTGGCAGGAAGCCTGCTTCTCCCTCTGCCTCTGCCTGCCACTCTGTCTGCCTGTGCTCGCTCTCTCTCTCTCTCTCTCTCACAAATAAATAAATAAATAAAATCTAAAAAAAAAAAAAACCCATTACCTAGCAAATTATTGGATAAGTTGGTAACGCTGGGGGAATGTTACTGCCAGCGACTCACATTTCTTTTGTACTGTATTATTTTTTGTTGGTTTTGCTGCCTAGTCAACTAAAAAATATATTAAAAATAACATAATAGATTTATCCACTTGTTAAACCCAAGCACTGATATTCAAAGCATAGCTTAATTTCAAATTTCAAACATATCCTGCTCTGAAGAAAAAAAATCTCTAAGATCTAAATAAGTAAGGATGAGTAAAAATAATGTAAAAGCATTTTTTTCTTCCCCTGAAAAATCATGTAAAAGAGGGTAAATGAAAATGCTCTTTTTGGTAAGGTACTACTCAGAGTTTCTTACTTGTGCTGGGGTCTCAATACTTCCAGTAGAGGGACTGTTAACAAGAGATTTCAAACTATTATTAGAGGGGCATGCTTATTGAAAATATTTTGTTTATTTTTTTAAAAAAGTATCTGGACCTTACCAATCTTCTCTAAAATGTTTTAACATTAGTTATGAAAAATTCAACTCTGACTTGCCTGGACCCATTATGTTGGGTTTTTAAGGGTGTAAGCTATAAACACCCACATGTACTCCTCTACCACATCGCACAAAATACCTTAGCCCTCACTGAACTTAGTAAACAGGAACAAACATGACATGAGGTTCCAGCAAAAGCAGGATGCTGTGAGGTTCTAAATGGGGCACTTTTTGTTGGCAGATCATTTGTGCATTACAAAATCGCTGCACAAGCCCTCTGAACTACCATCACTATTGCTGACTGATCCTGGCTGGCATGGGGAAGGGAAAATGAGAGGCGATATGGGGATAAATCTGTTGGCCTGAAGGAATGACAGGTTTTCTTTAAGGGGGAAAGATGAGGAATTCTAAAAATCTTTGAACCTGACTAGCTAGACAGGGCTTTGGTGATGAACCAAACTAGCCAATGTGGCTGCTTAAATTGCACTTGGCTTCAAGCCCGAGGACCTTCTGTCAAATGTACCTTCTGTCCACTACCTAATATTGTCTATTCTTCAATATGAGAACTCTTCTTACCTCGAGGCACTGAGATTTAGTTGAATGCATCATAAAATTTTTTTTCTTGCAATTTATACCATTATCCTCCCCCTTTTCCTCTTGTCTCCTATAGATCTTGGCATTCCTTACAAATGTACATAAATAATGCTATTTGCATCTCTCTTATTATGACCAAAATCATTTTAATTAGCAAGAACTGTTGTACCGTAAACACAAGTCTAACAACCCCACAGCAGGCTTTTTACATTATTAAGGGATGATTTGCTCTAATAGCTTTTTGGTAAGAAGCAGCATTTTTTTTTTTAAGAACAAAATAAGTGATCATTCTGTAAATGAGTAATTCTCCTTAAAAAAAAAAAAAAAAAGAAGAAGAAGAAGAAGAAAAAGAAGAAGAAAAATCTCTCCATTCAACAGATGAGAATTTTTCACATATGTCTGGCAAAACTTGTGACACAAAGAACAAAACAATAATTACATTTCCCAGTATGAGTCATGTCAAACATTATGTATTTTTACCAATTTAACACCACAGTTTAACTTCAATCTTGTGAAGGAAGCCAGAGCTCTCCTGAAGACAATCTGGAATTAATCTTTCAAAAGAGTTAAGGAAAATCTCTAAGAGGAAGTGAGTAGCTGAAGAGAACCATATTACTACTAGAAAACATCAAGAACTTTTCATATGGACTAGAAGCTAAAAAGATTAGCTTCAAAGTTATATATTTGGCACTTTGATAATAAGCATTCTTGTGCTAGTTCGAAATTAGAATGGCTTTCAAAATGTTAACATTTTGGGGGCTCAGTCACTTAAGCATCAGCCTTTGGCTCGGGTCATGATCCCAGGGTCCTGGGATCAAGCTCCATGTTGGGCTCTCTGCTCAGTGGGGAGTCTGTCTCTCCCTCTTCCCCCAGCGTATGCTCTCACTCTCTCTCTCAAATAGATAAAAAAAATCTTTTAAAAAAATGTTAACATTTTCTATAAAGACTGCTCTTGGTCAATGCAAAGCCAAAAGGATAAATTCTTTGTGTCTAGTGAATCCTACTTGGGGCCACTGATTTTATTAGGTCTATGGCTTATTCCTACTGGGGGACTACACATATTTTAGGCAGAGCATTCATTCCTTCATCCAGGGAAACGATCTCTTCTGCTACACCAACTGAGGAAATGAACCTGGAGTCTGCATGTACCTTTGAGCCTCCACACGGAGGGCACTGTGGAAGAAGATGGAGACAAGAGAAGAAGATTCTTCTGGAAAAAAGTACAGATTGTCCCTTGAGGTTATTTATGAAACTTTGTGGTCAGCATTGGGGAAAAGCCAGGGTTAAGCTGATGGACTAAGAAGACTAAAAGTGACAGAGCACTGGGCTCTTCTGCCCAAACACTGATGCCCAGGTAGGGATATAGAGGCAGCTTGGGCTGAGGCTCTCGAATGTGGTGAAAGGCTGGCAGCAGCAGGCGAGACACTGGGGAAACACATGCAGGAGACTTAAAAGTGTTAATGACGATGCTCAAAGGTTAGATATGAGAGCTTAGATGGGAGGTGAGTGGGCTGACCTCAGGGGTCTGGTGCGGTGGCCTGAGGTCATTGTTGGGTCTGATGACAAAAATTATGTCAGAAAGTGTACCACAAGATGGGGCCAGATAGAGGACTCTCAGGTCTCACTATTTCTAGGGACTGATTTCGGAGGTGGAGATGTGGGACATGTGTTCACAATGAGGAACAAGCAGCGTGTGTGGTAAAGAAGGACACGGGCATCTTCTCAGAGGTGAGCCTGAGTGCAGTGAGGGACACAGATGAGGGAAACTGGTAACAAGGGAGCAGACGTCCTATGCTTTAACGAGGGGCTGTGAAGGGAATAAGCAGAGCAGACTGGAAAGGCTGAAGCTGATGAGCTAGGACAAGACAGACGAGAGTGGGGGCAAAAGACACTTCCAAGGTGCCGCCAAAGAGAGACCCACAGGGCGTGTGAGGGGTTCCAACCATCAGAGTCAGGAGAAGAACATCTGTACAAGGACTCGGAATAGCTGCGAGGTTCCAGCTATTCTGCAACATACGAAAAAGAAACCCAGGCTATCACAAATTTAGACCTGAAAGCAGTCACATATTTCTGTATTTCATATCTGACTAAGGGAAACTATCAAAAGCATCAATATAGCCTATGTTAAAATGTAAAAAAAAATGAATGTCTCTATGTATGGTCATTTTTCAGCTCTGCGGTGAGAATACCATCGTATTTAACACTTAGGGATGAGACATTTTAATACAATTGAGTGTTCCAGGACAGTTGTGGCTTAGTCTGTTTTCCTTACATAATATTTAATTTTACTCCTAAAAAATGTCCCCTTTGGACGCCTGGGTGGATCAGTTGGTTAAGCGGCTGCCTTCGGCTCAGGTCATGATCCCAGTGTCCTGGGATCGAGTCCCACATCGAGCTCCTTGCTCAGCAGGGAGCCTGCTTCTGCCTCTGCCTGCCTCTCTGTCTGCCTGTGCTCGCGCTCTCTCTCTCTCTCTCTAACAAATAAATAAATAAAAATCTTTAAAAAATGTCCCCTTTGGGTAATCAATTAATAAGCTCATCTTAGTTATGATGCAAAACTTCACAAGAATGGTATTAGACACTTAATTTGCAAACAAGCTAGAGAGTGAAAATTAGTGTGTTAAACAGAAACTGTCATTTGTTCATCAAAGAAGAGATGACTAATATTCATTAAAATGTCGAATAAATATAAGAAGAAGGACAGAAACTGTCTACACAGAAGTAGAAAGAACTCTATCCAGGGACGTTGTGCCTTTTTCTAGGAGAGTCACAAAAGACTCCCGGAGGGTAAAGCACCACAGGAGGGGAAGGGGCATCGCTCTGATCTCACAGAACCGTGGGTGACACGCGCTGGGGGCCTTCTGCCATATTCTGGCTGAGCATTTTTTGGGATTTAATTCAACCTGAAGCTCGCTGTGCTTCTTTTGAAAACATTTCCAAGCTCTTCTAAGAAGCATCCAGATAAAAACACATTGTAAACTAAAAACAATCGAAACAGTATTTCTGTGAACAAACGTTAGGATACAAGGAGGAAAAGGAGAATAGTTTACTAACCAGAAGGCTAACTGTGCAGCCAATCTTTTTGCCATCTACCTCTCCCATTTTCATGCAGTCCCTAAAAACAAAAAGCAAGAGTCAGAATTCAGAACTTCCTTCCTAGGGGCAAACACAGTTTCTTCCATGGGGGTGGGACTGGGGGAGGGTAAGGGGAAAGTATTGTCAGAGACCAGGCAATTCGCAAGTTGCCCTTGAGAAGGGGCTCTGGGGACTAGGAGAGCCGCCCCAGGCTGCAGGGTCTCAGGTGAGACAGTCCTGAGCACCATTTCTGCTGCTCCCTCTCAATAGACAGGCTCCCTCCCACCCCCCAGAAGGAGGAGTGAAGATGTGTTCTTATACACCTTCTTCCAGAGGGGTGGGAAGTAACTGGAAGCCTGGCCATCAACAATAAGAACGAGGGTTTCATTCTTAAAAGGAAAACACCACGCATTTAAGGGGATGAACTGCTTTAACAGTTAAGATAATTTAAAAATCAAAAAACTGCATCTATGAAAGGTAACGGCGTGTGCTTCGCATGCCACCTCCCCTTTCATTTCTTTTTTTTTTTTTTTTTTTACCCCCCTTTCATAAGAAAACAGCCTGACCATACAATTCTTGGTTACACTGTCTTCACCCTAAAACCGAAGGATCTGCTTTGGTCAATGGCTGAGTCTAAGCACCAAAAAAGATCCCTTTACTCATGGGACTCTGAGAACCTTCTCAAATCACTAAGGCTTTGAAAGAACGGTCTACCAAACAAAAGAGAGAAAAAGGGGGAAAAAAGGAACTAAAAACTCCTAACCAGCTAGATAAGTCCATTATCTTACTGCACAAGGTACTGTGGGCTGATGATTAGCTCCAGCGGAAAGTTGACTGGAACCCGACTCTGATTTCCCAGCTGGAGCACAGCACACCTGAGAAGCAGGGGACTCAGCTTACCTGTAATCTAACAACCTCTCCATCAGACGAGTTACAGTGGCAATTAATGAAACGCCACTTTCCCTCCATGTTTCCCGCTCAATTTTCTTTAATAGACTGGAAAAGAAAGAATACAGGGCATTTTCAACATTTATTTTTATCAGTCACCATGACAACCATCTTACTTTCATCAGTACCTTAAATGCCTTAGCAACCACTCCAACATCGCACAAGTAGCACGATTTGCAAACAATGTCTTACCTAGGATAGGGACCAAATAGCGGAATTCTAATCCAGGAAGCATTGACAAAGCAAATTGATTTTCAGATTATCCAAGTCATAAAATATGAACACATGCATATGATCATATTTTCAAACTATACAAGCACCCCAGAGCTCCAAGACATTCTCCCCTAGCTTCTCTCCTACACTAGCAGAGGCGTGAGCCTTACCACAGCAAATAACACCGCCAAGAGGGAAAACAGGAGCACCTCTAAGTTTACTTTGAAATAAGATCTTGCTGTTATTCACATAAAAATGTTTTCCTACCTCTCGGTGGAATGCATCTTCATCCAGGCAATTTTACTGCAATGCAACTGCTAGAGGAAAATCCTTGTACAGACGGTATGACGTTTTGCGTTTTTTCCTCTCCCTTCACATTTGCCCACTCAATACATATTGTACTATCTGTGCACTCACTCAACAGTTTCATTCATTTTGTCATTAATCACAGGGGACTGTCTCTGAGGCTGTTGGAGCAGGTTGGTGACAAGTACTGAACCACAACTCTCCTCCTACATTTTCTCTAATCTTAAGCACCTTGGAGTGGAGGCACTATGTAAACAGAGAATCACAACAACCAGAATAATTAGGATCTGTTTGACTTTCACTCCTGCCTCTTGGCAAATTAAGCATACATTTGGCAAAACCTTATGACTGAACTTTCCCCAAAAGACAAAAGTAAGAACAGAGGCATGGCAATGGGAGGATCCTTCCCTACCCCTCTGCATTTAAAGATCCTATCTGTCTAAAATCGTTTCCTTTTCATCTTGGTTTTGGGATTACCAGAGAAAGAAAACATTTCTTACAAGCACAACCTAAGCCAATCACATATTGTACTTAAAGGAGAAATAAACACCGAAGAAAAAAAAGCTATTCTGCCAAAACTAGCTAGCTTCCTTCCTCCTTCCCTTCCTTCCTTCCTTCCCTCCCTTCCTTCCTTCCTGGTGCTATGTTCTCTCCCAATTTCCCTCCCTACTTCCTCTTGCTGTTGCCTTTCCAGAACCCAGCCTTCTGTCTTGTCTCCTCATCTGTTGCCTATGCATCCCTGAGCATTCGTTTCCTGGGTTATTCTGAATTGCTTCTTAGATTAAGTGGGGGGAGGGAGAGAGAGAAGTCCTACACCATGGGATGGAGCTTGCCCTGACTAATCTGCCAGGGATGGTCCCCTTGTTTGTTTTAAGTGAGTTTTCTTTTAAAAACCCTCTGAACAGCACCTGTTTCAAGCTTAAATGCCAAACTGGTCTCAGACCAAGTCCTCAAATGCAAATCTGCCTGCCAAAGCAGTGCAGGGTGGTGTAGAAATTTCCCCAAGTGACAGCCCACACCTCATATACTTTATAGGCTGAAAAACAAAGAACTCAAGTTAAGTAATAATTCTAAAAATATACAGAGACTTCTTTTGCAGGCATGAATTTCATTAATTTGCACAGCCTCCTGATGCAGTCAGAAATCAGAGCTCCACAAACCCTCTGTAAGAAGAGGCACAGCTCTGCAGCGCCCACTTAACCTTCAGGAATCCCAGACCCAAATGGCAGGACCAAGTCTAGAACCTGATCCATCTGCTCTTGCAGCCAGGCTTGTTCTTTCTATCAGGAAGCTTGTTCTCCCAGTTTATCTGATACAAACTGAGAAGGGGAGCCTCACGGCCAGAAGAGGAGAGTCTAGCCAACTTCAGGGAGACTGTGCTTTTATTTGGCCCGTGTGCCCACGCTGAGTACACAGGGAACTCATCTGAGAACAGTGACGGGTGATTTCTTACTGCTAGTTGATAGGCAGTGGGCCTCCCTACCAGTGGAGAGAGGGGTAAACCAGAGTCCTAGGACAACATAACGTTCATAAGCTCTTATTCTGGGAAAGAACATCAACAGGGGGAGGTAGGATCTGACCCTAAATTTGCTTCTCTCTACATCACCATGCAGTGGTGGTGAGGCCATCCCTCCTATAGGAAACACCTGTGTCTGTCTGTCCGTGCTCTTCTTAATCCAAAGAGAAGAGCTGGACTCCTGAGATATGTGTCACATGTCTACTGCTCGGTCTCCAAACTAGAATTTCATGTGTGACTGCCAAATAAAGACCTCTGGAATGACCTGGGGTCTTACTTAATTATTTAGAGCAACATATAAGAAAGGAAAGAGAGGGATGGCGGCCCGTCCGGAAAGCACTCTACTGTGTGCTCCCACAGCACAGTCCCTGCGGTATCCTCAGCCCTAGGACAGCACCTGTCCCAGGGAGGTGCTTGGTAAATAAAACCAAACCAAGCAGAGCCAGGGGAAGCCAAATTTAGTTCTGACACTCTATGCTGGAGATAGCCCACTGGTGTCAATGATCTACACTTCCAGCATTATAAAAAATAATAAATCCTGACTCCTACTTACTCAGAAAGATGGAGTATGGGTCCATGAAGACAATGTTGGGGAGTGGGGTGGGGAAAGGTGAGCTAGCTCTTAGGAAGGAAACCACTGCAGAGATTTCAAGTCTCCTTCTAAGGAGGCTCTTTGGGCAACTCCTACATTTGCAGGAAGAAGGAAGCTACTTTCAGCTTCTGTACAAATTTGAAGTTTTAGATATGAACTACAGAGAACAAATGAGAATCTGTACCATAATGGCATGTGTTCCCAATTCATGAGGTGTGCAGTGACTCACTGTGCTTATACTAATTCATGGTGACTTCTATTACCAAAGAAGCACTTCATTGTTCCCTGAAACATGGTTGGCTTTTCACTTTCTTTTCTGAACCCAGGTAGTAATGATATTTAATTATCACTTTAGGTTTTATTTAATCCCAATATGCTGGTGAGAAAAGCATGAAAGAAAAATACTTATAGTAACATCTCTAATAATATGTTAAAAATCACAAAAGAAAAATAATCTCCATTGAATGAATCAGGTGCCTTAAAACAGTCTTAACTACAGAGGCTTAATATATTAATTACTGGTTTCATGCTAATGTTAAGGTACATCTTCTATTTCAAAGCCTCCTTTAGACACAAGCAATCCACACTGCAAGCTATAGGCCTTTATTAAAGTAGAGAAGAGGCACTATGAAATGATGTATTTCTTAATCTTGTGAATTTATTATAAATAATTAATCACAAATCTCCTGAGATTCATTTCACTGAGTGCTTTCTCATTTTAGTTCTTTGTTCAAACCAAGGACTAGTAACTGAAATGAGAGCAGTTTTCAAAGGCAATTTATTACCCTGGATGAGATTTTAATCAGAGTTCTTGCTAAACTCCAGCTGTCATGAAACACAGGCGCTTTGTACACTAGAATGAACGAGGGCTTGGTGAATAATTACTAAAAGTTCCAGTTTAATTGCAGTACCAGAAGAAAATGATTTTGTTCAGGAGTCAGTACAAAGAATCTATGTTATCACCCACCATCATCCCAAGAAATCTGGGTACCCTTCTTGGCTTTTCCTTTGAATGTAATTTTCTTAAAAATGTTCAGGGATGATTATGAATCAGGCAAGGTGAAACCTATCAGTCACTAATAATGCTTTCTAAATCTGGATACTAATAATACATCTACTTTTCTAAAGTAATGATCATAAAACAAAGCATACAACTTGGCATTCGGCTATTAATTCTGAAGCATTAAAGGCTGGACGTGATGCTTGGGCACATACAAGGCAGAGCATATTCTGTAACAGAAAGACGTACTGCTGAATGACTTTTGTACCTCTGAAAGAGCTGTAAACATTTTCCAGGCACAAGGAGCTAGTCCTGCTTTCATAAAAAAAACACTTTATCAACATACTCAGACTGAAAATGGCTAAGATCCATAGAAAACTGTAGAGAAAACGAGTGTTAGAATGAAAATCCTAAAGTATTAAAACACTCTTATATGTCCTCTCTGGCCATCTCACACAGTGATGAAAACTGGGTCTAAGCAATTCACCCCCGACTGGGATCATATTCTATCGGAAAGGACCACCTCAAAGTCCCCTACAGCACTCTGTTGTCCTTCTAGCCTCTATCCAAATCCAATTCACAGAATTCACTACAACTGACTTGGTTTTGTGATAGTCTATCAAGAAACATTTAGAGGGGTGCCTGGGTGGCTCAGTGGGTTAAAGCCTCTGCCTTCAGCTCAGGTCATGATCCCAGGGTCCTGGGATCGAGCCCCACATCGGGCTCTCTGCTCTTCGGACAGCCTGCTTCCTCCTCTCTCTCTGCCTGCCTCTCTGCCTACTTGTGATCTCTGACTATGAAATAAATAAAATCTTAAAAAAAAAAGAAACATTTAGAAAGCAATTAATAATGCTGAGTAACCAATCAGTATCAATGAATCAAATCAAGTACTGAAAAACAGAGGCCAGCTCTTAGCTTAGTCAACCCATCAAGAAATCAGCCAAGGGGGGCACCTGGGTGGCTCAGTGGGTTAAAGCCTCTGCCTTCGGCTCAGGTCATGATCCCGGAGTCCTGGGATGGAGCCCCACATCGGGCTCTCTGCTCAGCGGGGAGCCCGCTTCCTCCTCTCTCTCTGCCTGCCTCTCTGCCTACTTGTGATCTTTGTCTGCCAAATAAATAAATAAAATCTTAAAAAAAAAAAAAAGAAATCAGCCAAGGATATCTTGCTTTGGAAAGCAATGCACAAGAACGTGATAATTATGTCATCGTCTCCCCACCCCCCACCCCACCGCCCCGCCGTCTTCCCACTCTTAACCCTACTTAAAATCATTATCTTGCAGCCCCGGCTTTCATTCTTTAATTCTTAGGGTTGAAAAGAGAGAGGTTTGTTACGTAACACAAGTGAGCTGACCTAATCGGAGATTAAAATAAGGAGAGGGGGTCTAATCTAATCATCAGCGTACTAAGATCCATTCACCGGAGTTAGGCAATTATCCTTTATTTCACACCCCACAAAGACAATGCACTCCTGCGAGACCCAAGCTGTCTTTGCAGCTCTCAGGCGCTCAGCACTGACACCAAATCCTCTGAAGGGATCCGACTGGGGAGACACGCATTACTCACATACTGTTGAAGAGTTCTCGGTACGTTTCATCCCCTTTGCCTTCAGACATCAGGCTGTCCAGTTTGTCAATGAGCTTGGCTTCCACCTGAAACATACCCAAATATTACTCCCCTTCCTTCCCTTCACAAGTGGGTTCCCTAGGCAAACTGAAACGTATTTCTATCTGCAAGGGGGAAAAAAACACACACACAGTAAATTTTGTGAAAGCAACATTATCATACGCTGTGGTTAATAGCAGACACCCTCTTGGAATTCTAGGCGGCTAATTTGGATGGAGCAATGTGACTTCGAACTCCCAGAGGGGTATCATCTGCTGCCACCAAAGACATCTATTTGTTGACTCAAACACAAATGTTTACAGCCCTGCTTAAACACTTGAATTTTTTTTAAGAGCTATAAAAACTGGCAAGTCCTACTTACTTATTTAAAAAAAAAAACACTCGATGTGTAAGAACATTAGCAAAGTAACATACCCACAGACATTAATTTAAATCTTTGATGTGTTTTCTATCTATTTTCTTTCTCAAAACAGACTGAGGTTGCACTAAATCTTTGCTCCAGTTGAGAACTTGCCTTATCCATGTCCAGATGGTAGATCCATGGAAATATTCTAAGTCAGCAATAAGCTACATGAGAGAGAAAGGACATATTTCCCAAAAACCTGCAGTCAAAACATTTATATCTTCAAGAATGTAAATCCCTTGGGCCCTGAATATCAGGAAAGCAGAAATAGCCCTTCATCTGTCTGAGACAGAGAGACCAAAGTGAAACACCCCTGCATGACCAGAGAGAGGTAAGCAACTACAGACTGGGAGAGATACTTGACTTTGTCAAGGGACTAAGCTCAGTTATTCCTTGGAATCAAATTCTAATAAGGCTATAAAGACCAAAGGAAGGAGAGTAGGTCTCCCCCAGGCAGGTACAATTTTAAAATAGCCTTCCATTCAGTTATTCACTTTCTTGAAATGAGATACTGATACAGGTGATATGGCATGCTTCTGGAAGAAGGAGGGGTCTGTGGCTGCCTTCACTCACTCACAGAGTGGATAATCATTCCTAACATTTGAGAAAGGCTTCATTTGGAGAAGCATGGGGTGGGGGACATGGGGAGCAGATCCTTCACACAGGTGACTGTGTACAGCTCAGTGAGGTGACTACCTGAACAGAAAGAAGGCGACTATCTCCAACTTGAGTGACCTGGAGCAGCAAAAAGCAGCTGATTTCTTATGTAATGTAGTTTTGTAATAAAAACTTCTAATCTTTCCAAAACTGGAGCAGAGCTCTCAGAACCCATGTCAATGAAACTAGTAGGCTCATCTAGGAATCTAGATGCAAGAATTTCCACTGCTTTCCTGTTTAAATTAATTATCAACACTTCAGGCAAAAAGCAATTAAACATACTGTGCATCAAATGCTCAAACCCTAGCTATTCACCAAACGCAATGTGCAGACCACAGACAGTTCCGCGATTTTAAGAATCATTAGCCTTCTGATTCCTCTGTGTTGTGTCCAACTGGGAACAGATCAAGTCTCTGCCAGCTCTTCAATGGAAACCCTGGAAATCACAGAATTTTTAAGCAGAAGAGGATTTGAGAGCTTCCCCAGAGGCTCAGGGGAACACAGGACTGGAGAAGTGACCAAGGTCACATGAAGGGGAAAAGGCAGACCAGGCTGGAACCTAAGTCCCTCGCGTGCTCGGTGCTCACTTCCCAACTTGGAGTTGAATCTGGTAGCTTAGAGATGCTCGAGAAGAACTGAAATTCTCCCCAACTTCTCTGAGAAGCTCATGTGCCTACCTGTTTAAAGTTGCCGCTCCGCCTCTGCTCCCAGTCCATCATATCATGAAAAATAGGAATCATGACATTCCGGAGATCTGCCTGGGGTATCAAGGTCACTTCTAGGAAAGGTCCAATCAAGGCAGGAATAAAATGAAGCTTATGCTCTCCTAAATTGAATAACACATTTGAGTTTTAGTATATTTAATCTTGTAGGAGTTCAGAAAATTAATATTGAATTTATTTTAAACGATCGACACAGGTATATTCAATTATAGCTGTCTCTCCAGGCAAGAAAGTCTTTCTCTAAGTAGATATATAAACACTAAATTTTCATATGTTGATTAATATTTCTCCATTTTTTATTAAAAAATTAAGGACTTACTTTTTCACAGTTTAAGAAAAAGCTCTAAGATACCATGAAAAATTACATCACAAATTAAAAATGACACCAGAATTACACCAGAAGTTAAATCATCAGGAATTGGTTATGTACACTACAATATAGTCACACATTAAAATTTGTACGCAGTCACTAAAGCTGAGGCTAAGGAAGGATAAAAGGCAAAGCTTTTCAAGAGAATTAATTGAAAAAGCAAGGTGCAATACAGTATGACAGGTACCTCTCTCATTTAAAAAAAAAAAAAAGCTACATCTAATAGTCAAAAAGATTATGTCCCCTAATGTTAACCATGAAGATTATCTCTGGGTGGTAAGAGTAGAGTCGATTTTTATATATGAAAAAAAGTGGTCCCTGCATCATATAAATTTTCTTATGTTTTGAAACATAACACACAGCCTAAATAAAAAAACTAAATGGTCAACAACAACAACAACAAAAATGTAACAATTTTCTAAAAAGATTGCACTGTAACAACAGTGAACTCAAAATGGTATATTACCAAAGCACACAAAGCATGATACCGATAGTTCATTGAAAAGGAAGGTAGAGGGTAGGAGGGACACTAGTGATCTCATCTAGCCGATGAGCATTGAGTTCAGTCCATTACACTAAGGGTCTATGTTAAATCTCAGAGTCTTACTTTGATAATAAGAACACTGCATACAATGGAAAACATTATTTCTCAAGTGCTATCCTTGAGCATTGTGGCTGAAAGCATATAACACTTAAAGCATCCATTTAAAATCAACAGAACAGGTCAGGAAGCTGGGCACAAGAACCCTGGGTTCATGAAAGAAGATAGTTTCCCCCTTATTATTCTTTTCTACCTCTCATCTTTTGTAGTAAGGGTCAAATACCCAGAAAATCATGTCATTCAGAGTTACTGGCACATTTTGGAGTTACATACCTTCACATTAATGATCAATTTCTCTCTTTTGTTTTCTGTACTAGAAGGCATTAGACACACACAACTCCAGGGTGCAAATATACCCTTTACATTTATATTGACTTTAGAGGGGCTTTTATTTTTTAACTTACTTTATTTTCAATTTTTAAATAAGATTTTATTTACTTATTTGAGAGAGAGACAGACAGAGAGAGCACAAGGAGGGGCAGAGGGAAAAGCAGACTCCCTGCTGAGCCAAGAGCCCAAGACCCTGAGATCATGACTTCAGCCAAAGGCAGACACTTAACTGAGCCACCCAGGTGCCCCTAATTTTTTATTTTTTGAGAGACTGAATGGTAGGGGGCAGAGGAAGAGGGATAGCATTGTAAGCAGACTCTGTGCTGAGCATCCGGACACAGGACTTGATCTCACGACCCTGAGGTTGTGACCTGAGTCGAAATCAAGTCAGATGCTTAACTGACTCAGCCACGTAGGCACTCCTAGAACGACTTTTAAAAGAAAGAATAGGAAAGGAAAAATTTGGAAACTGGAAAAAAATGATGGATGAGATTAGAGAGAGGGTGTTTGTGAAGTCATTGTTTTGTGACTGAAAGTACCTAGAGATTGTTCAGCCATCTTTAGGATGTGCCCCCCCCCCAATTCCTTTTCCTCTGTGCTGTGGGACATAAGCAGGACACAAGTCACAGGCCCCAGCTTATCTGAAAGTCTCTTTCTTTCCCAGCTCTGAGGCCACATTGTCTTTTTCTTTCTCTTTGAGGTTTCATTAAAAGTAACCTGTTTCGGGACGCCTGGGTGGCTCAGTTGGTTAAGCGGCTGCCTTCGGCTCAGGTCATGATCCCAGCGTCCTGGGATCGAGTCCCACATCGGGCTCCTTGCTCAGCAGGGAGCCTGCTTCTCCCTCTGCCTCTGCCTGCCACTCTGTCTGCCTGTGCTCGCTCCCACTCTCTCTGACAAATAAATAAATAAAAATCTTAAAAAAAAAAAAAAAGTAACCTGTTTCGATGGCTGCATAGTATTCCATTGTATATACATATAGCACTTCTTCTTTATCCATTCATCTGTTGATGGACATCTAGGTTCTTTCCATAACTTGGCTATTGTGGACATTGCTGCTATAAACATTCGGGTACACGTGCCCCTTCGGATCACTACATTTCTATCTTTAGGGTAAATACCCAGTAGTGCAATTGCTGGGTCATAAGGTAGCTCTATTTTCAATTTTTTGAGGAACGTCCATGCTGTTTTCCAGAGTGGTTGCACCAGCCATCAAAAGAAATGAAATCTTACCATTTGTGACGACATGGATGGAACTAGAGCGTATTATGCTTAGCAAAATAAGTCAATCGGAGAAAGACAACTATCATATGATCTCCCTGATATGAGGAAGTAGAGATGCAACAGGGGTGGGGGCTAAGGGGGTAGGAAAAGAATAAATGAAACAAGATGGGATTGGGAGGGAGACAAACCAAAAGAGACTCTTAATGTCATAAAACAAACTGAGGGGGGTGGGGAGGGAGGAGGGTTGGGAGAGGGTGGTGGGGTTACATTATATGTTTAAATTAAAAAAAAAAAAGTAACCTGTTTCTCACCATCTCTTAATCACTTATCCATACCATTATGTGTGAGGAATAAACTTGGCTTAGAATACCTTTTGCTTTCTTACCTTTCTCTGTGGCCCAGGTACAATTATCTCTCCCAAGGGACTCCTGAGTTCTCATCTGAGCAAGCACACCTCCTTCTTACTCATTAGAAGAAACTTCCTTATTAATCTAACCTTATGTACTTTCCTCTGAAAGAATGAACCCTTTCAAGATGGACAAACCCACTGTGCCAGAATGTAGAGAAACATCAATCCACAGTTCTTCTCCCAGTATCTCCTCCATCCTCCTGACATACACATTTCAAGCAGGGAGCTAGCAACCAGCTTTTGCGATTGCTTTCCTCGGTTATTTTTGTCAGGGCAGAAGGCAGAAGCAACCTGAACTCAATCACTCTTCCTGTCATTTGTAAAAGCCTAACCCACTCAGTGCTTATTCAAGAGATCCTGACAAGGAAGAAGAAGAGAGAGAAATGGGAAGAGACTTCTGGCCAGCCTGAGCTGAGCAGGCCTTACACCTGGTCCGTGAGCCTGCCCCTAGGGGATGGCTGCAGGTCTCTGAGGCTGAGTCTACCACAGACACTGTACCCATCCCCCCCCCAGAGCCACGCACTGAAGGCACCAGGAACACAGGGCAAAGGTCACCTTGACGTGAGACCAATAACCAGGAAGGCATCCCCACAGTTTCGAGATTATGTAAGACACCAAATCTATGCATAGCTTTTGGGTATGTGTGGGGAAAGGGTAATAGAAGTGGCAAGAAGGACAAAATAAAATGGAACTTCCTGCCAGCCCAAGTAATCCTCCCTTGCCTGTTGAAATGAGACTCAGAATTGCTACTTTATTACCTTCGTTTTTAATCTTTCTCGAGCCTGGCATCCTTTGGCCTCTCTGAAGAAGATCACTAGCATGTACTTATTTATCATTGTTTCCCTGAGTATTTTTTAATTCCTTTGTAAAAAGAAAAAAAATCCTATTTATAGGCATTTTACAACCTGATTTTCTTCTTTTGAAAAGGTTTTAATGTGTATTATTTGGGGCCAGATAAGGACTACATTTATCCTGAGTAATGCACAGAATTGTTGAATCATTATGTTGTCTACTTGAAGCTGAAAGAACACTGTATGTTAATTATATTTCAATAAAACATTTTTTTTTACTATGAAAAATCCTACAGGTACAAAACACTAAAACAGATCCCCACATACCCATCATCTAGCTTCAACACTTACCAACATTTTTGCCAATCTTATTTTACCTATCACCCCAAAGATTTTTCTCTCCCCTAGGGTACTTTAATGCAAGTCTAAGACTTCTTATCATTCTACTTGTACACAAATCAGCAAGCATCTTTAACAGGTGGAAATGAATAAAAAAAAAATATATATGTAATAAAGGCATTGTGATTATATATGTGCAATATGCATATATATACATATATAATCACAATGGCTTTATTACATTGTGATTATATATGTATACATGTAATACATATATATGTGCACATATATGTGTATATACATATATGTATGTGTATATATACATATGTAATATATACATATGTAATACATATGTACACACATACTATACATATATAATCACAATGCCTTTATTACCTCTAACAATGGCACACAATAATTCCTCAATCTAAGGCTCAGCCTATATTAAAATTTCCCTGATGGTCCTAAAACATGTTATTTACAGTTGGTTTCTTTCAATCATAATCCAGACAAAGTCCATACAACCGCATTTTACAGCCTGATTTTCTACTGACAGTAGGCTGGCCACACCTACTTTTAAATCACTGTACAGAAGGGACGCCTGGGTGGCTCAGTTGGCTAAGCGGCTGCCTTCGGCTCAGGTCATGATCCCAGCGTCCTGGGATCGAGTCCCGCATCAGGCTCCTTGCTCGGCAGGGAGCCTGCTTCTCTCTCTGCCTCTGCCTGCCTCTCTGTCTGTGCTCACTCTTTCTGACAAATAAATAAATAAAAATCTTTAAATCACTGTACAGGAAAGCATGAAGATAGCCTTATTTGCTGAAAACACAGTTTGGCAACACAGAACCAGTGTAAACCTGAACAGGCTCTTGCCATGTAAAACTTAATTCCTCCCTGATCAGCAAAGCAAAATTGGGAGCTATGTATGACAACAGCAAAATAAACTTTACTTAAATGATTTCTTTTTAAACTGAAGATTTAGTATACTTTCCCCATCTCTAATTGTCAGCCACATGGTCTTGTTTTGAAGTATTTAGGGCATCTGCTACTTGGGCTGTTGGAGTTTTATATTTATGGGCACAGAACAGCCTGTTAGGGAAGTATTGATTTTTTACGGCAGTTACAAGACGCTGTGTTTGCAAATGTGGAAAAAGAGCCCACTTTATATTTAGTAGGAATGTTGGTGCAACTAAAAATAGCAAGAAAAAGCTTAACCTTGAAGCACAATGAATGTGGAAGCTGGGACACAGTTGTCAAGACTAGCCTCTTTCTTTGTAGACTATTTTGTAAGCATAGTACTAATGTATAAAATTTGTATGCCTTCCCCCTTCTCTTGACAGGGCATTTTTAGTCCTTCTGCTTGGAAATGAAAATACTGAGGAACAAAACATTTAAGAAAAGGTATTTACTTTTCACTACTTGGTCTTTACTCTTCAAAACTACATTATTTTATGAAAACCACAAGGAAATGTCACCTGACACCTGTTAGGATGGCTACTGTCAGACAGAGAGAGAGAGAGAAAGAAAGAAAGGAAGGAAGGAAGGAAGGAAGGAAGGAAGGAAGGAAGGAAGGAAGGAAGGAAATGAAGAAAGGAAGGAAGGAAGAGAGAAAGAAAGAGTGGAGCACCTGGGTGGCTCAGTCAGTTAAGCATCTGACTCTTGATTTCAGCTCCGGTCATGATCTCAGGGTTATGGGACTGAGCCCTACATCAGGCCCTGTGCTGAGTGTGGAGCCCGCTTAAGATTCTCCTTCTCCCTCTCCTTCTGCTCCATCCCGCCCGAATCCCACCCCACCCCCACCCAACTCACACACGTGTGTGCATACTATCTCTCTCTCAAAAAAAAGAGAGAGAGAGAAAAGAACAAGTGTTGGCAAGGACATAGAGAGACTGGAACCCTTATGAACTGTTAATGGGAATGTAAAATGGTGCAGTTACTGTGAATACAGTATGGCAGTCCTAGAATTACTCCATGAGCCATTGCTCAATGGTAAATCAAGGGGATATAATGATAAGATTTGAAAATCATACAGCTCTGTGCTTAAAAGCAGACTCCATTACAAGTACCCTTTATTCCTTGTTCTCAACAGAAGGGAAAAACCAATCCTGTTTCTACTTGAAGAATGCAAGAGTGTCCACACTTCTAGGTAAGTACTGATTACCAAAATCTGATTTTAAAATACTGTTCTGTAAAATTTCTGTTTGTGTTTGTGTATTAGACTAACTGGATGTTTTCAAGTGGCAAAAAATGAATTCAGTACTCTGAGTATTATTTCCTCTTTGCAATTTATTTTCTAAAAGTTTTTTGTATTGAACTAAAAACTATGGAGGCTCTTGACTTCTGAAGTCATAAAGCTTCACTGCTTTACTAAAACTGACAATTCATTTTTTTAAAAAGACTTCATTTATTTATTTGACAGACAGAGATCACAAGTAGGCAGAGAGGTAGGCAGAGAGAGAGGAGGAAGCAGGCTCCCTGCCGAGCAGAGAGCCCGATGTGGGGCTCGGTCCCAGGACCCTGGGATCATGACCTGAGCTGAAGGCAGAGGCTTTAACCCACTGAGCCACCCAGGCGCCCCGGACATTTCACTTTTATCAAGATTTTCTTGTTCCACAGAAATTGGACAAAAAGTTTAAAATACGAGATTTAAACACTAAGCTCTGTGCAGGTATGGTCCAATTTTTCTTATATGTCTCCAAATAACGTGCACAGAGCCAATTATTAATTATTATTAATTATTATTAATTATTATTAATTATTATTAATTATTAATTATTAAACTAAATGTATTGGCCAGTTCCATTAAGAAATGGATATCTGTAATTATCTGAATAAATTCTTCTTTAGCATTCCAAATACTCAACAGGACATATTTATAGGTAAACCAAATTATAACAAATAGATTTTCATATTCCTAAGTAACAAGTTGACTTAAGGTCTATAAGGGGTGTTAAAACAGTACTCTGAATACTTAATACTTATCATTTTGTAAGAACATATATATGTTGGAAGAGAGGCTTCAACATTTCTGAACATTTTCCCATTCTAGTTGTTGCACAATAGCAGTGACTTTTAAAATTCACCTTGTGTTTTGGAAGTCTCAGAAAAGTCAGGACACAACTCTAGGGAAATAACCTGAAAACCAAGGAATGAAGTGAAAAGTTACACCCACCCTGTATTTGAACTAGGTCCTGCTGGGAATCCATAGTTGAATCTAAGGAGCCTTTATTTATACACACACACACACACACACATATATTTAAAGATTTCATTTATTTATTTATCACAAGTAGGCAGAGAGGCAGCCAGAGAGGGAGGGGGAAGCAGGCTCCTTGCCAAGCAGAGAGCCCAATGTGGGGCTCGATCCCAGGACCCTGAGACCCATGACCT
>ML106091.1:201885-303008 GCA_003697995.1 Taxidea taxus jeffersonii | reverse complement strand
AGAGCCCAATGTGGGGCTCGATCCCAGGACCCTGAGACCCATGACCTGAGCCGAAGGCAGAGGCTTTAACCCACTAAGCCACCCAGGCGCCCCTAAGGAGCCTTTCTAACAGACTGCCGTAATTGAGCTAGAGCTAGCCTCTAGGGCTGGGAGAACAGAGAAAGGGGAGAGTATCTAAAGCAGTGCTTTTCAATCTTTAGCCAAGAACCACCTGGAGAACCTGTGAAAACTCAGCTGTGTCCCACTCTCTCTGTGATTCTGTTTCAGTAGAACCAACAGCTCTGGGGTGGAGCCAGATGATTTCCCTTCCTCACAAGCTCCCAGGTGCTGCTGCTGCTGGCTTATATGAGAACCAATGTTCTAAAGAGTACTGGCATAATAACATCTTGTTAAATTAATGCCAAATGCAATATGGACACTACAGGGCTTTGAAAAACAACACAGAGAATGAACAAAACCTAAAGACTGAAAGGAGTACTCTTCAAATAAGACAAACTCATGCTCTTTTTGGGCTGACTCTAAAGATACATCGTGGACTTCTGGCTGGCCTTAGACAGCTGGAGGTTGCTTTCAAGATGCCAACTCACTTTTATTTTCTGAAATTACCAGCAAGCACCAAACACTGGGCTCAGTTTTATATAACAAGGCTTCCTCAAATTGCTATGAATATTGCTATGCATATATACAGTGGTCAAAAACCACTCTGTAAATAAATTGAAGTAAAACGCTAATGGTTCTATTTGCATTTATAGAAAATAAATTCTGCCACTTCCAAGTTGTACTTGGATGAGTCCAAGAAGAAAGATACTTTTAGATCATTACATATTCAATTCAAATAGGCCCATCATTTTAATGAATCACAAGAAGTTTACCATGCGGTAATAGTAAATGAATGCTATAAGCCTGTAGAGTTAGCATACAAAATTAAATAAGTTGGAATCTCTAGAAAGAAACCCTATGCCAATGAGATTATAAAACAATCGTTTTCTGGGGTGCCTGGGTGGCTCAGGTCTTGATCTCAGGGTCCTGGGATCGAGCCCCGAGTTGGGCTCTCTGCTCTGCAGGGAGCCTGCTTCCCCCCTCTCTCTCTGCCTGCCTCTCTGCCTGCTTGTGATCTCTCTCTCTCTGTGTCAAATAAATAAATAAAATCTTTAAAAAAACAAAACAAAACAACAACAACAAAAAAACACAAAACAACAACAACAAAATCTGTTTTCCAAATATTATTCTTTTCCATGCAACCAGGTCTGGGTCATCAATTTGCTGGAGCAGTACGCTCTATCTGCTCTGTCAGATTAACCAAATTGAATCTAATAGTTTCTTAGCAACTGCAGAGGCTTTAAAATCCTTTGTCGATACTCTTTATGATATAGGTCCATGGTGTTTTTAAGAGTACTGGTGCACAAGTCAATGTTTCATAAAGTTAATTCTAAATCTGTTATGATTCATCGACTCAGCTCAGAGTTCTAGAAATTTTGAGTTTTTACAATCCCAAATTCTGAAAGGTTAGCTCATTACTAAACACGTGTGTATTATTGGAGCAATGCTAGGTAATAAAATTTATCATTTATTAATAATGAAACACACAAAGGTAAGATGATTTTTCAGACAGATACCAATGTTTAGAAGTTAGTTGTAAGCATATTCAATGCCAAAATATCAATTACTTTCTATGGATGACTTTACTGATTTAAACACTGTCACCTGTAAGTTGTCCTTCTTCATTTATACACTTAAAAGTACAGTGACAAGCTGCACAATGGAGGTGACTTCTCTTTCCATTACTTACCTAGGTTTTGCCACATGCTGAAAATTTCACAACCCATAGTGACGCGCATGTCACCATACCTGAAATAAAACAGAGAGCAAACCCGATACAAAGTCTTCAAAACAAAGAAGTATTTTTGTCTCTTTGGGGCAGAGAAGTATTTTTGTCTCTTCTGAATTAAAAGACACTATGTTTGTAATTAAAGATATTTAATGTAGATGTCTTGATGCTTCCACTGCAAATCCTTATATAAATCCTTTAATGAAATAGATTTGTCCTTATTAATTTGTCCTAATATATTATGTATTAATATATAATTATAATCATATTATAATTATATATATTAGTTATAATTATATTAGTTATAAATCAGTTATAATTATAATATATATAACTAATATATAAAATATAGATTTGGCCTAATTAATTTGCTCCTATAATATACTGATTTCTGAAAGATGGAGCTCCCTCACCCAAAAAAAAGTATAAGTAAGTTCAAAATTTCCAGAAAAGACTGCTTGTCCTCTTGCTCATTGCCTCTCCACTGTCGTTTCCAGTTATGGATATCTGATTTATGAATCATTTAAACTAAATGCCCTCTTAAAGGCACAGCATTCAATCTGCCTCATATTCCCACCCAATTATACACTGGTACTTACTTTTCTAACACCTTCTTCTTTTTGGAAGGTGTGAACATCTCTAGCTGAAGACACAACTGGTTGATAAAAATGACGGCAAGGTAAAAGTAAGAATCCCAAATCTAAAACAAGAACAAAACATTTAAATGCTATAGTTTACAAAAATATTTACAGATGAAGTGACGTATCTTGGATTTTCTTTAAAAGTGGTACGTGGATGGAGGTAGAGTTGAAATAAGATGGGCCCTGTTGGGTAATCGTTCAGTCTGGACGGCCCTGCGTGGGTAATCGTTCAGTCTGGGTATGGGTGCATGGGGGTTCATCACACGACTCTCTGCTTTTACATATGCTTGAAATTTGCTGTAACAAAGAGGGAAAGCAAATAAATACTATCTATTTCTATACTGCTTCAGGGCCATACCCCAGGTTTCTTAAGCTCCCTGGTGTATGTTAAATCCTTTGTTTCCCTTATAATATGTCCGAGGTATAAGTTGGGTTATTTTATTCCTGTGAGAATTCATTTTTGGAACTCCTTTTAATGGAGAATTAAAAAAAAAAAAAAAAGGCGTATACTTCTCTGGGTATGCTAATTGCTTTAAATTCAGACAGTATGTAAAAATTCCTTGCCCAGACAAATCTTTTGAGTTTAAGGTTCCTTATACCAAAAACAGCACCAGAAAGAGATCAGAATAAAATTCCCAAAAATAAACTTAACCAAAAACATATGACATAATGGAAGGAAACTACTTCTTCATGGACACCAAGTAAAATTAGAAATAATAAGGAGAAACATTGTAAAGAATTAATATCTTTTATACATAAAGAGCTCTTATAAACAAAAAATATAAGACCAAGCAAAACAATGAAAAAAGTCAAGAACAGATACTTCACAAACTAAAGTAAACTAAAATATGAATTTTAGTCAATAATTTTAGGTTGGTAGGTATATAGGAAATCAAATATACTTGGCATAACCCTTAACTCATAGTTCCACTTATAAATATGTATCCAAAAAATAATTAAATATATATCTAAAAAATAATTTGCATAAGGATATATGCCAAATTTTATTTTGTAAGAAGGCACATAGAGTAATTTCTAAAAATAAAATAGCAGAAACAATTAAATATTAAAAAGAGTTGTAATCATGAAATTTTCATATATTTATTATTGTATGGTATGATATAAAGACATAGTATACAAACTTTAAATTCCTTGGTTTTTACTGATTTGTGCTTTTGTATTTTCTAGTTATCCAATAGGGACAGTTTATTCAATGTTGAATATGAAAAATGTTATTTAAAAAGAATAGGAAATACAGATGCCAAAACCTAAAAACATCATTAAGAAGGGAAGCCAAAATAGGCACTGCCCATCTTTGTTTACCATTTATCATCTTCCATTTAAAAAATAGTATATTAAGAATTCTTAGGCATATTAAATTATATTATAGATGTACCAAAAGCTCTGCCTTAAATAATTTTACCAATCTTTTATTCTGTTTGTTTCATTAATTCATTCTAAAAAAAAATGTGATGATGGAGAAGTGAAGGAACTGAAGCATTTACTTTGTAAACATTTTCTTCATTTTATAAACTCTACTTTAAAAAATGTCTTAAAAACATATATTCTAAGTTCCCTTTGTCACACATGAAGACCATACAAGAAAGAAGAATGAAAATTTATAGTAACAACAAGAAACTATGTCTGCTTAAGCACTATGATTTCCACTAGGTTGGTAAGCATGATTATAGCCCTATCTTATTCACAAATATAATGAAAACTTCTAATATTCATCATGAAAGCTAATATAGCCCAAGATTAACTTGGGGTAGGTGGAATAATATGTTTTCCTATTATTAAGAGAAAGAAAATATGTTAGGTGATTTCCTCAAGTATAAGGTGAAAGATCTCAGCCCAGGTAGGAGAGTCATCCAACTGGATACTTACTTTATAATCAAAGTTTTCATTTAAGAAGTTCTTACGAAGTGCATCAGACAGGTATAGAACTGTTGTAATAATAACACTAGTGATTAAGAAAAAGAGAAAATTTTAGGTTGGAAACTTTGCATTAGTGAAAATCATTTATTAGATAAGAATAAAAAACAATTAATAAGGTAGAAGAACAAAACCTTCAGGGGCACCTGTGTGGCTCAATTAAGCATCCAACTCTTGGTTTCAGCTCAGGTCATGATATCAGGGTCCTGAGATCAAGCCCCGTGTCAGGCTCCGTGGTGCTCAAGGTGAAGTCAGCTGGGGATTCTTTCCCTCTCCTTCTGCTCCCCTCCCCACTCCACCCCCCCAATAAATAAATAAATAAATACTTTAAAAAAAGGAAAAGGAAAGAAAA
The DNA here is from genome assembly GCA_003697995.1 of Taxidea taxus jeffersonii. NCBI lineage: Eukaryota > Metazoa > Chordata > Mammalia > Carnivora > Mustelidae > Taxidea > Taxidea taxus. The sequence continues at coordinate 298,252 of ML106091.1, read as the reverse complement.
CCTTCAGGAAGCATGTGAAACAATATTACTTGAATACAATGTGCTAACTTTTTAAAATTTTCTTTAAAGTAATCTCTACATCCAACATGGGGCTTGAACTCATTACCTCTAGATCATCAGTCACATGCTCTACCGACTGAGCCAGCCAGGTGCCCCCCCACGTGAAACAATCTTAGATAATTTGTATTTGAAACAGGAAAAAGGAACACCAGAACAAAAAAGAAAAAAAAAAAATCAATCACTGAAGTTGGGTTCTTTGTAAAATGATACCCAGATCTATGAGTTCATATGACTCAGGCAGAGAAATATATCAATCTCCTGATGTTTTATAATGCTTGTATTAATTTCTGAACAAAGCAAAATGATTAATCCAAATTTAATATTCCATATTTGATTAACATGGGAGAAAGCCAAACTTAAAAAAAAATACAGAACAAGAAACTGGAGCCCAAAGATTAAATGGATGAAATGATAGAATATATTGAGCATTTACGAGAGATCTTCTCTCTGTTCTCCCCCGTTTAAGGTATTAGGGGGCAAGCAAGAGCTACGGAAGGCAGACTCCCTCTTTCCTGGTGACAGAATGCCACGAACGAAACTATTACAGACTGTGAAACTGTCTATAATCCAGCACTAAGCTGTGTGAAACTGCTAGTGGGTGGTAAGGCCATTCAGAGAATGGGGCATCTCAGGGGTGGAGAAATTAGGGAAAGATGAATTGACATTCAAAACTGAATGCATATCCAAATGGCTCATTTAATATTACATACAGCATTACACTGAAACAACACAGGTCATTCTCCAAAATACTATATACTAATGGTAAACATATGGTTGATCCTGAAAACCTCCTTGGCCTCTGCTGAGACGCATGCCCAGGGGAGTGTTTGAGAGACTTTAGTTCTCAACACAGGGTTTGGAATCAAGGGGTAGAGTGTTTTTTTTTGTTTTTTTTTTTTTTTTAAGATTTTATTTATTTATTAGTTAGAGAGAGAGAGAGAGAGAGCAAGCACAGGCAGACAGAGAGGCAGGCAGAGGCAGAGGGAGAAGCAGGCTCCCGGCCGAGCAAGGAGCCCGATGTGGGACTCGATCCCAGGACGCTGGGATCATGACCTGAGCCGAAGGCAGCCGCTTAACCAACTGAGCCACCCAGGCGTCCCGGGGTAGAGTTTTTTGACGGCAAATAAAACAAAACACCCCACCAACCTCACACCTTGATTGTCTTATTGGTAAAACCTGGACTAGAGGGATGTTTACTAATTAGAAAAATATTTACAGTCTTTGAAAGACATAGAGGTTCATTATCGATATGTGCTGGAAAACTCACTATGATAGCCTTCTCCTGGGATAGGGGAATATTAATGAGACTAAGTGGTTGGATGACTGAATAATAGCTCAAGGTAAAGAAAGGGGAGGAGAAGAAAAACCACCATTCCTCAGGTACCTGCTCTACCGTGAGTAAGCACGTACATTTTATATATGTCAATTACATCTTTCAAAGAATCTTACTGTGAAAGTTAAGTATAAGCAAAGCCCATGAAAATGAAAAGTCCTGTGGTATCTCCAGCCCCCACCCTAAACAGGAGTCATCATCAGTGAATATCCTATTAAAAAAATAAATCATTTGCAAGTAACAGTATAAAGTGGCAATTTTCCATAGCCACTAGCAAAATCAATGATGATAACTGAAGAAATCATTAAAATTCCCCAAGTAGTTTCTCTAAAACTTACATTATGAAACTAAAGCTTAATTATCAGATAATGGAGTGCTAGTGAGGAGGAAGGAGTTCATCCTTAACATGGGGTTCTAAGCACAAACGTTCTGCTTTGGTATTCAATGGAGAAATACACACTGTCCCACTACGCCTGAGTATCACATAAAATAACCACTTTCTGGCCCATAACGTAGCAGGGACTATTGTTCAGAAACACAAGTGTCCAGTGGTAATGAAACACGACATATCTGGGATTTAAACTATTGGGCCTAATGTCCTGGAAAGCAGGCAACACATTCAACCTTCCAAGTAAGAAGGTTATTCCACAGCAAAGATGACCCATTTGTTATTTATATGTTGGGTCCCAAGCACACAAACAACATCCACAGCTTCCTGAACTGTGCTTGCTGGTAAACAATATGGAGCCTCTGTGGCCTTATTGTCACCCAGTGAGTCTTAACCTAGTGGCTCTCTGGAATCAGCCAGGAGCCTTTAAGGTACAGACACCCCCCCCCGCAGAGATGCTAATGAATGGGCTGGGGTGCAGCCTGGACAGCAGGAGCATCAGGACTCTCAGGTGATTCTCAGGTGCACCCAGAACTGAGAACCACTTCTCTAGACAAAGCAGTGCTTCTCAGACTTTAGTGGGTACCTGGTGATCTAGTTAGAATGCAGATTCTGCCTCAGTAGGCCTGAGGTCCTTCCATTTCTAACAAGCTCCAGGGAATGCTCTTGCTGTTCATCCTTGGTCCACCCTTTGAAGAGCAAGGCTCTCCAGAGGCCTAATCCAGAAAAACATTCCAACAAACTCTGCTTCACATTCTCCTGGCTTCTAGAATTCTACGCCAGTCATTATACTTGGTAGCTCTTAAATGGGGAATGCAGTCCTTGTTCCAGATTGAACACCTCATCCTCTCACCCAGGTGGCGTTATCCTTAGGCACAAGATGTACAGGGCATAGGACCTATGATCTTTGGAGGAGCTTTGGAAAATGCAAATACCTAAAAGAACGTTATGGGACCAAAAATTAAAACTGCAAAATAACAACTAAAATTAAGTAAATTACATGTCCACAGAATTCAACAGTACTTATTTCATTGATTGTCCAATATCATATTTAGGCGACTTCTATTATATTAAAAAAAAAAAGGACAGGCTACCTTTTACACTTTCACAAGAATTCCTAAACATATAGAAATGCTGAGAAATCACAAGCAAATGGAGTTAAACAACTCACTCATAGGCCAATAATTTAAAAAGCAAAATGTAAAAATTGCTTTTTACTTTTTCTCTTCAATAAAATGTGGTGTGTGGATCTATTTAATATGTTTGATATGTTGAGAGGTAAGACCTCCAAAAACAAGACTTCTCAGAACTAGAAGGACCTAAAATGAGTCTACTTCAAATGCTTTGCATTTATGCTTATAACATTCAGCCCAAGTCAAGAAGGCAGCTCCCAGAGCTTTGTACGGTAACTCAGCACTGAGTCAGGATCCGGGCATGCAGGTCTCTGAGGCAGGTAAAGGCATTTGTACATTGCTCCTTCATTGTGGTCAATACCTGGGGTGTTTAGGGATCTTTCTTTACTTGTTCCAGTTCTTCCAAAACCATGTGGCTCCTTCGGTTTTATTCTTTTACTCATGACTCAGTTTCTGAATATAAGGACATCTCAAATATCAACACTCCACTTCCATAGCCAAGAAAGCTTTGCAATCTGTTACTACAAATGGTCAAATGACTGATAGCTGTCACAGAAGTGTAGGCACAGGATGACTTCCAACAACCTTCATCTATGGGCACAGCACGACTTAATTTACACATGAAAGAGGAACTGGTGCACAGGAAATCAAAGCTTTTGCTTCAAGATTTTCAGTTGCCACCTCATTCTGGCATTTAGAAAGTATTTCTGAAGTAGGGCTATCTCCCTGCTATTGAAATCTCATCTACTTTAATTTGTCTGTTATAAACTACTCGGACCTGATAACACGCTTAAGCAAAAGGCCACCCCCACAGATTATACCTGGACTGGGAGAAGCAGTTTGTGGAGAAACTGGGTTTCAACAAGACTAATGTTTACACATTGAAAACCCATGGAATTCTAATCGTGCAGGACAACAGCTTCCCTACAGCCTGGTGGGCGAATAGGGCAGGAGAAATCAACACAAAGACACGGGGCAGAGGCAAGTCCTTGAAGGCCATTCAGGGAACTGATGTAAGCTAGTGGTCCACAAACTTTAGAGTGATTGACAAAAATCACCTGGAGGATTCCTAAGACTTCAGGGCCTTACCACCGTCAATGGCCTGGGGTGAGCTCCAGAGGGGGCCCAATGAGACGATTCTTCTTCTTCTTTTTTTTTTTTTTTTTTTACGATTTTTGTTTGGTTCTTTATTTGACAGAGAGGGATCACAAGTAGGCAGAGAGACAGAGAAAGAGAGGGGGAAGTAGGCTCCCCGCCCAGCAGAGACTGATATGGGGCATGATCCTATCAAGGGGGATCAAGACCTGAGCTGAAGGCAGAGGCTTTAATCCGCTGAGCCACCCAGGCGCCACGGATGGGACGATTCCAATGCATGTGATCACCCTGTCTCATTGGGCACTGTGTCACAGATGGAGGAGAAGACAGCCAAGGGTTGGCACTTGGAGAGCAGTTATGTTGGGGGATCTGGCCTTGTTAACCACTGCTTCACGAAGGGCCTAGCCCACAGTCAGTTTTACTGAATGACTGTAGCCTCACAACTATATGTAAACCTACGCTTTGTTGTACTTATTTGCTGTACTAGGTAATTCTAAAATGAGAAGCTGGTAAAACATTTTATGCCTTTCTAAAAGCTATTTTGAAGAACCGACTGAAGGCACTCCAAGGCGAGGGCATAGCGTAAGCCAAAATGGAAGCAGGAAATGGAGTGACTATGCTTTTAGTCAAGGAAGCATGCCATGTGGGTGAGGAAGAACAAGAAAAGACCGAAATGGAGGGATTTAGGGATTTTAAAAACTCCCTTGACCTTCTCCAGTGAGCAGTACTGGCCGAAAGTCACTCATGTGTCAATGGGCTCAGTTTTAGCCCATCGGGCTCAGATCTTAAGGAAGCCTTTCATTCCTGGATTCATTCTTCCTACCAGCTCCTCACAACTTACCAGGACATGGAGTATGCGGGAGGTTCTTGTGAATATTAGCTGTCGCTATTTAAGTTTGGCACATTCACCTGAGTAATTGATAGTCTGGGTAAAAATCAGTATCTTATCTCTCCCCTAGACAGTAACATTGTTCAAGGATTATTACCCTAATAGAAAAACACCACCACTGACAACAAAAAAAGAGGGGTAGCAGTGTTGATGGGTACTCAGCAGATCAGCTGCTCGACCTCCCAAGTTTTCATCACATATTGTCTTCCCTCCTGTTCCTGGGCCAACGCTCCTAGCTAAGACCAAGCCTTCTTTGTGTGCACACAATCAGAGCTACTCTAAGTGTGGCAAGCTTCTTTCATTGAGAAAGTTTTACCACAAAAAGCAATGGCAGCTAACCTAAAGTGCACGCCAATGTGGTTGGTTGCCTTTGCACAGGAACAGGCAGCTCTCAACGGGCACACTGCAATTCTGCACTTGCCCTGGCCCTACTCCCTTCCCCCACCCAACTTGTTCCTTCACTTATTCCTGTTTTCTTCAGTCGCATCAGCATTTTTGTCTTTGCTGAGCCATTCCTATTTGTAAGCCAAAATACTATGTTATTCCATATCGTAAAGACTCCTCATCCCTATCCCTCAACTCCTTCCAGATCCCTATTTCTCTGCTCTTTTCCACAGCAAAACTTCTAAAGAGCTGTTTTCATTTTCTCAGTTCCCAGCTGTTCTTGAATTCACTCTAAGAAGGCTTCTTTCTCCGTCAGCGCCCTGGAAGAGCACATGTCATGGTCATCCGTATCTATACTACACTGCCAGATCCGGGGGCAACTGTCAGTCTCCATCATCTCAACCTCCAGCAGCTCTTGATACTCCTTCCCTCATGAAACACCTTCTTCACAGGACATGATACTCTGCTGGGTCTCATCTTAAATCATGGGCTGCTCCATTTCAGTCTCTGGCTAGATGCTTCTCCATGTCTTTTTTTTTTTTTTTTAATAAAGATTTTATTCATTCATTTGACAGAGACCACAAGCAGGCAGAGAGGCAGGCAGAGAGAGAGGAAGGGAAGCAGGCTCCCTGCTGAGCAGAGACCCCAATGTGGGGCTCGATCCCAGGACCCTGAGATCATGACCTAAACCGAAGGCAGAGGCATTAACTCACTGAGCCACCCAGGCGCCCCTGCTTCTCCATGTCTTGACCGTTAAAATGGCAGCACGCTCTACAGCCCCGACTTAAGTACTTTTTTCTTTTTAATCTAGTCTCTTCCAGGTGCTCTCATTCAGTGCCATGGCTTCAAAGATCATCCATAGGCTGGTGACCCTCAAAGGCACATCTCCAGCCCTAACCTCTCCCCTCAGCTCCATATAAGCAGGTTTAGCTTCCTCTTCTGTTTCCACTAAGATATCTAGGAGCATTCCAAATTCCTGTTTTACCTAAGATTCTTCACCTTCCCCACCCCCAAAGCTTCTCCTCTTGTATTTCCCCACCCAAGTGAATGGCACCACCATTCATCCTTCTGTTCAGGCCAAAATTCTAACGGCAAATCTTCCATTTTTTTTCTGCCACCCACATCCAGTCATCTGCAAGTTAAATTACCTTGATCTTCAATATCAATCTTACTACATTCACTGCAATCTACCTGTTCAAGCCATTAACATCTTAGCTGGATTGCTGTTATTAAGCTCCTAACTGGTCCTTCTTGGTTTCTCTCCCTCTTTTCTTAAAAACAAACAAACAAACAAACTTATTTATTTATTTCAGAGAGAGAGCGAGCATGCACATGAGTTGGGGCAGGGGGCAGGAGAGGGAGAAGCAGACTCCCCACTGAGCAGGGATACCCATGTGATGCTCAATCCCAGGACCCTGGAATCATGACCTGAGCCAAAGGCAGATGCTTAACCAAGTGCCCTCTTCTTGGTTTCTTTTAATGTTTCTCTACTCCCTAATATTTGGGCCCCGTCTTCCTCTTCTAACCTTATCATTACAGGTTCCTTCTTGCCTCATGTTCCAGCCACACTAACAGTCTTTCAGTTCCTTGAATATGCCAATTTGCTCTGACCACAGGGCACTTGTATAAGCTATTTGTGCTGATAAGAACATTCTTCCTTTGCTGTCTGCCTGTTAACTCCACTTTTGGCTTTCAGCTCAAGTTTTATTTCCTAATGAAAGAGACTTCCAATCCCAGTTCAGAACAAATTTTCTTTCATAAACATCTTCAAAGAACTATGCTCTATCTTTACAGCATTTAATTTATACTTCAGACACTGAAAAAATATTTGCTGAATCGATGGGCCAGTAAATAAATGAATGACCTTCCCTAAGAATCTTTGGATCCATAAATTACCTATTTGCTACACTCATCTCATTTGAAAGCTAAATTAGTTAAAGGTAATAGTCAACTACATAATTCAGTGTTTGGTGAGAAAAAGCACAAAAGATAATGTACGCTATATTTGAAGCCAACATGCACACAAGATAAAGAAAATAAGGGCCTAAATTTTCAACTGTAAGGCCAGAAGATTTTACCTTCCTCAGTAAGCAAGTCTGTTATAAGATTTATCTCTTTGAAATGTATAAAGCTGTGACTTTATTTTTGTACTATATTTTGCAATGTGTATGGGAAGGGGGTGGAGAGAAGCTTGTCTCAAAGTGTCCTGTATTTTTGGTACTTAATTTTCATCTCCCTTATGTTCCTTCTTTCTCAAATTGAGCAGTTGTTCTCATCAGAAACATCTACCAAGAACCTAACAGTGAGCATAACATAGCTTTGCACACAAGCAAGAGAGACACATGTCTCATCCTTGAGCAAGTTAGGCTGGACAGACTTACCGTGTTGCCCAATATTGGACATTTAGGTGGAAATAAACACAAGACCATACTAATCATCAAGTGTCTGGTCACAGCTTTTGGTAGGACTTCATATAAAGCAGGCAAGCTACAGGACTTGGGACAACATAGTTTACAGATGAAAGTTAAAGGCTTTTAACCTACTTCAAAATGGGAAGAAAGGACCAACACATCAAAGAATACATATTTTGAGGGATGAGCTATTCAGTTGCACTTAAGGGTAGGGCAGTGGTGACTTTTCAGCTAGTTACTATCAGTTTGACATGTATTAAGCACACAGTGGGCAGTAAAAGCGGGAGTTTGGGTAAAAATGCCTCTTTGAGGGGCCCTGATCGAATGTTTGTCACCATGGAAGAAAGGTGGTGAGCTTCAGAGATGTGGATCTAGCCCTGCAACTTGCTTCTACTGTTTAGCAAATGGTAATGTTTTCTTTTCAATGTATGCTAACATTTTAAAAAAAGATTTTATTTATTTATTTGAGGGAAAGAGAGTGGGTGAGAGTACACCTAACTATGGGCTGGGGTGTTTGTGTGGAGGAGCAGAGGGCGAGGGAGAGAGAAAAGGAGACTCCCTCCTGCGCAGAGCCAAAGCAGAGCCCTGATCCCAAGACCACAACCTGAGCCAAAGTCAAGAGGTGGATGTTCAACCTACTGAGCTACCTAGGTGCCTCTGCTCTTTAACATATTTCAAATATTTTTAACATCTTTCAGAAATTTACCTTCTTACCAGTATAGTAGTGGCTAATATTTTTTATGGATTTCTAGTATATTCTAGAAAATACTGCATTCATAAGGCAAGAAAAACCTTTCATGGTTTCATAATTTGAATGGGAAATGGCTAGGGTGTTTGCATGGGGAGAAGAGTGGGAAGCAGGGCAGCACAGAACAGTGTCTGTTCCAACTTGGCAGGTGTTCTCTACCAGACCCTGGAGTCCTCTCTCCAAATTGGGTTGGACTTGCCATCACCAGTGGAAAAACAGTGCCCATTTCTTATCAGCACCAATTTGAGTGGCAAGAGCATGATGTTACCGCATTTAGCAAAGGCTGATGGCCTTTTTCTTGGATTTGCTTTGGGAGCATCTTCTGTTTAGATGTATTACACAGAGCTCATCCTAAACTAACCCATGCTCCTGTTTGGTTAACACTGTAGATAAAAGTCTTGAACATCATGTATTTACTCAAAAGCAGAATCTATACTTCCAAGTCTGTTACCCATTGGTGTGACCATGAATCTTCATAAATGGAGTAGAGATTTTTAGGTAGGTAGAAAGAAAGAGAGAGACAGTGTTTAATTTTTAAAAAGGCACATTGTGGTCACGGTTTTCAGGAAGCTCGAGCAGAGCCTGTGTGCATAAGGAACAAAATGTCAAATTTATTTTTGGTTTGAATTTTTGCCATTGGATATTCTAATTCAAGTCAAAACGTCCCTCTGCACACAGGGCAGGCATGATGGCCACACGGTGATGTTGTATGATGGTGATGTCAGCAGCCTGGACCTCTTCCCACCTGGCTCCCTGGACCACTTCATAGTCCTCTGCATGAACCCAGAATGTTAGGTCTTTGGTAATAAGGCCAGATTCATGACCAAGAGCTCCCTTTAAATCTATGGCAGCCGGGTATCCAGAGGAAAAGATACTTGATTCTACTCACAGATATCCAACTAAATATGCTAAATTCTAAAGAGAGCTATTTCAAGAGTTTCAATTAGTCTTGAACATGGAAAAGCTGCTTCTGTACTTATGTAAAATATAATATGCCATATTATACTATTTGTTACTTCACAAGTTTTTAACACTTCGTTTTAACACCTCCACATCTATAAATGTACACTGCAGCAGAAGCCATATTAGGCGTATCTTATCAAAATCCAACCCTGTATTCCTGGGGCTCTTACCACCATCATACCTGGCATCTGGGGATGGCATATGGTATCTTTGGTCTACAGATAGATACCTGGAGAAGTCAACCTTTATCTTGAATATGAGGATGTGTGGGGCTGGACAAGAGGAGGAAGGAGAAGCAGGCCAATGTAGACTTGAAGGAAAGAATGCTTATGAAACAGTACATTATGAGTGTGGAAGTAAACATCGGCCATTTCCTAAAGAACTTCACCTTCATTCTGTATGCTGAGATGACAGAGACAGGAAGCATGAGAACAGATACTCCTGGAAGGTTCCTGACATTTAGGCTGCTGCCTCATCTCCTTTCCTGGCTCCTACTCCTTCAAGTACTGACTCTGATCTTTTTTTTTTCCCTCCCCTAGATATGCCTAATACAAGCTAATTTTGCCAACTTTCAGAGATTCAACTTTATGTCAATATCTCCCCAAACGTCTTCTCTAGCTCTAAATTTTGCTGACAGCATTATTTTCGGCTCTCTACTGGCCATATCTCTTGGCTGTATAAAAGGAACTTCAATCTTCATGTGTCCAACTTGGGGGTCATATCTTACTCCTAGTGCTGAGCACATGGTAGATGTTTAATGTATCCTGCTGAGTTAAACTGAATTAAGAAAGATTAGAAATGACTCAAGTGTCCAGCAACAGGGCTGGTTAAATAAATGATGGTACACCAATTCAACAGAACATTATATGCCTATAAAAGAAAAAAAAGAAACATAAATGAATGAGGGGCTTTCTACGTATTAATTTGGAAAGATGGCCAAGATTTTTAAGCAAAAGAGCAACATGCAAAATAGTGTATATATTTAGATACCTGCCAGGCTCTCTATAAAAGAACACCAGAAGGTCATGCAAGAAGCTAATAAAAGTGGTAACTATAGGCTGGGAGTAAGGGATAAATACAGTGGGTGGGAGGCGGATTTTTCAATGTATATTCTTCTTGTATTGTTTGATTTCTGAACTATGTTAATGTATCACCTGTTTAAAACAAATAGTAATATATTTATTTTTCGAATGGGAGAAGTTAATTCAGAGACTAAGAAAAAGAATCCCAGGACTTGAAACTTTCAAACTTGAGATCAAACTAGAAAAATCATTTGTACCTCCTCTCCTCTATATAAGAAGCTGCAGTTATTATTAACTTAAAAGTCTTACTTGTTAGCCACCAAGCGCATAACAGTCCAGTCCTTTGGAAACATCTCTGGGCGTATCAATATTCGGAACACAGTAAATATCTGTAGCAGGAAATCCTTGGATAGGGAGGAAACAGACCATTTTATTGAGTTATTGTAACTGTCAACACACACACACAAACACACAGCACCACTGTTGCCATTTCCAAGGCAACTACAGAGAAGGAAGTCATGCTTCCATAATTCACCAGGAGAAGGAATCATCACCCTTCCCCTTCTCACCACCCAATTAGCTTGCTACCCTTCCCAACTGTTTTCCTTTTCTTTCTCATACACAGTGGAGATGAGCTTTCATTCCTCTTCACAAGCTCTAAACATTTAGATTTTATAAATAAAGAGGAACTGATAGTTGAAGATTAGGAGGCAGATATATTCTTTCTTCTCTTACAGTGTCTTCAACATCAGAACTTTTCATATCGAGAAACAATCAACAGTCCTTCCTTTTAGGTGGGTGTCAAAATTACGAAGTTCTGCTCATTAAAGCATTTTAAGTGAACAACCATGCTTCTTCGAGGGCATTCTGAGGATACAGCGTCAATGGTAGACAGGCAGGTTTTCCGCATCCGAGTGTGCTATGTAGAAGACACTCAAATAAGGATGTGTGCTATGCCGAGCCCAGTGCTGAGTCCTTAGTAGCTATGATGGTGTCAAGGAATTCTTCACAGAAATGTCATGCCAGAGGGCAATGGGATTTACTGAGATGTTATCTTTCAACTGATCACCTAGAAACACTCTTGACAAGAAGCTACTGCGAGACACAGAAATACCTCTTTTTAATACATTTCAAGTGACAGCACCTCAAGCGCTGTAGTATACTACACTTAGAGGGGACTCAAGGAGACCCCATGCTACATGTACTGAATGACATAAAGCATGCCCAATCAGAAAGAGATCAGCTCAGTCTAGCTTGTATTTTGATTTATTAACTAGAAAACTTAAAGATTTGCTGATAACCTTAAGCAGTGTTAGGAAAATATCTCTCTACCAGTCTGATGGAAGGCAACAGTATGGTGTTGCTTAATTAAAAAAAAAAAAAACAACAACACACAAGAGTTTTATTTATGAAACCCAACAACACATTATGTTAAACATGTAAGCTGCATGAAGACAAGATTATGGTTGTCATTCATACATCAGAAGATAGAATCTGAAAATATAAGAAACGCGGTACCTGTGTGTGCGTGCATATGTGTGCGTGCATGTGTGTGCACATGTATGCATGTGTGTGTGCGTGTGGCTTTTCAAAAGATACTCTAACGGCTTTGATCCAGCCCATAAATATTTGGACACAAATTTATTTTAGCTTCTTGGGCATCAACACACATACATTGATATGTACTATGTGCCATGTGGAAATACGCCCTCTAAGTCATTTGGCTTTAAATGGCCAGACGGGGCGGGGGGGTGCCTAGGTGGCTCAGTGGGTTAAAGCCTCTGCCTTCGGCTCAGGTCATGATCCCAGATCCTGGGATCAAGCCCCGCATCGGGTTCTCTGCTCAGACAGAAGCCTGCTTCCTCCTCTCTCTCTGCCTGCCTCTCTGCCTGCTTGTGATCTCTCTGTCAAATAAATAAATAAAATCTTAAAAAAAAAAAAATAAATGGCCAGACGGATCCTTGTCATGTAGGCAGAATCACCAGACAGGGTTTCCCAAATGAATTCTACTCAGGTTAGACAATCTGGGGAAACACCTCACATTCTAGCCCTCTTTTGGAAAAGCAGGTCATTTATCATACTAAAACAGTGAGAAACATTTCTTAATGCATTCTAAAACTTATTCCAGAAAGTTTTTCCATTCTTTTGGGTTTCCCAGACATGAATACATATACTCTCTGCAAAAATGGATGTCTGAATTTACCTTTGAAAGCATTATATCCGAATTCAGCTTCCTATCTGGCTGCACTTGCTTAGATAGATGTTTAAAAAAAAAAAAATCATGAAGGTGGGAGTCACTTCTAAGTCATGGTTCACAATGACTTAGGAATAGCTTAATTTCTAAAATACTGAAATTTCATCTTTTTTTTTAAATACTGAAATTTCATCATTTCCCCTCAAAACTTTTAGAGAATTGGAAGTTGGAGGTAGTACCCTTAGCAATGGGGTGTGTGTACAGGGGGAGGTAGGAGAGAGTGACAGAAGCCACACAGGGCATTGGGGAGGGTATGTGCTATGGTGAGTGCTGTGAAGTATATAAACCTGCAATTCACAGACCTGTACCCCTGGGGCTAATAATACATTATATGTTAAAGAAAAAAAAAAAAAAGCCACACAGGGGCAGAATTGTCTGAAAAACTGGCTATAGCAGGCAGGACATCTACCTTCTGGGCTAACTTTGGTTGCTCTTTTGTAGTGCTCAGGTCAAAGGGAAAGTTATTCCAGGTGGAAGAGCTGGGCACAGATCATCTGTTTCTGGGCCATCTTGTTTTCTTATTCCCACTAATCTCACAGAATAGAAGGTGTGATGGTGTGCGACACTGGGCCAACACCTGCGTAGTGACATAAATCTTTGCTTCCCTTAAGAAAACTTTTTAGTCTTTCAAATAGTTTTCTACGGTATCCATGCAAGCAAGCTCCATCTACCTTTATAGAACTCAACACATTGTGGCAATCTGACAATGTTTCATCAGAGGGTAACATAAACACCTTCTACTGTGACCCTCCTGTGTGACAGAGCTCAGCAAGGGTTTACCCTCAGCTGCCATGCAACAGGTTTCATTCAAACTCAGTTCCAGTCTTTTAAAGCACTAATACCCGAATGCTGGATTCTTCAACACCCCCTGCCTGCCCTCCCTAAATCCACGGTGGGCTCCCAGTCTGCCCTAAGTACTTCTCAGCTCTGATCATTTCACTGAACGTGTGCTTTTGCACATCTATATGAAATTATTTTGCATACATAACAATGACTAACAGATCTTTCCTATAATTTTAAAAAAGAACATTTGTAAAATAATATTCCTGTTTGGACAGCAAGAAGGAAGTGTTTCATGTGCCGCTACTTTAAAATTGGTAGCCTGGGAGCAGTTTCTTTTTTGTTTGTTTACTTCAAATAGCACAACATGGTAACTTAACTGCATTACTGTTTTTATTCCGACCAGGGTTCAAAATAGATGAAGGAACAGCGAGGTAGTACTTTATAGAAGCACTTTTTTCTTCAGTGCAAGAGGTTCAAGTAAGGAAGATCATGTGAAAACCAAAACGATAAAAATGCCTATACTCAAACAGAAAAGAAAGAAAGAGCAATTTTTTATGACTTTAGAAATCATTGTTAACATTTATTCATTCATAAATGCTGAGTGCTCTATTATGTACCAGGCACTGTGTTAGACGCTGGGGACACCTAGTGGGGTAAGATACATTCTTTTTATTTTATTTGAATGCAAAAAGATACATTCTTTTATGTATTTATTTATTTATGGAGTGTCTGCTACATGTCTTACCACAGTAATCTGAATGGGATGCTTGCCTTCAGGGAGTGTGCAGTTTGGTGGGAGAGATGAATGTTAATCTAAAAACCACACAGATCTATGCATGTGCTGCAAACGAGGCGAAGTCTGAGGACCAGGTATTCCATGCAGAGGGTAGACTACCAGCAGGCCTTAAAGGCAAGAGACAACAGAAGGTTGCCTGGACTGCAATGGGGAGTGGCAAGAAATGGGGATGGAAGATCAAAAAAAGGTAAATAGAGCTCATTCCCGCTCCATGGTAAGGGATGTGGAAATTTATCCTGAGGGCAATGTAAGGCAGTGAGGGGTTTTTAGGCAGATGGGTGAGAGGACTAAGTCTGTTTTACACTCATTTCCTGACTATATTGTACAAAAAACTGCTTGGTGTTTACACAGCATACTGCGGTATCAGTGTAGCAGAAAACAGAAATGAAATTTATACAACAGAATTAGGGAGACACAGGAGGAGGAGTTCCAAGATCATGAACATGAGTGAAGAACTCAAGAAAAAAAAAGCATCAGACCATGACAGGGTCTCCTTATGTCAAAAGCAAAGGAAGGGAACAGAGCCTCCTAGGAACACATTTCCTTCACTTAGGATATAAAGTACAGTCAAATATTATTTTAAAAACATGCCATGAATTTCAAATGTGTAACAGTCTTGGTATGGGGTTTAAATTCAATTAAAGGGTGTTCATAATTATTACCACATTGAAATTCATAACCTTAAAGGTGACTATGGGGGTGCCTAGGTGGCTCGGTGGCTTAAAGCCTCTGCCTTCGGCTCGGGTCATGATCCCAGGGTCCTGGGATAGAGCCCCGCATCGGGCTCTCTGCTCTGTGGGGAGCCTGCTTCCTCCTCTCTCTCTCTACCTGCCTCTCTGCCTACTTGTGATCTCTGTCAAATAAATAAATAAAATATTTTTTTTTTAAAAAGGTGACTATGTAAGCGCATTATGCAAAACTAACCCCCAAGTGGTCTTCAGGCTTCAAGAGCTAAAGAACAATGTTTTTTTATAATACAGTAAAGGCTATAAATTGGAATAACTGTACAGAAAAATATGATTTGTGAGGTATGCAGACATTATTAAGAGGATTGTTCCATTCAACAGAGATATATTGTTCCAGGCTCTGTGCTTAGGACATAAAGACATGGTCCCTACTCTCACAGAGCACAGTCATCAAGAATCCAAGGAAACAACATTTAGAAGGCACTGTTGGGTGCTATCAGGGAGGGTGGGAAAGAGTGGGGCTGGGGGGCCACCATATTCTGGGAATACTTTGTACAAAAAGTGATTCCTGAGCTGCATTTTATAGTATAAACTAAAACCAGGGAGGGATTAATAGGGGGTAAAATTAAGCAATAAGTGAGTGAGTAATGGTAGACTAGGCATTTCAGGGAGACACAAAAAATAATTCAGAGGAATTAAAAACTGTATATTTGGTTAGGAATATGCACGTAATTTTAAGTGACTGTTGTGAAAGGGGTTTGGAAGAGGGTGAAGGATAATGAGGATGGAAGGTAGACTGAGGACAGGGATGACGTGGGAGAGACTGGACCTTGTCCCACAGGTAACGTGAAGTCCTGAGGGTTTTAAAGTTGGATTGTGACTTGATCAGATATGATTTTTCAAAGCTGGGGGCCAGTATATGGGAGTCAACGAAGGCTGTAATAGTGCCTTACTTCACTTTCAGAACAGGTATAAGCACATGCTTAAAGCAGGATCCCCACCGTTCTATGTGAAAAGTCACAATCAACAAAGAACAGGAGACTCACTGCTCCCCGTGTATAAGAAATACCACGGATATGGACAAAACTTTAGCCCTCAGCAGAAGGTGGGTGTATAATAAAACATTACTGACTACAGAAGGAGGAGAAAAAAGAACAACTCTAATCACTTCCTAGTCTTTGCTTTTGTTCATTTCTAAAATACCACCATGCTCCACAGAAGGAAAGGACTACACAATGCAGAGTACCAGCCCTCAGGTCCTTGCTCCTACACAGTTCTGTTGACATTGTGACTCAAAGCACTTACACAGAGCCCCTGAGGACCCAGGAGAAACATGCTGTTCAAAATGCCAGAAGCCACTCCAACAGTAACTGGAGACATCCTGATTCTCAAGCAAGAACAGAGTTAAAACACCAATAACCTTAGTAGATATGGGAACTCCGTACTTTTTTTTTTTTTTAAGATTTTATTTATTTATTAGTTAGAGAGAGAGAGCGAGCGAGCACAGGCAGACAGAGAGGCAGGCAGAGGCAGAGGGAGAAGCAGGCTCCCTGCTCAGCAAGGAGTCCGATGTGGGACTCGATCCCAGGATGCTGGGATCATGACCTGAGCCGAAGGCAGCCACTTAACCAACTGAGCCACCCAGGTGTCCCGGGAACTCCGTACTTTTAAAATTTGTTTTCATTTAGAGAACCACTGTGAAATGCTAGGTCAAATCTTTCTTTGAATTAATATGAAGAAAGAAAAAAGCAGTGATGCTAGAGATAAACAACAAAAATATTAATCAGAATATTTCGGGGCACCTGGGTGGCTCAGTCCGTTAAGCGGCTGCCTTTGGCTCAGGTCATGATCTCAGGGTCCTGGGATCGAGCCCCGCATGGGGCTCTGCTCAGCAGAGAGCCTGCTTCTCTCGCTCTCTGCCTGCCTCTGCCTACTTGTGACCTCTCTCTCTGTCAAATAAATAAATAAAATCTTTTTTAAAAAAAGAGAGTATTTCAATGTATAATTTGTCAGTACCAAGGAAGATTTAAAATGCATATATCCCGTGATCTAATAGTTTGACTTCCAGGAATTCATTCCACAGCAGTAAGGGCCCAAGTCCATAGAGATATGTGTGTCACAATGTTCCCTGCCATATCCTTTCTCTTGGCAAATATCAGAAAGATCCTGAATGCCCAGCAAAATGGGAATGATTAAATTATTAGCATCCGTGTAGTGTGATTCAGAGGAATAAATGATACACTGAGCTCTATAATATTCATGACATATTACTGTGTGAAAAAGTGCAACTAATATGAATAGTAGAATTCCATTACAAATATGTGTGAACATATATATATATATCAGAAAAAATAATCTGTGAGGTTATAGCCTTATGTGTCAACAGTAGCTACGTCTGGAGATGAGAATACACGTTTGTGGAGGGGAGGGGGACATACTTTATCACTTTTAACCAGTAGGTAAGATGGGTGTTTTGGTGTCTAATCCCAGGATCAGTTACAATTTCCCATTAAATACCACTTTACTAAGCTGCACGTTTCCTTATATGCAGTTCCCTTACATATACTCCATTTCTAACCTAAAGCTAGGTACAAAACCCCCAAATAACTCTCCTTCCATTAATTTGGCCTTTTATCCCCACTTCATGACTGGAACTGCCTTATTACTTTTTAATGAGTTGACAAATGAAATTTTCTGCAATTAGACAGCAAAGATTTTGGTTGAACAAACTTCATTAAAATTTAAGAAAAAGCTGAGTTTAGCTGCCTGAGCAAAGAGCTCCGATGGTAATAGAATTCCAGGCCCTCTCAGTTACTTCCTTGTGGGGGTGGAAGGTGCTTGGGGCAGGTTAGTGGGGAGTATAATGAGGCATGGTAGGAAAAGCTTTGAGCACTGCATGGCCCATGGAGGTTTGGGTAGGGGTGAGGGTAAGGAGGTATTCTAAGACTGCCATCATTGTTTTTATACATCCCACTCATTTATAACCTAATGATTTAGATGCTCTTAATAACATTAAAGCATTAAGAGAAATTGTTTTATTAGTCTTGATATCCCTAGTGTCTAGCCAAGGTGCTCAACAGATGTCTATTGAATCATGTAATTGACATTTGTAATGAAATCATAATGGTGCCTACCTCAGGGGGTTGAGGATGAAATGAGTTAATATGAATCAGTCTTTTAGAACAGTATTTTGCATGTACTGTTTTATAGAAGTGTGTGCTGTTAGAAGTCCTCAGTTTCTCCACTACCAGAGTAAAATCTCAAAGTATTCTAAAAATTCTGGTTTTATAATCCATTTGGCAGCAAAACCTGACTTGAATTATTTAGTTTTCATTTAATCCCACTTAGAGTGAGTATTTTTTAACTGCAGAAATATTAAGATGTTTAATTATAGTGGCTATCCCAAATCCTACTGGAGGTCCTATCCCATATACAGTATGTACACATTATCTTCCTGAAATGTCAAAGCTTCTAATTTCTAAAATAATGTTATTAAGGACTTTGCATAAGAGACAGTGGACTGGTGTTACTCTTCTTTGAAAGATCCTGTAATGTAGCTTTCAGTGGCCTAAACAGGGGTATTTGGCTTTGAAGAAAAAGGAGACTAAGAAAGATGGATCTGTTAAAAGGTGACCTCTGAACTTTTAAAATACAGATTAAAATCCGATGACTAATTAGCCTCTAATAAAATAAGTGACCTTTAGCTTGCCTTCACCCCAGTTACTCCACTCCCATTCTTACACTGGGAAAGTGATCTTCCTTGTGAAGCTACTTCCGTCCCCTCCTGCTGCCTTCTCAGGGAACCTTCCTACCTCGTGCACTTCTTCCTTGCACCTTCAGCTTCTCCTCTACCAGCTCTAATTGTTGCGATTTACACATGCTTAAGTCTCCTCCATCATAAATATTCCTATGCTATCCAAAGTTCTCCTGTAGTAGACACCTTATCCTCCTTTTCTTGGAACATGGTATTAAGTTTACTGTAGCTTTTTTTTTTTTTTTTAATTCCTCAATTCATGATAGCTTGGCTTCTACCCTCACCAATGCACTGAAGTTGCTCATGGAGTTCATCGACAATATTACAGGACCCTTTTAGGATCTTACCACACCTCCTTGCAGTAGCAAGCAGTGTTCAACACTTCTTCCTCCTTGATGCTTGGATTCTATTCAGGTCCCTTCAAATGCATACTCTACACTCTCCTTGAATGATCACATTTACTCCCAATGATGTCAATGACAATTTCCAAATCTACATCTGCAGTCCAGCTTTCTCTCCTAAACTTCAGACACGGTCTATGAGACATGTCCGTTTTGATATCTCTCAGGTGACCAAACTCTAGCTGAAACCAGATTTATGTTTGCTCCCTAACCTGTACACCCACACCTCCTGGATTCCCCTTGCAGTGAATGGCACCAACAACTGGCCAGTTGTCAAAGAGCCTGGGAGTCATCTTCAACTCTTCTCTCTCCTTCACCTCTTTTATAAATTGAGTGACCAGCACCTGCCAATTCAACTTCCTAAATGTCCCTAGAATCTACTACCATCATGATCATCTCACTTTCAGGCCACAGTCATTTCTTTTTTTTTTTTTAAGCTTTATTTAAACATATAATGAAACCCCACCACCCTCTCCCACCCCTCTCCCGCCCACCCCCCCTCAGTTTGTTTTATGACATTAAGAGTCTCTTTTGGTTTGTCTCCCTCCCGATCCCATCTTCTTTCATTTTTACTTTTCCTACCACCTTAACTCCCACCCCCGTTGCATCTCCACTTCCTCATATCAGGGAGATCATGTGATAGTTGTCTTTCTCCAGTTGACTTATTTCGCTAAGCATAATATGCTCTAGTTCCATCCATGTCGTCGCAAATGGTAAGATTTCATTTCTTTTGATGGCTGCATAGTATTCCATTGTGTATATATACCACCTCTTCTTTATCCATTCATCTGTTGATGGATATCTAGGTTCTTTCCATAACTTGGCTATTGTGGACATTGCTGCTATAAACATTCGGGTACACGTGCCCCTTTGGATCACTACGTTTGTATCTTTAGGGTAAATACCCAGTAGTGCAATTGCTGGGTCATAAGGTAGCTCTATTTTCAATTTTTTGAGGAACCTCCATGCTGTTTTCCAGAGTGGTTGCACCAGCTTGCATTCCCACCAACAGTGTAGGAGGGTTCCCCTTTCTCCACATCCTCGCCAGCATCTGTCATTTCCTGACTTATTCATTTTAGCCATTCTGACTGGTGTGAGGTGGTATCTCATTGTGGTTTTGATTTGTATTTCCCTGATGCCCAGTGATGTGGAGCACTGTTTCATGTGTCTGTTAGGCCACAGTCATTTCTAGCACAGACTGCATCAGATCCCTTATACGGTTCTGCCTCCCATTAGATCTTGGGTAATTCATTTTCAATAGTGCAACCGACAGGTTTTTCTTAACTCAGGTGGGACCACGGCTCTCCCTTCTCCCTTAAAACCATCTACAACTTCCAAATGTCCTTAAAATAAAGCCGACACACAGCCTTGTGTCTTACAACTCTCTTCTTCATACTTTATATTCTATCAAACATTCAACAAAAGTTTCTTGAGTGCCTGCAATGGTGGTGAGTATGTTCTGGGATCTGAGGATACAGCAGTGCAGTCAAATGCTCTACCACTGAGCTATACCCCCAGAGGATACAGCAGTGAACCAGCCAAAGCTTCACATGCCAAGGAGCTTATAATCTAGTAGTTAGGGGCTGGGGATTCATACAAACAAATGAAACTAAAACATTCTGGGTTCGAATAACTGTTACAAAGTTGGCATAGAGAGTGCTTTGTCAGCACATCCTGGTATCATTTTAGCTGAGAGATCTGAATGTCCTAGACAAAGGTAAGTCCAGCACACTCCTACTCATCTTTTAGTTCTCAGCTGAGACATCCCTTGGGAACTTTCCCTCCTCTCATGAGTTTGGGCTGGCAGCAATTCCCAGGTGCTCCCAAGCACCATGTGCTTACCCTGGGAGTTTGCCACCTGGGAGGTCAATGCCTATTACCTGTCTGATTTCTCCCCCTACAGGGACTGGACAATTTGTACCTGGTTACATAACAAAACCAGCAGTTGCCTGAACTTCTCAATCGATATTGCTTAAAGAACAGAGGAAGTAATTAAGAGCATTCAATAATTTTCCTGGCCCAAAGGCCCAGTTAATTTTGAAGGGGAAATGGTGAAAAGTTGTGTGGCTGACTGAAATGAGGAAAGGCCACATAAAACACTTTATCCATGACTTCCATTTGCTTTCTTATTATTAACGTGCATAATAAGGCATAAAACTCAATACCGAGATTAATTGTGATTTTCAGTGTATGCTCCTCTGCTATTGTTTTATTCCCAGGCTCTGTAAAAATAAGTAGTAGCTTTTCCTATGGGAAATTTTGAAACATGAAGTCAAGACTTCTTATGGAAAACCTAATAGTTCCTTACCTGTTTTACATATTCAACCTTTTTTTTAAAAAGATTTTATTTATTTATTTGTCAGACAGAGAGCGCCGGAGAGAGCACAGGCAGACAGAGGCAGAGGGAGAAGCAGGCTCACTGCTGAGCAAGAAGCCCAATGTGGGACTCGATCCCAGGACGCTGGGATCATGACCTGAGCCGAAGGCAGCCGCCTAACCAACTGAGCCACCCAGGCGTCCCCATATTCACCTTCTGAAGAAGTTAATGACTGCACAATTATCTTCCTTTTTTTTTTTTTAAATAATCTTCCTTTTTAACCACATGAATTTCTGTGCATAGAGCGGGCGATTTCTAAGGCCTTTTATCTGTTTTTAATTCTAAACTCAAGATTGAAAATAAACATGAAAAACGTTTTTTTTAGACATGGGTTTATGCCAACTGACTTTCTGCTCGAGAGAGTACATCTGCCCAAACCTTTTCTTTGTTCCATGATTCAGCTTGCCAGATGCTCCAATGTAAATTTGAAAGATGCTTCTGAGGTCATGCAACATCTTCCAGATCAAAGATAAGTGATCCCTGTGCATGATCTGTATTAAAAAAACATCTACAGGTCTTCCCCTGAGGTGCTACGAAGGCTTCTGATGACACAAACGTCGAAGTGTGACTGTTCCTGCTGTCCTATAATTCTCCCCCACTGCTATGTAAGTATCACTTCCATTACAATGGTTTACCTATGAAGGTGTATGGAAAACTCAGGAGATGGAAGAGAAATAAAAGTAAGTAAGAACAGATGACAGGTCATTCTTCCAACTGAGGACAATCAACTTCTAAGGTTTTAGTGAACACCATGAAGGAAGCACTGGAGCTCCCTAAATCTCAGCAAAGATTGCATTTTTATAAACCTGGCATCAATATTTTCTATTTAATGTCAGCCTGTCACACTAGCACAGCATATTGATTAGACTGTAGCTGATAGAGAATATCAAATACAACCCTGCTTCTTCAGTTAGAACGTTGTAGCCAAAAGTCCTCATTGTGGTTTTAGAGGGATGAAATCAGCTAATATATTTATATATTCGCCCTTATCTTCTTTAAAGGCAGTATTTCTAAGTCCACCTAACTAGAGTTAGTCTATTTGCTTTTGTCTCATTAAGTCTGTGATTCTGTTTTAGTTTATTGGATTTTGCTGACAGGTATTTCAAATCCTATGTCTTTGTATAAAACAGAAGTTAATTGCTTTGCTTGAGTAGTTGAAATCTTAATGAGCCAAGATAGACAGTCAGACATATGGATGAACGGGATTAAAAACAGCTTAGAATTTAACACAAACAGGTAAAACAACTGTCAAGGAACTATCTTAACAATCATGAATGAGAACAAAGCAAGCTACAAAGACACAGGAAATTTTTTTTAAAAAGTCACTTACCCTTAATTCTTCCTTTGTATTGAAACTATCAAGAAGTTGTTGATAATGTCTATCTGTCATTTGTCGTAATAAGGACAGGAGACAAGCAACAAACTCCCCCTAATTAAAAAAAAAAGCATTTTTTATTAAGAGTAAAAATGAAATGAACATCAATAACTTACTTTGAACTGCCCTCAAATAGAACACTGGAAAAAAAAAAACCCACTATGATCTAAAGTCACTCTATGAAGTCTTTTAAATCTAAAGTAACCATAATATTATAGTCAAAATTTCTCCCTGTGATGAATGCCATTTACTTGGTATACATGCATTTTCAAATTAGGAGGGGTTTTTCGTTTTTGTTTTGTTTTGTTTTCACTTGGGTGGAAGCTTCCCACTAGGAAACTTCACATACTTAAAGGAGGTAAGGCCATTTTACTGAGCATTTACTATACCTTCATTCATTATGTGATTTAGCCTCATTTTCAGTGCTATGAGGTAGGGGGTATAATGTTTATTTAAAGAAGAAAAATTGTACGTTCAGTGGGCTAAAAGACTTGCTCAAAGTCTTCCACTAAGAAGTGGAAGAGCTGAGTTATCTATGTGTCCTTCTGACTCCAAAACTCTTCCTGTACCTCATGCTCCATTTCTGAATTCAAACAACCTCCTCCAACTCATCTGAGTGGTGGTCTGCTAACTGGCAGGGTATAGAGAAAACCATACATTACAATGTAGGTTTCAAACTCCTTTTAAAAATACCTTATCTGTCATCATTTTCTGCTTGGGTGCTATGTGACTGACTCCTAAAAAGTCCATTCTTAAAAATTAATAATGAAAAAATAGCACCCATAGATTTAAAGACTTATAAAACTGCTATCACTTGCATCTAATTTAAAATATTTGTGCTCTAATGCAACCTTTTGCACTCAGCAAAAAAAAAAAAAATCATCTACTTTTAATGAGAACAATAACCTTGAAAACAATATGGACACAACAGAAGAAGCAATCAGTGGTAACAGACAGTAAATTTACAAAAATGTATTTTAATTCAGAATTGGTGGGTTTTTTGTTTTTTTGTTTTGTTTTGTTTTGTACGTGGAAAGTGGTTATAGACTCATGTGTAAAATCAGGGACTGAAAGCTTTCATAATTGGGATTTTCCAACAGAGGCAGCTAAGGAAAGTCAAAAATATCCCTTCCAGCTGCCAAAGGAGGCCTGGAGATACTACTTAATTACCAGGTCAGGGTAACCAAAGATGCAGACTGACTTATTGCAGGAAGATAACATTTGTAACACAAATGTGACAAATAATTATTTCTGCACACTTGGTGGGGCAAGTATTTAAGAACTAACAAGTAAAGGCTGGCAGAAATCTATCTTCTAAGCTCAACATAATACTTTGTTAATGAACAAAGAAACTCTTGGTACTTAACACAAAAGATGGAAAATTTAAGGGCACAATGATTTATATTTTAGTGCATGTGTGTGAGGAAAGAGTCCAAGGCTAGGAAAATAACAAGCCAAAAGAAATGAGAGAATACCACCTGGTACTCACTCAAGACTGGGAATAGTATCCTTGTTTCACCAGCAAGACTGGAAAAACCTTGCCATATCAGGGCATCAGAATACTAAAAAAGATCTTTTCTCAGCAGCAGGGAAAAATTACATCTGGAATAAATGCTGCTGTGACCCTACATAAGAAAGTTCATAAGCAAGATATGAAAATATTAAATAGTTCCTAAGAAATTTAATCCCATTCCCGAACAAAGTTCAAAGATATTTCCAGGTATTTAAAAAATCCATTCCCAACAGCATAAAATTCACAATATCTGGCACTCAATGAAAAATTACCAGGAATACAAAGAAGCAGGAAAAAATAATGATGCAAATGAGGAGAAAAAAAATCCATAAAAACACACCTAGAAATGACATAAATAATAGAATTAGTAGTAAAAGACATTAAAATAGCTATTATTGGGGCACCTGGGTGGCTTAGCCATTAAGTGTCTGCCTTTGGCTCAGGTCATGATCCCGGGGCCCTGGGATCAAGCCCCATATCGAGCTCCCTGCTCAGGGGGGAGCCTGCTTTTCCCTCTCCTACTCCTCCTACTTGTGTTCCCTTTCTTACAGTATCTCTCTCTGCCAAATAAATAAATAAAAATCTTTTTTAAAAATAGCTATTATTACCATAGCTTATATATTCAGGAAGCTATAGGAAAGTTTGAACATGTTAATTTCAGACATGAAAGAAAACAAAAAGACCCAAATTGAGATGAAGACTATAATGTGTGAGATGAAAATTTACTTAGTAAGACTAATGGCAGATTAGACATCTGCAGAAGAAAAGATTACTGAACTTGAAGACAGCAGAAATTCTCCAAAATTTAAAAAAAAAAAAGGAAATAAAAGAAAAAGCATCAATGAACTAAAGAACAACTTCAAGTAGCAGAATATATATGTAATTGGAGAACTCAAAGAGGAGGAGGGCATAGAAAATGTAGTTGAAAAAATAAGGGGAAAAATTTCAGATTCTCTGAAAACTACAAACTTATGTATTAAAAAATTTCAACAATTCCTAAGCACAACATGAAAAAAATACACTAAGGTACGTTATAATAAAATAGCCAGAGATAAAGAGAAAATATTAACAACAGTCAGTGAAAAAAAGACACATTACATACAGAGGAACAAAGGTAAGGATAAGATATTACTCATTACAAATAATACAAGTTAAAAGACCATGGAGCAACATCTTTAGGGTACTGAAAGAACAAAACAACTATCAATCAAGACTGTTACCCAAAAAAATCCCTCAAAAAGAAAGACAAAATAAAGTTTTTTCAGACATTCCAAAGCTTAAATAGTATACCACTTCTATTCAACATTATACTGAAGTTTCTAGCCAGTGCAATAAAACAAGAAAAAATAATAAAGGAACATATACTGGAAAGGGATAAAAAAAAAAACTCTTTACCCACAGTCAATATATTTGTGTGCACAGAAAATGCTATCAAATCTATAATGAGCTACTAGAACTACTTAAGTAAATTAATCAATGTCTCAGAATATAAGATCAATGTACCTAAATCAATTTTACTTCTACATATGAGAAATGAGTCATTGGAAGCTGAAATTTAAAATAACATAATTTATAATACCACTGAAACTTGTAAGTACTTAGTGATATATAGAACAAAAGATCCACACACTGAAAATCATAAAACTCTGATGAGAACAATTAAAGAAGACCTAAATAAATAGAATACTATGTTCATAAACTGGGAGATTTAATACTATTAAGGTGTCAATTCTTCTCCAAATAATATACAGATTCAGGGTAATCCCAATCAATATCACATCAGACCTTTTGTGGCATAGAAAGTGACAAGCTGATTTTAAAATTCATATGGAAATGTTAAGGACTTGAAATTGCCAAAACACCATTCAAAAAGAATAAAATTGAAGGACTTATACTATGTGACTTCAAGACTTATTATAAAGTTCTGGTAGTCAGGATATTGTGTTATTGGTGTCAAAACAGAAAAAAATAGATAAATAGAACAGAATAGCCCAAACCAAAACCAACCCAAATGTCCACTAAAGGGTGAATGAATAAGCAAATCATAGTATATCCATATAATGTAACACTATTTAGCATTAAAAAAGAATGAATACGGCCACACAAAACAACAATGACGAAACTCAAATAATTATACTGAGAGGAAAAAATAGAAATGTCAACCTCCCCCAAAAAACCTAACAGTAACTGTGTACCATATGATTCCATTCATATAAAATTCTAGAAATGCAAATTTATCTGTAGTAACAGAAAGCAGAGCAGTGGTTGCCAGGGGATGAGGTAGTATGGGGGAGGGCAAGAGGAAGGAAAGAGAGGGTGGCACAAGGAAATTTTTCAGAGTGATGGACATGTTCTTTATCCTGATTGTGATGATGGTTCACAGGTATATACATATATGTCAAAACTTAGCAGTTGTATACTTTAAATACATACAATTTTTTGAATGTCAACTACAACTTAATAAAGCTTAAAAAAGACATCAGGACAACATTATCGTTTATGGAATGGCACTATGTGTAAGTTATTGCATTTTTTTATTATATTATCAAATTCATTCCTTGCTAGAGCCCTGTTGGGTAGATACTATTAACTTCATTTTACAGTAAGATCTGTTAAG
This sequence comes from Taxidea taxus jeffersonii, assembly GCA_003697995.1. Taxonomy (NCBI): domain Eukaryota; kingdom Metazoa; phylum Chordata; class Mammalia; order Carnivora; family Mustelidae; genus Taxidea; species Taxidea taxus. Next base: position 271,270 of record ML106091.1, on the reverse strand, counting down.
GTTAAAGTTATTTATCCCAGGTTTCACGTTAGAAAATGGTGAAGCTGGGATGTAAACCCAGGTATCTCTGGTTCTTCTGCCTACCTGCTCAAACTGATTTGATTTTATAGAGGAAATATACCTGAGTTTGAAGTTATATTTCAAATATAAAAAGGCATATAAAAATCCATCAGTTGATAACCAATGTCTGACTTTTTAACCTCTCCAGTAAGTCTCAACTTAAAAATGCAAATCCACTTAGCAGAAACCCACTGAATCTCTCATTTCTTAGTTTTTCTACATCCTAGCTACACTATCTCTAATATAGTGACTAGATTAATATTCTTAAAATGTTTACTCCAAAATATACCATCCTGTGAATAGTGACATACCTTGAAGTTAGAAGACTAATGTATTATTCCAATAATTTTAGCAATAAGAAAAGTTATTCAAAAAACAATAGACTTTCATTACATATTTACATGGGAACACTTCCTTGAATCCAGGTTACTATCTATATTTGTCACATCTGGTGCAGACTACAAACAACTTATCCTAGTATCTAATCTTTGGCACATTTATGATGTGTTGTTAATCTGAATATCTACTCTGCAATGTCATTTTATGTATTCACTTAATCTATTTAGGAATTCAAAGCACATTTAACCTGTAAAGAAGCCTAGATGTCCACTGGCCATAGTAACATTTTTCTAGGGATATATCCTAAGGCAAGGGAAACAAAAGCAAAAATAAATTATTGGGACTGTATCAAAACAAAAAGCACTTGCACAGTAAAGGAAACCATCAATAAAACAGAAAGACAACACACTGAATGGAAGAAAGTATTTGCAAACGATATATCTGATAAGGCATTAATATCCAAAATACATAAATAATGCAACTCAACACAAAAAACAAACAAACAATGTGATTTAAAAATAGGCAGAGAACCTGAATAAACATTTTTCAAAAGAAGACATATAGATGGCCAAGAGGCACACAAAAAGATGCTCAATATCATTCATCCTTAGGAAAATGCAAATCAAAACCACAATGAGGCATCAGCTCATACTTGTTTGAATGGCTAAAATAAAAAAGACAAGAAACAAGTGTTAGGAGTGCACGTGAGAAAAAAAAAGGAATCCTCACACACTGTTGGTGGGAATGTAAGTTGGTACAGCCACTGTGGGAAGCAGTATGGAATTCCTCAAAAAATTAAAAATCGAAATACCATATGATCCAATAACTCCAGTATTGGGTATTTACCCCAAGAAAACAAAAACATTAACTCGAGAGGATATATATATACCCCTGTGTTTACTGAAGCATTATTTACAATTTACAACAGTCAAGACATGGAAGCAACCTGCATGTCTATCAGTTGACAAATGGATAAGGAAAATGTGTTACATGTACACAATGGAGTATTATGCAGCCATAAGAAAGGATGGGATTGTGACATTTGAGACAACTTGGATGGACCTAGACGGTATTATGCTACGTGAAAAAAGTCAGACTAAGAAAGAGAAAGACCATGAGTCCACTCACAAATAGAATCTTTAAAAAAAATGAATAAATACACAAAAAGCAGAATCACACCTATAAATACGGAGAACTGATGGTTGCCAGAGGGGAGGGGAGGGGAGGGGAGAGGAGTGAAAGGCTGGGCAAAATGGGTGAAGAGAGAGAGATAGAGGCTTCTAGTTATGGTACGAGTAAACCACAGGAATAAAAGCAGAGCGTAAGGAATATAGTCAGTGATACTTTAATAGCAATGCAAGAGCACAGATGGTAGGTATACTTGGGGTGAACATAGCATAAGGCATAAACTTGTCCAATCACTAGTTGTGTACCTCAAACTAATATAATATTGTGTGTCAACAATATTCCAAAAAAAAGAAGCTTCGATGTCCAATATTTTACTAAAATACTTTTGTCAATAATGTAATATTTGTTTGTTTTTAAAATATTTTAAGTGTCCAGGGGTGGCTGGGTAGTTCAGTTGATTGGGAGTCTTTTCAGCTTAGGTCATGACCTCAGGGTCCTGGGATCGAGCCCCACATATGGCTTCCTGCTCAGTGGGGAGTCTGCTTCTTCCTCTCCCTCTATCCTTCTCCTAGCTTGTGCTTTCTCTCTTATAAATAAATACAATCTTAAAAAAATTTTTAAGAAAACCCAAGACCCAACAATTTGTTAAAAAGAATAAATGAAAACCTTTGTTGGCCAAGATCAGCTTTGTTTAAGTGTGGGAGTTATTTACACATACACTGCCTTTGAAATATTATGTGTCTCAGTGGCTTGCATCCATTTTATGTATACATTGAGTATAGTGGGTATTTCTATCAATAACTGTGAATAACGAGAGTATTCACAGTACTCACATTGTTGTTCACACTGTAGGTGAATTCAAGGTATTCACATACAAAAATGGCCCTCATGAAACCTTCTGTTACACACATGCACTATTTTTTCCAGAAACTTCTTAAAAAATTCTGCATCCCTTTCAATCCCTCGACCAGAAGCCCACAGTACATGGAAAGTTTAGACCAGTGTATCTTTCTTAGACATGGCCGATGTTGAGTTGAGTCACCTGCACCATAAATGGTGCCAAACCAAATTATGGGCAAAGAAAGATGCATTTATAAACTGCAAGGAACTCTGGAGTCCAATTAGTTGAGGGTGTGAGCGAATGGCCATACATGCTGCTGTATTAAATCTGCTTCCACATACAATTAGATTTTTGAAAGGAACAGATTACAATGGTGTTTTATTTTTTCTTTCTAGCAAGAGAGAGCATTTTAAAGTTTAAAGAACAGTTGGTAAGGAACAAAAAGTACAATCTCTTTAAATAGTAAAAATAAGGCTACTGTTATCTAGAATTACGATGCAGCAGAAGCCAGTCCTCCTGCTAGCATTATGGGGAGGCAGGGTGACAGCCATGGGACTTAAGAGAACTGGAACACTCCACCACGACATGCTGTGGGAACTGCTTTCACCCACGGGACATCCACTTATCGGGGGCACTTTCTGCAGACTGAGAAGTGTTCAATATAGGACTAACACATAAAGATCTTATTCAGAGAGCCTATTCTCCATGAGAAAATGGTAAAGAAATTAAGTCTTCAGTGCTCACAGAGGACTGACTCTGTGAATGACCAGCGCATGCTCCTCACCACAGAATTAGTTATAACAACTGTAAGGGCCTATTTAGCCAAAATTGAATAGCCATTGTGGTGTTTATGCAGTAAAACTTAAACTGTCCCTGCCCCCCTTCCACAAGTCCCCCGCAGGGGACTTACTTAAAAACTAGTCCCAGAAACCAGTCCCAGGTAACAAAGCCCAAATACAAGGGCAGGTCAGGCCTGGTGGAGGTATCCAATCAGTGGGGGTGCATACTATCTCCCTAGCTACCAAGGTGTATGGACCCCACCCTTTGGGCGCCAATTCTGACCAAGGTGATAGGATAGTTCAAATGCCTACTATGGGGTAAACTGTAACTCAATTGGTCACTCACCTGTGACCTAGCCTGACTGTGCAGTTTTCTCTGTGTCACTGGCCACCTGTGTGTGGCTAGGCCCAACCACATGGCCTTTGCCCTTAAAAGCCAGTCTGTAAGGCAGAGAGGGGTCGCCTCTGTAAGAGAGGGCCCTGGCCAGTCAGTTTGATTCTTGATGCTTGGGGCAAAATAAAGCTTTGCTTGACTTTCACTTTCTATCAGTCTCGCTCCTTTGATTACGGACCCAACACAACAGTATAATTATTCAGCCATCATAATAGCACTACTGTGACTGTTGTTGCTACCACAATAATGACTAAAGTAAACTGATATTATTTAAACCCTTACACATGTGATGAAATCCTCACACTAACTTTGAGAGAGGTCCAGTTATTTTTTTTTTTTGTTTTTTAAAGATTTTATTTATTTACTTGAGAGAGAGAGAGAGAGAGAGCACGCACAGAGGGAGAGGGGGAGGGAGAAGCAGACTCCCCACTGAGCAGAGAGCCCCATGCAGAGCTGGATCCCAGGACCCTGGGATTAAGACCTGAGCTGAAGGCAGATGTTCAATGACTGAGCCACCCAGGTGCCCCCATTTTGTTTTAAAGACAAAGGAAGAGAAGCTTAGAGGTATCCATAAATTGCCCAAGAGCATGTAGGTAATAAAGTTGCAAAAGAGGATTCAAAGCAGATCTGCTTGAGTCCCCTGAAAAAAATGTCTTACAGCATAAAACCAAAGGAGCCAAATAATCCAAGTGGATGTTTCCCAGCAAATTTCAAACCACATAGCTTGAGAGTTTGTTTTTTTTGCAAAACGGGGGAGGGTACAACATGGCTTTCCTGGGGAAAGTTGATTTTCCTAAAATTCAGAACAATGGATGAACATCCTGCCTGCCCTACCCCCAGCATCATCTGCAAACCTGGTTTCACTGCCTTCATGTCTCTTAATTTGCATTGATTATTACACTGTGAAGACCTAAAGGCCAGGCATACCCCAGAGAGATTTGTCATTGACAACTGCCTCTGGAAACAGAGCAGTCTGAAAATGTGGTTTAGCTTCCAACCTCAGGCAGTCCTTATCCACAGCCAGCATTTGCTCTGAAGTTTGCTAGGCTATTACCATTTTTAAAACTATGTTAGAGCTCCATTGCCAGGAAGCCATTAAAATGTCACCATCAAAATCATTATGAAGGAGAACTTTCTTCGGCTTTGGGGAAGATGGAGCAGATACACTTTTACCTATTCTTCCTGCTAGGTACTACTTTACAAATCTCACTAATAGATGCAGAACACACAGAAGAGGAGTCTGAAGGTGGAGAAAAGAGAGCAGCCTGGCCAGGGTCCTTGGGAGCTGAGGAAGGATATGGTACTGCATTCTCTGGGTTTTCTTTCTACTTTGGGTGTCTCACACCTGGAGCTGAAGAAGCTGGCTAATCACACCAACAATTACACACAACCAAAAGTCTACTCTCTTTGGCCAAAGGATCAGGTAAAGGGCAGTTAAGCAAGATAAAAGTTTTACTGCTCTACTCCAGGGAAGACCACAAAAAAGTTTGGCCCACACCAAGTGGGGAGCTTAGACTTCCATGCTCACAAAGCTTTGTAGGGGTGGCCTAATATCTTCCCTAGAGAAAGCCAAATCAGGAGCTCGTGCTTTCATGCCCAATGGTCAGTGTTAGTGAAGACAATATGGGGAACATGAAATTACACCTCTGGCCATCATGACTTAGCACCCTCCCCCTTTCCCTGCCAAGTGGTATCACATAAAGCCAGCTAAAACAAAAGGCTTAAGTAAGATTCACAGTCTTATAAAAATGTCCAGACTTTAATTAAAAATCACTTATCATACCAAGGACCAGGAAGAGCTTAAATTGAATGAAAAAAGACAATTAATACATGTCAACATTGAGATAATAGAATGTTAGATTATCTGGCACAGCTTATGCAAAAATTAACTCAAAATGGTTTGTAGACTTAAATGTAAAATATAAAACTGTAAAACTTTTAGGAAAAAAAACCTAGGAGATAAAATTTAGGATATAGGGCTAGACCAAAGAATTCTTAGACTTGACATCAAAAATATGATTTATAAAAGGAAATACTGATAAAGTGGACTTCATCAATAATAAAAACTTTTGTAAGAGACCTTGTTAAGAGGATGGGGAAACAAGCTATAGAGAGGGAGAAAATATTTATAAACCACATACTCAATAAAGGACTAGTATCTACAATATATAAAGAATGATGAAAATTCAATGGTAAAAAGCAATTTGGGCAGAAAATGAGAAAAAGAAATGAATAGACATTCTACCAAAGAGGATATATGCATGACGAACAAGTGTATGAAAGTATATGTTTGGCATCACCGGTCATTAGGAAAATGCCAACCGAAATCACAATAAGATATTACTTCCTATGTAACAGAATACACCCCCAACCCCCAACAACAACAACAAAAAACCCCAACAACCCCAAATGCTGAAGAGGGCAGTGAGAAATTGGATCACTCATACACCATGTACATGAGAATGCAAAGTTATACAGCCACTATGGAATACAGTTCAGCAGTTTCTTAAAAAATTAAATATGCGGGGTACCTGGGTGGCTCAGTTGGTTGAGCACTCAGGTCATGATCCTGGAGTCCAGGGGTCGAGTCCCACATTGGGCTCCCTGCTTGGCATAGAGTCTGCTTCTCCCTCTGACCCTCCCCACTCTCATGCTCTCTCTCTTTCTCTCTCTCAAATAAGTAAATGAAATATTTTTTTAAAAAGGGGGGGGGGGTTCCTGGGTGGCTCAGTGGGTTAATGCCTCTGCCTTTGGCTCAGGTCATGATCCCGGGGTCCTGGGATTGAGCCCCGCATCGGGCTCTCTGTTTGGTGGGGAACCTGCCTCCCACTCTGTCTCTGCCTACTTGTGATCTCTGTCAAATAAACAAATAAAATCTTTAAAAAACAAAAACACAAAACAAAAAAAAACTCTAAACATGCAGGGACTCCTGGGTGGCTCAGTCAGTTAAGTGTCTGCCTTCAGCTCAGGTCATGATCTCAGGGTCCTGGGACAGAGCATCACATGGAGCTCCCTGCTCAGTGGAGAGCCTGCTTTTCCCTCTGTCCCTCTCCGCGCCTGTGTGTGTATTCTCTTTCTCTCAAATAAATAGAATTAAAAAAAAAAACAAAAACGAAACTAAACATGCAACTACCATACCATCCAACAACCACACTCCTAGGAATTTATCCTAGAGAAATGAAAACTGATGCTTATATAAAAACCAGCACAGAAACATTTATAGCAGCTTTGTTCATAATAGCCAAAATCTGGAAACAACCCAGGTGGCCTTCAATGGGTGATGGTTAAACACACTGTAGTACACCCAAAACACAGAAACTACTGAACAATAAAAAGAATAAGATGGGGGTGCCTGGGTGGCTCTGTGGGTTAAAGCCTCTGCCTTCGGCTCAGGTCATGATCTCAGGGTCCTAGGATCGAGCCCCATATTGGGCTCTCTGCTCAGCGGGGAGCCTGCTTCCCTTCCTCTCTCTCTGCCTGTCTCTCTGCCAGATAAATAAATAAATAATCCTAAAAAAAAAAAGAATAAGATGTATAAACATATAAATATATATAACAACTTGGATGAATCTCCAGGGAATTATTCTGAGTTAAAGAAAAAAATCCTATTACAAAAGGTTATTTACTGTATGATTTCATTTCTGTAACATGCTTGAAAAGACAAAATTATAAAAATGGAGAACAGATTTGGGACTGTCAGGGTTGAGGAGGAGGGGGCGATGGGAAGGGAGTGGTTTTGACTATAAATACAACGTGGAGGATCCTTGGGGCCATGGAAGTATTCTGTGTCTGGACTGTATTAATGTCAGTATCCTAGTTGTAATACTGTCTGATAGTTCTGTACGATTTTTATCATTGTGGAAACCGGGTAAAAGCTGTGTAATATTTCTTTCAACTCTGTAATAATTCTTACAAGTGCATGGGACTCTATATAATTATCACAAAATAACAAGTTTAATTAAAAAAAAAAAGAAAAACAAAATAAAAAAAAATTCAACATAAAAAAACCCCAAACCTTCAAATCCATAATGAACCCCGGTAGTGTTAAGCAGCAACAATATGTTTTGAGCATTTACTTTGGACCAAGTATTGCGCTAAAAACACGAAGCTGACCCCATGATGCAGGTACCACTTTCCACGTGAAATGGAGGACTGAAATGCTTGGCTTATCTTTTCTTTAAATGAGGCAGTAGAGCTATTACATATATTAGGAAGTTTTTCATACTATTTTTAACTTAGTTTGTCAAAAGAAAGAGTTTAACTTTATTTCCCAAACTCAGAGCTTGGTTTCCTCACGTGAAACTCAGCTCTGAAAGCAGAGAAAATAAAATTCAACACAACGCGGCCGTCCTGAAACAGGAGAATTTGGTAGGAGAGTCAGGGCAGACTTCGTATTTTTTTTAAGTAGAAATAAATATTATTTTCATCAGGGGCTAAGCAAACATTCTTAAGACAAAGGTTCTACTGTGGATGGTTTATATTAAGAATGGCAAAAGCCAGGACGCCTGGGTGGCTCAGTTGGTTAAGCGGCTGCCTTCGGCTCAGGTCATGATCCCAGTGTCCTGGGATGGAGTCCCACATCGGGCTCCTTGCTTGGCAGGGAGCCTGCTTCTCCCTCTGCCTCTGCCTGCCACTCTGTCTGCCTGTGCTCGCTCCCTCTCTCTCCTTCTGACAAATAAATAAATAAATAATCTTAAAAAAAAAAAAAAAAAGAATGGCAAAAGCCGACATTTTTGTAAATACATGAAAACTATAGCATCTCCTGCCATTTCTGATATTTGGAAGAACATTCTTAATCAGATCTAAAAAAAATAAATAAATAAAAGCAAAAAAACCATTCTTGGTGAACTGAATGTGAGGTTTTTTTTTTTAAAGATTTTATTTATCTGACAGAGAGACAGAGATCACAAGTAGGCAGAGAGGCAGACAGAGGAAGAGGAAGGGAAGCAGGCTCTCCGCTGAGCAGAGAGCCGGATGCGGGGCTCGATCCCAGGACCCTGAGATCACGACCCAAGCCGAAGGCAGAGGCTTAAACCCACTGAGCCACCCAGGCGCCCCCTGAATGTGAGTTTTAAATAGAATCCATCCACCCAATCATCGATCCATCTCTATATACACACTCACATAAAAATACATACACATACATAAACTATCAGATACATTATTTCTTAATTTTTTTATAAATCATGTTATATTACACTCATAAAATAGCGGAGCTTGAAGATTATTTAGAAATTACCCTCTCAAACTTTCTCATTTCATACCTAAGGAAACCAAGGCATCCCCAAATTAAGATCCTTACTATTCACAGTGAGAAATTCAGAATTAGAACTCAGGACACCTGACTCCTGTTTCTCTATTTCATTATTCTCCTCTCCTCAAGCAATTTGATAGATAAAAAGAGAATGAAAGTACTAACAGGATTGGGGACACAGAATCAAGGGCTAGTTTAAATTGAGAAAAATGAGAGCTAATAACAAATTTGTCTTTCTGAAATTAAACATATCTTAATTCAAGATCTTTTAACAAACAGTGTTTCTTATCTTCATTCCCTGGCAAAATGCAAGTTAACTTTGCATATCTTTGAAATACACAAGGGTCACTCTCTCAGGGCCAGATGTCCCAGATTCCTATAGCAACCCACCCTCAAAGTGACTGAAGCTTTTACAAGCACAACTATGCTCTGTTCGGTGCCATTTGCTTTATGCCCTTACAGTAACATCCTGGAACTGGAGCCTCATGGTGGAGCCAGATGGCTGAGGTCGACTGGTGATCTCCAGTATGGTTCTCAGCAGGATATCCAGCAGGCTGGCCACTATCACATCTATTTCCTCCAACACCGATTTCTCCTGAAGGGAAAAAAATTAGGAGCTCAGGAAATAGTGGCTTCATATGCGTGTTAATCTCTCTAATGGAAAAGAAGGAAAAAAGCCCCACATCTCCAAACACAGAATCAAAAAGTCAGAGGACTAGCGAACTTGACAGAACTGGACCTCACCTACATCACCTACGTCAATGACCTTCTTTTACAGAAAAGGCACAGAGAAGTTCACAGCTTACCCAAGAGTAGGTTGTACAGTGGCTACCAGACACACAAATGAAAAAGTGGGGTGATGTCTTGGAAAGCAAAACAGACGCACTAAGAGCACCAGCTATGCATGGACACAGCATGCTATGGGGCCCAGGCAGTTTGCCTCTCTGAGTTGGAGTGCTGACGGAAAGTCCCTCCTGGTTCCCAAAGTCCTTAATTGTCTCGATTTCAGATTGTGCTTACATATCCTCTTCTCATCACTTGAGTTGCAAAGGTCATTTTCCAAAACTCTTTTAAGTGCAAATGACTATTCCCGTAAAAATGATTTTTAAAAGACTCTCCATGTAAGATGAGCAAACATCATTCAGTGTAGATGAGCACACATCATTCAGTGTAGATGAGCACCATGAGCTCCAGAATGGACCTAAGATCAGTGGCCGTGATGGGCACTGCTTCCCTAAAGCAAAATTAATACTTGTATCCAAGCCCCCAGGACTTGAGAGAGAAACCCAAATTACTCTGCACTGACCGTATGTTTTAGTAGAGTTGGATTCTTATTACACCTGCACAAGACAAAACTCTGTGTCCAAAGGCTCCCTACCAAGACTGCCTCTCCAAAAAAGAACCAGCCAAACAAACAAAAACTTTTACAAAGTTGGAGTCTGAAACAGCTTTTTGGCCAGGGTTTCATGGTAAACCTTCTTACACTTGAAAGAAAAATACCAAGGTTTCCCCCTCAGAGCAGAGTTACTGTTCTGAATTCCTTATCAGGTAAGTCTAAGGTGACTGCAATTTCCAAACTGAAAGAGACAGGAGAAATTTTTAAAAAGTCTTTTCTGCTACTGCTGATAGTTGTTTTCAGTCTTCTGCAGTGACCCACCTCACTCAGCAGAATTATACAGGAAAGTTTTAAAGCAAAACTAAAATTTTCCTCGTCATCACTCTTCTCCCCAGTCCCAGCTGAACTTTGGGGCCTAGGATCTTGGGGATGTGTAAAAATCAGCTGTCCCTCCCCAGGCAGGTCTCTCTTATTACATTTTTAAACACAGCTTCTGCCCTTTTCCTCTCAAGTACCAACTTTGTTTCCACAGGCCTGGGGCCCTCTCTCCGTTCCTTCCACTGGGGTTCCATGCCAGCTCAACACTAAGCCCTTCAGAAGGTGGTCCTAAGTATGAGGAGCAAATATGGGGAAATGGTAGCAGAGTAGTAGCAGGGAGGCAGAGACACGGGACTCCCAGCACTGCTCTGGACAAGCTGTCAAAGACGAGTGTATGCCAATTCGCAGCTGCAAAGTGACAGAGCTAGAACAGGACATCCTTTACATGTGAATTTCACATCGGCCCCATGAGCCGTGGGCAAGAATACTCAAAGAGTTGTCCCTAATTCTAAGGAAGTCTGTGATTTTTCTCTATTTGCCCTGCATTCTGTAACATAACAGCATTGCAGCAAGTGTCAGGTATGTGCATAGGAATTCGCAAATCCATGACAATTTAGTGATTACTATTGGGGCTGAATAGTAACTATAGTATAAGATACGCTCGGTCTCCTGGGGCTTTCCTCTGTTTCCACACTTTCTGCAGGGCAGGGCCCAAGGGCCATGCCAAGCTCAGACTACCATCATGCAGCCTTCCACAGACTGGGTCCAAAAAGACTTCACTTCACAGGCACTAATTTATTCTTGCCATAGAGAATTCATCATATCAAGATTAAAGACACATGTGGGAGGCTTTGAGATTTCTAATTTTTCTCACTGGGTATTCAGTTCTTGAATACAAGTTTAGGAAACCCAGGTTATTTGGGGTTATAGCAATCTTACAAGATGGGGAAAAAAAATTATTTCAGAAGAAAAGCAAAATGTCCAACCCAGCTGGAAATAAAAGTGAGAATCTCAGAGGGTTACGCTTAGTGAGGTTTCTCTGAAGACTTTGAGCATTTTTATTTCCAGAAGTCATTTGATGGGAACTGCATACTACGACCTGTATTTACTTACTGAGCTATTTTTCTTGATGAGACAAAATACGTTGCTAAGGATACGTGCACACATGATCAGGTCCTTCTGTTCTTGCAGGTGCATGTGGAGGTGATGTAACACAACGGGCAAGAGAATGTACCTGGAATCTGGAGAGAGAAAAAATGTTAGTGTCACATCCGTGCAGTCCCATGCTGACCTCACTCAAATTCTTATCTACTCTTTAATCTGACTGTAATTGTTAAAGGATTAACGCAGACAGTTAAAGGGTACAAGACGGATATTGAAAAACAGTGGTTCCTTTCCCCAATCCTTGATTCCTGCACTCAAGAGGCCTTTGATTCTTGTGCTGAAATAGGTTATTTTTTGAATTATTTGTTTTATCTCCCAATATCTACATGGTATGCTTATCTGGCCGTTTACTGATTTTTCAGATTGAGATTGACCATTTACTGACTTTTTATTATAGTAGATTTACCCTCTTTTCTTCTCTCCAGTTTAAAAAAAAAAATCCTATCATAATTTCTGGCTAAATCAACATTTTGTTTGCTACCATTATAATTTCTAATGCTTTGCACATCACCCTGTTTTTGTTTTGCTTTGGTTTATCTCTCTTTGAAAGTTTTCAGGAAGTTATCCCTGATAATTCAAAATTCTCTAATTGTTTGCCTTGCCTTAGCCCTTAAAATCCATAAACTCACGTCCTTCAGCTCTGGGAACTTGGCTTGAAATACCTGTAGGATTATTTCCTTCTCTCTAGTTTTTCTGTCATCTGTCTGGAATTCTGACTACATTTATATCATGAATGTCTTAAACCATCTTCTTGAGCATTTTTTCATCCTTTTGTCCAACTTCCTTATCTTCTAACTCTTCAACTTTCTTATTCCTGCTCTCGTTTATTTAATCTCCAAGAGTTCTTTCTTATTTCCAAGGCTGGTGTCACAGGTGTGTGCTCACACAGGTGCCTGTGCTCAGAACAGCCCCACACCTGGTTTCATGTTCTGTGCTCCCAGCATGAAATTCCTAATAATTTTCAAAGAAGAGGTATTGTATTTTCATTATGCAGCCACTCCTGTTTATTTCTCTGAGTGATATCCTTTCATAGCATGCTTTATTCTTATTTCATGGATTTTCTCTCTCTGGGTTAGTCAGAGACAATTATGTTATTTATTTATTTATTTATTTATCTCCTTGAACAATTGTTTTCTTTCAACTTCTTTTTTCTGTTTCTTCATTTTGGCCTCTGCTTTCACATTAAAGGTATTTCTACAAGTATCTGGTGGTTGTTGGCTGTCTATCTTTATAAGCAAGGCACCCAAATGCTAACTGGGGCAAAAAAACCACAACTGTGTGCCTGTGGGCAAGCTTGTGTACTGGGGAAGCATCACAGCAGGATGGGAAGGCATCCAGATGTTTCATCAGGGGAGCCCCAAATTTCAGAATCTGATATGTCTTTTCTTGGCTGGTCAGTTTCTCTACAGAGGAATCTCATAATCTCCTCCAGGAGGGAGCATGAAACCATCATCTTTTAGTCATCTGAAACCAAGAAAGGAAGGGGCAGGTAGGGGTCTCTCTGTTTAACAGCGAGGCCCCATTTATGGTGTGGTGATTCAGTCTCAAATTTAGCAGTGCCTGATCTCTTTTTTTTTTTTTTAAAGATTTTACCTATTTATTTGACAGAGAGAGATCACAGCAGGCAGAGAGGCAGGCAGAGAGAGAGGAAGGGAAGCAGGCTCCCCTCTGAGCAGAGAGCCCGATGCGGGGCTCGATCCCAGGACCCTGAGATCATGACCTGAGCCGAAGGCAGAGGCTTCAACACACTGAGCCACCCAGGTGCCCCAGTGCCTGATCTCTTGAATCTAGGCATACCTCGTTCACTTTCTTCAGAGAGTGAACTTAACCATTTTTGGCTGAATTAGAGAAAGGGACAGAGGCAGGATGCTAACTCTTCTAAGGATTTTTCTTATCCAATTTTCATATTTCTAGCAGCCTTGATATTCAGACCCCCAGTATTTTCCGTTTATTTTTCATATTTTTAAAAAAACTTATCTTTTTTTAGTAATCTCTGCATCCAAAGTAGGGCTTGAACACCCCACCCTAAGATCAAGAGTCACATGCTCTTCCAACAGAGGCAGCTGGGTGCCCCTGGAGAATGGGTATCTTTCATTCCTGATCCTTTCTGAAGTCGCCCTGAGCTGTGTGCAGTTTGGTCGAGTAAACCGCTTTGTTCCTTGACTCTACTCCAACTCCACACACCTGCGTGAGTCAGCCTCTCGCCTGCTGTCAGCTACCACTCAACTTGGTAAAAAAATGTTGATATTTATGTGTTATCTCCTCTCCCATGCTCCTAACCTGTGAGACTACACATTTAAAAAAAAAAAAATTCCTTTACCAACCATAGATTAAAAAATGCTTTTTACAACTTTCGCCAATCAATTCTAGCAACATGTAAAATACGTAGTACTTTATGACCAGATAGGCTTATCTTAAAAGCAAGGTTTGTTGAACATCTGAAAATCATACTTGCACATACTCTCATCAGGGGAGAAAGATAAACAGCCCATTCTTGTTATTCATGCTAGGTAAATTCTAAGCAGTCACTGGGAACAATGAAACAGCAAATAATGTATCATAGATACAAAACATAGCCCACATAGATAAAAATATTATATCTTAAAAACAACTCATCCAGCCATATTCTATTTTCTTTATATTACAAAAGAGAAAAAAAGGTTCAGAAGCCTTAAGTGATTTGCCTGAGGCCAGCCCAGTAAGGAGGGGCCATGGGTGGGATTCAAACTATCCTGTGGCCCCAGAGCTGGAGCTTCTCACATTGGGCTGCACTGCCCCCTGCTGCTCCATCCTCCAGTTATCTTGTATGAGAGTGGAAAGGAAGGCAGAGCACTGCCTTGTTCCATCTCAGTCGAGAATGCACGCATCCTGCTACTCCAAAGTTTTCACTGCTCTGTGCATGGCCACGAATGAATATGAGAGTGCCACAAGGATGATTTTGAGGTTACAAACACATTTCAGTCACTGAATCCATCAAGAGTGAATTTTGACTGTACAAGTATCATTCCTCCATTCCTGGAAGTCATATTTATCCCCACTTTGTCATTAAATAGGTATTTGAAATAGAAAGGTAACAGACTCATGCAGTATTTATTTCAATCTTTTGGAAAAGTAACAAGTAATGATGTTTATTGTCCTGAGTGTTTTCTCTTCATTAGGATGTCATGAACACAAAAGCATTGTCTATTATGTGCCGATAATGGTCATATTATTTGTGGATGTGCCCCCTTGCAAATGCCCTAGCCCAATTCCCTGATCCGCTTGGTTTTTAAAAAGATGTCAACGGGAGCGCCTGGGTGGCTCAGTGGGTTAAAGCCTCTGCCTTTGGTTCATGTCATGATCTCAGGGTCCTGAGATCGAGTCCCGCATTGGGCTCTCTGTTCAACAGGGAGCCTGCTTCCCTTCCTCTCTCTGCCTACCTTTGATCTCTCTCTGTCAAATAAATAAATAAAATCTTTAAGAAAATAATAAAGATAAAAATAAAAAGATGTCAACGGTGCAACAATGTAGAGGGATTATTCTTGATTTATTAAAACCCATGTGTCTTATAAATAGTTGCATAAATTATAATTCAACTTGACTCACTCAAGAAAAAACGGACAGCTTAAATAACATTATACTTATTAAAGAAACTGAACTTGTAGTTAAGAACCTTTCCATAAGAAAAATGCCACACACAGATGACTTCTATGAATTCTACGAAACATTTATGGAAGAAATCACCACAAATCTACAAAAATTCTCCCAGAAAATAGAACAGAGAACACAACTAATTCTTTTTATAAGGCCAGCATTATTGATGCCAAAATTAGAGGTATTACAAGACAAGAAAACTATAGATTGCTCTCTCTCATGAATATAGGTGCAAAAATCCTTATAAAATTTGAGCAAAATAAATCTAGTTTTCTATATATATATGATAAAAAGGGTTTATCATGAAGGCAAGTTTGGTATAACGTCTGAAAATCAATCAATATTAATTCACCATATTAACAGATGTAGAAAATAACGTGCAAAACTCAGCATTCATGATAAAAACCGTCAAGAGGCTAATAATAGAAGATTTTCCCCAAACTGATAATGAGCATTAATGAAATGCCTACCTTTATTTTGAGTTTAAAAATTTTTTTTTTAAATTTTTTTATTTGAGAGAAGGAGAGAGCATGAGCGGGGGGTGGGGAGGGGCAGAACTTTCAATCAAGAGACTCCCTGATGAGCAGAGTGTCTGACTTGATCCCAGGACCCTGGGAACATGACCTGAGCTGAAGACAGATGCTTAACTGACTGAGCCACCCAGGTGCCCCTGGAATGTCTACCTTTAGCTAACATAATACTTACCAGTGAAAGAGCAAATGCTTTCTGTTTAAGATAAAAATGAAGGAAGGATGGCCAACCTCACCAGTCAATTCAACATTGTAGGAGACTCCTAGCCAGTATAAGAAGATACTTGCATAGGTAAAAGAATATATAATTCTGTACCCTAATAAAAGTCATAGGGAATGCAAAATATTTGCAACTGGGAAAGTGCCATTGTCAGTGTTTGCATGGTTTCTGTTATTGGTTTATCAACACAAGGGGGTTTGGCCTTAGGTTTACCATGAAAACAAACCACACAAGGCACAAGCATTCTTCACTTTGGGTAATACAGAACATTAAAATCCAAACTTGTGAAATAATTCATTGCAGGGTTCCTTTAAATAGTGAGCCTGACCAGGAAACTTAAATACTCATTTATAAGTCAATCACTTGACAAAAAGAATCAAGAAAAAGAATCTAAAAAATTACAAGACAGGAGTCACTGCCTGGTGATGATTAATTAGGAAGGAAGATAAAGCTCATCTTATATGTTCTTGCAGCCAGCAGAATTTGATTTCTAAAAATTCAATTTGCAACCAACAGTTAAGAGAATAGCTACTGCAAAAAAGTGAGTAAGGTAGACAAATAATTTGTGTGTGGTGTGCATAAAAAGAAATGTATGATGACTACCTAAACAGATTTGCTTTTTCCCCATTACCTGGGCAATGTCAGCCAGTGCAAATGATACAATCAGTGGGTAAATGCCAAACAAGCTGACTGGTTAAAATGCTAATTCTTACCTTTAAAAGGAAACACCTGGACTCATCAAGCATGCCCAAAGAAGAAAAAACCCACAACTGAACACACTAACTTTCCATACATTTAACAATAGAATCCGTTAGGCAGTTTGTCCTTGAAAGGGTCAACACACTCCACACCCCACATCTCAGAGGCAGCTCACTGTTTTATGCATCTCATTGAGTGTATAAAGGAGTGACTCTCATTTACTTTTCATTTTGCCTGTACCCACGTGAGTGGTAAAGCCTGCTCCCATGAGTAACTCTCAGGGGGGTGTAGGGCTAGGAAGGAGGAGAAGCAGCTGTGAAAAGCTGGTTGATTTCCTGCTCGAGGTTAATTTTGAAGGAAGTCACAAACCAGTCTTTACCTCTTGTACCAACAGACTTAGACATGGAGACTGGATGTCAGCATCCGTCCACAGAGGAGCAGGGTCAAGGACTCCTGAGCTGCCAGGCGCGGCTGCCAGTCACTCTCCACACCAGAGTGCAGCATGGGCTGGACACAAGCCGCCGCTCCCAGGCAGCCCTGGGGTAAGGGGTAAATAATAAAGGAGGTGGGCAGCAATCAGGCTGAGGCACAGTGAAACACCTGAATTCAGAGCTAGTTTGGGCCTTGGTGATCAAAGCCACCAGTAACCTTAATGCCAATGTCACAGACAACAAAACCTGCAAACGAGGCTTTCATACACTGGAGGACAGACAACACTCAGAACGGAAAGACAGCACACAAGACAGGGGCTATGTTCTCACACAGACAACGTCAGGACCACAGAGGGAAATGACAGGAGAGGCCGAAGGACGATCTCTGAGCCGATTTCATCCCACCCGGAAGGCCTCGACCACGGGGCAAGGGTGCAAACTAGATGCTATAGATCTAGTTTCCTAAAGCAAACTAGATGCTATGAACACTTGGTTCCTTTTATCCACTGTGCTCTGCTTCTGGTCTGGGCCTCCCACTGCCCAAGCTGTTCTGTTGTCCTATTCATGCCCATCCTTTTCCAGAGAGATGCGTTTATATACACATCATTTACTTAGTACCTATCGCTGCTCGGTCCTGATTCTTAATGCATGACCCACTATGTAGTATTCATTCATGAAACCTCTATGGAACACCCACCATGCACCAGGCACAGTTCTGGAAGTTGGAGAGATGGCTGTGATCAGGACAGATAAAGTCCCAGCCCTCAGAGGTTTTCCTTCTGGAGCAAGGGATGGAGACAGACTTGAAACGACTAAAACCCAATTCTTTATACAGTTTCAGCTGTGTCAGGTGTGCCAAGAGGCAAAAAGCAATATGAGCATGAGAGAGAGATCTGAGCACGCAGGGCAGAGAGGAGATGCTTGAGAAAATGAGAGTTAAACTGAGCCCAGCAGAGTGAACGGGGATCACTTGGGATCAGAAAGGAACAGGAGAGCACGGGGTCAAGCAGAGTGGAGCATTAAGAGACGGGGCCAGGCAGGTGGGTGGGGTGATGTTACAGGACCTGAAAGATCAGTTCTCATCTGTGTCCTCAACACAGAGCACAACCAGGGGACTGTGAGCAAGGGAGCTGGGAGCAACATCATCTGGGGTGAGTTCCCGTTAGGGAACTCTGGTTATGCAGACGGATGGGAGAGAGGAGAGGGAAGTGAGGATGGACATGCCCAACGGAGTGTAGGCAACGCAGCAGTGTGGAATGGACCCGTGGCAGGCTGGGGGTAGGGGGCCCGGCACATGGGAGAGGGTGTGGAGGCCCAAGAGCAGTCTCAGGAGAGGCAGAGATAAAGGGCAGAAGGGAGAAGAAGGTTTCAAGGATGGCTAAGAGCTATGTAGGGCTTGGTGTTGCCATATAGGGAGATGGGAGGAGCTGGCTGGGAGGGACAAGGGGTTTGAGGTACCTGTGAGTCATCTGCGTGGAGAAGCTGAGGACAGATGGCTACTCAGGTTTGGAGCCTAGAGGAGAGATCAGGCCTAGAAATACAGATGTGAGAGTGGTGTCAGGACACGGGCCACAAACTCAGGTGAAGTAGGTGGGATGAACCCCGAGTCTCATTCAGGCCTCCTTGCTACACAGCACCTTCTTCCCTTCCCAGATCACAAGGGCTGCACCTTATCAATCTAATTCCTTGCTCAAAGTCAGCTTTCATGGTAGACTAGCAGCAGACTGAGGGCAAGAACTGGATGTTTCACTTGCTATAAACACCTCTAACATCACACCTGGCGTGGGTTCCACCCACAACACACATTTGCTGAATGAATGAACAACAGCACGAGTCTACTGGATATGAGGGGCAGCTGAAACAGAGAGCTTTGTGTCTTCATGTATCAATGCAGCTAAAACGGGAAGACAGTAGGACACACACTGTCAGGGTCTGGCTTACAATGACTCCCTCTGCGGGTCCTCGCCCGAGCCGCCAGGGGAATGCCCCTACTCGCAATCCTTCATGGCAAGGAGTGCAGCTGTTCATGGAAATGAAACCAAGACACACATCCCAGCCCCGACTTCCCCGAACATCAGTGCCAGTGTGAATGAGTGAAGTGTAAGAAATGAGAAGACGTGGCTTTCAACTGTTCCCCAGTAGTGCTTGCACATGCCAATCAGTATTGAAAAGTTCAGGAAAAAAAAAAAAAAAGATAAGAAAACAGTTTAAATTTGGGCCTTGATGTTTACATGTATTTTCAAACAGATAAAACTTAGGCTCAAATATGATTTCGGTGATGCTTCCTCCTCAATCTCTATACCTCAGATCGACTCCTTCTGCCATTACCAAATTGGTCTTCTCCAAAATTGAGACCTTTTTGTGGCCCTCAGGAAACAGGAAGAATAGAATTGTGAGGAGAAAGTGAAAATGAGTTGTTCAATTTTTACACTTTAAATATGTCTGCCTGGACCCCAGATGACTTAGACATTAAATACCGATCTATATAGATTCTAAATCTTAGTGCTGGCCTTCAGGTTTGATGCCCTAAACTCTAACCTTGGGGTGTGACTGGAGGCAGGGGGCGGTTTGGGGGGGCATGTAATTCTGCCTGGCTATGGAATGGATCCAGCCCTGAAGTTGCCCATGGACCCTCAACTCAACTTGGCCTGAATCTTCTATGACTTTTGTCATTCCCTTCTTTGGTGTTGACTGTATGTGTCCCTCTGTCTTTTCTCTGTATTAATTTCTAACCTGAGCTCAACCAGAAGTATTCTATAGTCGTGCTGGTTTCTATGCATGCTTCCTCTGTTTGTTTGTTTTTTTTTTCTCCTTGGGATTTGTGTTGGTTTTTATGCATCAACCTGACTGTGCCATGGGGCACCTGGATATTTGGTTAAACATTATCCTGGGCATGTCTGTGAGAGCATATCCGGATGAGATTCACATTGCAACTGGCAGCTTGAGTAAAGCAGATTGCCCTCCTCAGCGTGGGTGGGTCTCATCCAATGCACTCAAGGCCTGAATAGAACCAAAGGAGACTAAATGGAGAATTTGCTCTTTCTGCCTGTCTTTGAGCAGAGACTTCAGTCTTCTCCTGCCTTCAGACCTGGACTGGAACTTCCACCACGGGCTCTCTCAGGTCTTCAGCTGACCAGCTATAGATGAGGCATTCTCAGCCTCCGTCATCACTTGAGCTCACTCCTTATATGAAATCTTGTACACATACACACACACAGACCCATACTGGGTCCATTTCTCTGGAGAACTCTAACAGAATTCAAGCACAAAGACACCTGTTAGAACAATTTGTCTTTCCTGTGGAGCTCATAACATCTAGCCTTTTTTTCGAAAACATTTTGAAATTTATTTTCTTAAAAACATGGGCCAACTGTACTCTGTATTCCTCTCTCTGGATAATACCAAGTCTCAGGAAATAAGGTCACTTTCTCAGATTCTTCTCACTGCGATCTCACCAACCATTTCTTTGCTGATCAGAATTAAGCTCAAAGTAGCAACTGTCTTCACCATAGTCTATGTTCTGAGAAATACTCTCAAAAACTAAGTATTTGGTCTTTGACTGATGATGTATGTAGTTGATACCTGGTAATGTCCTTATCTCTACTTTATCTTGTCCTATTTTAGATTTATAATTTTATGTCAGGAAAGTGTCATTGGTAACACCCTTCTAAGATGTATATACTCACATAAGCGTAGTGCTTGAAATCTCATTTTTAAAACTTTCAATCCATAAATAAAACTTATAGATTTCTAAGTGTTTTTTTTAACCTTCTTTTCTGCAGGTGAGCTATCACAAGCTTTTGAGTCTCTCTTACCCATATGCAGTAGACAGGATAATCATCTCCCGAAGATGTCCATGCCTTAATTCCCAGAACCTGGGAACATGTAAGGGCAATACAGACACTAGAGAAGTGATTAAATTAAGGGTCTTGATTATCCTGGATTATCTGGATGGACCCAAAATAAACACAGGGGTCCCTGAAGGTGAAAGAAGCAAGAGAGTCAGAGTCAGAGAGAGATCTCGTGATGCTCCACTGCAGGCTTTGAAGATGGAGGAAGGGGCCACAAGCCAAGGAATGCAAGTGGCCCCTACAAACTATAAAAGGCAAGAAAACAGATCCCTCCTAGACCCTCCACAAAGGAATACAGCTCTTCAGACACCTTAATCCTCTTTGTTTTAGCCCAGGGAGACACATTTTGGACTTCTGCCCTGCAGAAATGTAAGATACAAAGTTTATGTTGTTTTAAATCATTACATTTGTAGTAGCTGTTACAGCACCAATAGAAAACTAACACCAAGTACCTGGTCTGGACCTCTACCCCCTACACTTTGCACCCCTGCTCCTAATCCTGGGGAAGGCCCTGATCACTGAAAAAGAACCCCTATGCCTCTGAGGAGCAGAGTTCGCAAAACCACTGCAAGAAACAGCTTTTCTCCAAGAGGAGATGTTTTCCTGGGGAAAAATTAGAAGGTTTGAAATTTCTTTTATTTCCTGAAATATAATTTCAGGGTAGAAAAAAAAAAAAAAACCCGCAGAAACAAATAGTCTATCGACAGGAGAAAAAATAAATTAACCAAGATAAATTCATTCAGAATGGAATACCATCCAATTAAAAAAGAAAAGAATGAAAGAATGAACTAGAGATGTATCTCACAGCTTGGATAAATAGAAAAGTCTATTGGTCAAAAATAAGCACTCTATGGAATGACATACAACATAATGTCATCATACAAAGACTAAAGATGAAAGATATTTGAAAAGATGAGAAAAAGATATATTTTTATAGATTTGTAATAAAGGCAGAGAAAATAGAAACAGCAATCTCTGATAGTGGGAGTTTCTAGAAGTAAGTCAGTACATGCAGGAGAGCCTAAATATATCTCTAGTGACTGATTTCTTAATAAAAGATCTAAAACAAATACTCAATACCACTGAGATTTATTAATGATTTACTATCTTACACTCTATTCTTGTCTGTATGTTTAAAATGTTTTACAATAAAATAATATTGAAAAAGCTTTTTTAATTATATTTGAAAGCTTATTTCAAAAATATACACACATATGCATTCATGTGGAAAGAGTATTCTCAGGAGAGTCAATTTTTAGAAGTTTATTTAGTGACAGCGATAGAAACTTCTTAAAATAAGCTTGAAAATGAGGCTAATATTTTATTTCAAGAAAATAATAGAAGAAAAAGGCAGTGGGATTTAATAACAGGTATTATGACAAAACCAATCCAATAACTGGTCATGTACTAGTATAAAATAAAAAATGACAATACATCAAAACTTTCACTCAGTTTCAGAACACAGATTGATGGAAACATTTTAAGAACAAAGAGACAAAGAAATAAGGATCATATCAGGTCCCTGTAAGCCTCTCTGAAAGAAAAGGTTAAATTTTGTTGAATAAAAAAAAGAAAATCTAGGTGGCTCAGTTGGTTAAATGTCTGCCTCTGGCGCAGGTCATGATCCCAAGGTCCTGGGATTGAGCCCTGCATCGGGCTCCCTGCTCAGAGGGGGAGTCTGCTTCTCCCTCTGTCCCTCACCTCTGCTCATGCTCTCTCTCACTGTACCCTCTCTCAAATAAATAAATAAAAATCTTTTTTTTTTTTTTAAGATTTTATTTGACAGAGAGAGACAGCGAGAAAGAAAACACAAGCAGTGGGGAGAGAGAGAGGGGGAGAAGCAGGCTTCCTGCTGAGCAGGGAGCCCAATGTGGGGCTCAATCCCAGGAACCTGGGGTCATGACCTGAGCCAAAGGCAGATGCTTAACAACTGAGCCACCCAGGTGCCCCAGTAAATAAAATCTTTAAAAAAATAAATAAAACCTATAACAAGAAAATAAGCATGCCTGACACCACCACTAGTTTATGATCAGGATCAATAATTCAATCAGGGTTTTCATTCTTTCTAGAAATAAAGCTTTGACAGCCATGCTGCTGTATTTGGCCACTTAATACATTTGTTCTATTATCCAAACATACAATGCTTTTGAGAAAGGAATTTTCTGCTTCCTCTTTATGATTACCAGGGGTAAGCAATGCTTTTTGGAAACAGTGTTTCATTCACTAGACTCACCACCCTACCTGGATTGGTATACAGCTGGCTTTCTACGGTTTTGCCGATACACTGGAGCTTCACGGCCTGCAGGGAGTCATCCACATGCACGATGGTCGGCAGACTGCCCAGGGTGTCCTGTACCAAGTTGGCCACTTCCCTGACATCAAAGAGCTTCAGCAGCTCAGAGTACACAGCTGGGAAGGAGCTCAGAAACACAGCCTTAAAAGGAAGAGATTTAAATCAACTCCAAGATTTTCCCCCAAGAAATTTGCTGTAAAATGTCAATGAGTTTAAGTGTGTGACAAATAATTTTGAATGATAAAAAAAATGATGGTTCTAGTACCTAAAGCTAAAAGGTTGCAATTAAAAAAAAAAAAGCCATGTTTTAAAATGTGCAATGGTGCAATATAATAAAACTGAGAAATTCTGGAAAATCACTGACATTAGCAAAATGACTGGCAAAAAATCACACAATCAGCAAAATACAGCATGATCAAATGGAAAGAATGCTCAACCAAAGCCTGGAATGCAGTCACTTATATTTCCTTTCTTTTTAGAGGTTTCTCAAGTGCTCATGTAAATCTCATTTACCTTGAAAAAAACCAAACACACTGATTCCCGGAAGTACTGAAGTTATGGTTAAAGAAAAAAAACAAGACAGAGAACCAGAAGACTTAGATTATATGTACTACTGGCTTGGCCTCTAATCAACTCTGTGACCTTGGACAAGTGACTTTAGCCCCTTGGGTTTCAGTTTTATCACCTGTAAGATCAAAAGATCATTATAACAAACCTTTAGGTTGCTTTGAGATTTACTATAACCCCAGAACTGTGTGTACTAAGAACAATATTCTTTATGTAAGTGAAGAAGCTTGATAACCATTTTTTAAGGGAAAAAAGTGCTAGTATCAAATCCCAAGGGACACAAATTGGGCTAGGATGGTACCTCAAAACAAACACTCTCTTTTGAATTCCACAAAAGGAGGGCAATGGAAGGAAGCATCGACCAGCCTCCAGTCTATCAAGTTGGGGGGAAGGAAGCACATGTTTCTAATATGCTAATATTCAAGTGTTAGCTGGCTTACCAATGAGATCTGACACCAGCAAAAAGTAGGTCGAGTCTACATGTGCTGATGATTCAAATACAGAGTCAAATTCAAATTCATGGGCTTTGGCATTTATCTGTACAGCAGCAGCAGAAATATTTGCAAGAGCCAAGACCTGTTTTTGATGCCAGAACCATCAAAATGCTTCAGGGGTTACAGTCAACAGCTACGTTCTCCTTGACTCTTAAACAGTATAGGTTTACTTGAATGCATTTAAAATTAATAACTTGGTATTCTCTGTTAAAGACTATATTTATATAACCTTCATTTCACTCTGCAAAGAGCTGAGTCATACAGGTGAAGTTAAAAAAATAAAATACAATCAAATGAGCCCAGCCTTCTGATTATCGAAAAGTCAACTACGTTGATATTCCTCAGGAATCTTTTCGTTTATCTATTACTTCTTTATTTATAGCTCTTTACTTCAAAAATGGATCTGAATGTGCCTGCAGGGCATGTATTAAAAAGGATACAGGCACAAGCACCTTGTGATAAGGACAGAAAGATAGTTGGATCAAGATATCTAAGCTAAGGATTTTTATTGCAAATAAGAAGAAAAGCCTAATTTTATTTTGACCTTCTTGATAGCCAAGACAAATAGAGAAAGATAATTATTAGGAATTTGGGGCAGGGTCATAGACCTCAACTCCTTCTGCTCTTGGGGATACAGGGAAGGGATCTGTCTGTGGAAGGGGAAACCAAGAGCCACAGCTCCAACCCCTGAGTGGGCTGGCAGACCTGTTGGGGCCGGGCTCCCAAAGACAGAGTCAGGAGGACTAAAAGAGCATCCTGGTAGAATGAGGATGGCATGACCTGTAGGGTACTATAAAGTGATCCAACACTTTATAGTATAGGAAGGCTTTCTGGGATGGCTGTTCTGCCTCCAGAAGACAGAATTTGCCCTGAGTAAAAGCCCACAATGAAAAAATGCAAAAGAGGGCAAGGAAACTGGGTTTTGGTCTTTTAGGAAACCCAACAGTAAGACATGGACTAGTGGATATCTCTGGCTCTGGACATGCAGAATTCTGAGAAGACCCCAAGATCTTTTCCCCTCAGTGTTGTCCCTGTGACTAAGTTATGTTACATGGAAAAAAGGATTTTGCAGGTATCATGAAGGTTACTAATGAGCTGATCTTAAAAAATATGGAGATTTGGGACACCTGGGTAGCTCAGTGGGTTGGGCCTCTGCCTTCGGCTCGGGGTCCTGGGATCGAGCCCCACATTGGGCTCTCTGCTCAGCAGGGAGCCTGTTTCCCCAGCTCTCTGCCTGCCTCTCTGCCTGCTTGTGATCTCTGTCAAATAAATAAATAAAATCTTAAAAAAAAATGGAGATTATCCATATGGGCCTGACCTAATGACATGACCCTGATCCTTTAAAGCAGAAGTTTTCTCTAGCTCCTGGTGGGAGGATTCAGAGATTTGAAGCATGAAAAGGATTGGGCATACTGTTGCTGGTTTTGAGGATGGAGTGGCCACATACCAAGGAATGAGAATGGGCTCTAGGAGCTGAGAACACCCCTCCTCTCCTCCAACCCCTTGCTGATAACCAGCAAGGAAATAGGAATCTCATTCTTGTGAACACTTGGAAGATTCTGAAAATAAATTCTTCCCCAGAACCTCCAAATAAGCCATCGAGGCCAATGCCTTGATTTTGGCTGTAGGAGACCCTAAATAAAAAATCCAATCAACCCTTCTTGTCTACAGAATTTGAATAAATGGATGTTATTTAAAGCCACTAAGCACATGGTTACTTGTCAGAAGCAATAGAAAAGTCATGTGCAGGGTCAATCAGATTAGTAATGCCTTCATTCTCAGAAAAGAGAGCCATGAAGGTGTGAGGTCAAAAGGGAACTGGAAATAAAAAAAGCTCTAGAGTATTCCCCTTTCTCCCAAAATATAGAGGGACAAAGTCTTCTTTGCTTAATAAAGAAAACTAACCACTTCGTCATTTTCTATGAATTCTCTTAGCATCAACCTAAAAGAAAATGATCACATCACGTGTGCCTGGGTCATCTCAGGGCAACTTCTAAGACACAGTAGAAACATAACTTAAGGAAAAAGACTATTTCCCTAACTTTATAGAAGGGAAAATACCTCTTCCCTAGGAAGGCATGTCACTGAGAAACCATGACTTAAACTTACTCTTAAAAGTAAGAGAGTATTTTTTTTTCAGATGTGAATTAAAAAAGTTTTGTCCCTATTAACGAGTAAAGGTTTAAGATAAAAAAATTCTCAACTACAATAGCATTCATAAAAGTAGTGAGTTTCTGAGAACTCTGATCTAAAGGAATACTTGATTAACTTGTTGGATTATCTTCTTTAAGTATCAACTGCTGAAAGTAGTGTTTGGCTAGTGGGCAATTTGACTTTGAGGTATCTGGCAAGTTCCTCAAGCTGTTGGCAATAGAGGCCAAAATGTCATTAAAAGAGCCTGTATTGTATCCTTGCCCATGTGTAAGAATTGGTTCACTTGTATAAAGAAGAGATCAATAAGAATAGCCACCACAAGTCAGAAAAAGCACAGCACTATCGTTAGAGGGCTGGTCCATTTCTGTTTTTTTCCCCACTATACTTAATGCCTTCCAAATGTCACATGGCACCAAGTTATCATGTTACTCTAAGAGACCTAGTTAGTTTTGTCTTCCATTCCCCCCCCCTAATTCTTAGTGATGATAAATCTCTAGTCTCCAGGGGATGGCAGCAAAGAGGCTGCTTCTCCATCTGGCAGGTTTTTAACCAAGTCAATAGAACTAAAAGTGTATCAGAAGGATTAAGAAAATGTTGAGTAAGGTATTGAGAATGATTGCTCAGCACACATTCAAGGCCATGCTACTTGGAAAAAACCCGTGGAGCTACTCCAAGCAATAGCATTTGGCAGCAGCTTCCCAGCACTGGTCAAGTAAGATCAGTCCCAGGACGATTAGGGTCAAGATAAATAAAACAAAACAACATGCCAGTTTAGCCAAGTCCCATACAATGAGTCTCAAGTTGACAGATTAAAATGTGGTGCAAGGTTTGGGGTAAACAACGGTAACAAGTCAGCTCCAGGGAACTTCCTTCCTCAAGGCGGATGGCGACGTCCACACACCAGCGTGTGTTTGGGGAACCGAAATCCAGGCCGCTGCAGACCAACAGTCTCCCCACAAACAGTGAGAGCAGTCGGAGGAAGGGCAACCTAACTTCTGCTATGCTGCTGCTTGGAAGCTAGGGGACATTCTTAAAATCCGCAAAGTTGCTCGCGCTCCGTATATTAACCGGAGAGACGGATTTCTCATGAAGAAAACATCCCGCTGCTATGTAAACACAAATAAACTGGGCTCGCTTTTGCTCTCCCACGCAGAGATGAAAAAACATTACCTGTGATTGAGATAATGCTCCCGACCCTTTGCTTTCTTGAGAAAGGAAGAAACGGACTGACATAAGGAGCTCCTGAATGCAGCAGCGAAATTCCTCTTCGTTTTGTCCACCGGTGGCGAGGGAAAAGAGCCTTCGAGACTGCACTATGTACTTAAAAATATATTCTTGTGCCTTAAAATGAAATGTTTTAAAAGTTAGTCTCAAAGGAAACCGAGAGGGTTTAACAATGACACAGCATAAACCATGGGACAACATCAGAAATTTATATTATTGATTTTTTTTTAAAGATTTTATTTATTTATCCGTCAGACAGAGATCACAAGTAGGCAGAGAGGCAGGCAGAGAGAGAGGAGGAAGCAGGCTGTCCGCAGGGCAGAGAGCCCAATGCGGGGCTCGATCCCACGACTCTGGGATCATGACCCGAGCCGAAGGCAGCGGCTTTAACCCACTGAGCCACCCAGGCGCCCCTAAATTATTGATTTAAACACTAAGACCCATAGGAGATTTTTGAACAGTATTTACTTGTGGGGGAAGTGCCATTTTTCTCTGATGCTAATGAGAGAAAATGTATAGCTAATTTGAAAATTCTTTCTAGTTCTCAAGAAGTAGGAGCCTGAAATGCTTTCGATCCTCAGGTGGTTTTTAAAACTTAGTTCACAGAGAGATACCTGTCTGCTTCTCAAAGATTACTGTGCTTTGCTGGTAGGTCCTCTTGCCACTCAGCATTTTACCTTCCATCAGACCAATGTGATAAATTTATAATTAGGAAACTACTTGCTTTAAAAAGTGCATACCTGTCATCACATTATCTACTGACATCAAACAGAGTGGAACTCAATGACAGGGCATGAGAGGACTCTCAGACCTGCTACTGGACAATTCCTTTAAGAACCTCCATTCTTCATGAACACATTTGCAAGTGAAGTGTTAGCATCTCCATCAGAGCACAAAGGGTCTAGACATGTGGGCAGCATTAAATCCCGAGACCCAGGAAAACCTCAGGTCTCCTCACTGCGATACCTGCCAAGCCACCCTATTCTCTCTCAAAATGTCAGACAAATCGTTCTCAAATGGCCTCCGTCAAGGTGTTGAAGCAAGAGCCAGGAAACTGCAAGCTGAACTGCCCATCTGTGGTCTTCTGTCCTAAGACCTCCCTCCTGCCAACCCTAGACTTCACTCTAAGGGTTCTGGAGCTCAGAGGTCTAAGGATTCAATCCCAAGCAGTTCCAGTGGGTGAGCCTGGCAAAGCTTCCTTCAAATTTCATCAGCTCTGGAGGAGCATAAACTGATTAACATCCTTGAATTGGAATGCCAGTACTATATCATCACCAATTACTGTCTGTGCAGAGGAAAGCAATTAGTTTAGGCATCGCCATGCAACAGCTCTGTTTGATGACATTATCTGCGATCGCCAGCGTGTCTTACCTTCAACACCTCCTGGATGTGCTCTTGCCGTTCTGCTTCCGTTATCCTGTCCACATACCACTTGAGAACTTTGATGAGATCTCTGAAACATAGGGGAAGATAGACAGAAGGTGGACTTGGTCGAGTTCTCAGTTGAAAGTCAACAAATCCAACATTTTTATCATGAGGAGGCTTCTTTTCCCATCAGTCCTCACAGTGTTCTGTCAGACCGCTTCATCTAATGATATTAGGAATGTGCACACCAACATCACTACCCATCTCTGAGGCTGAACAGAGAAATACTTCCTCTCATTGAGATTCTCCTCAATATGGCCGTGTCCCATTGACCCTGCTGTTTCTGGCAAAGCTTTGCAATAGATAAACACAAATACCAGAGAGAAGGACTCTGGCCAAGAAAAGGCCTGGAAGTCTGACCGCCACGGTCCATATTGGACAACTGATAATTGGGATTTCTTCCCCAGTGACCATGTAAACAGCTAGATGAAATACTCAGTTGGAGGCCAAAGCAGGTGTGGGGAAGGATAAGGCAACTCCCTACTTCAGATCACATGCCCATGGACTGATCTAGCCAATTCTCGGACCTGTGGGAAGAACAAAGCTTATCATCAGAGTGCCTTAGTAAGAGAACTTCCAAAACAGCCAAGTTTGTTTTTTCTTATAAGGAACAAAACTGGAATTAAAAAAACCAACAATAATTCTCAAGATTGCAGTCTTGCTACCTTTACCTTTGTTCTGTTCTTGGTTTCTAGGAAACAGAGCAATTTTTTTAAATGTTTCTCTTTTCTCTCAGTCGGGGAAGAATGCATGGATGTGGTACAAGGCAGGTGCTGCCAGGAATGTTATTTTGAAGATAAATGTCAGTGAGTTTCTGACCACCATAGCCCGAGAAGATTCCATAGGCCTTATCTGTCTTGTTAGGAATGATTATCTTGCTCTCCTGGCCAACATAAAGTGTTAGAAATTACACCCTTCCTCTCCAGCTTCCACTAATAATTTCAGTCACAAGTGGTGAGATGTCACTAGGCCCCAAATGTTAGGCCGAGTGGTAGAGTCAGGCCAATGTTTCTAACTATCCCTGATACTACATTTCACTCTCTGTAAAAATCACAATGATACGCCATTCGTAGAAATGTTGGAGTATTAAATCTTCACATGCCTTGAGAGGCAATACCCAAGGTAACAGGATAAAATGCTTATTTGATTACTTATCTTTTATATATCATATGATAGGGGGAAAAGGGCAAAAATACGATTCCATCTTTTTTTTAACCACACTTCTGGGAATAAATGATTGTGCATGTACCTGGCTTTAGTGCTTAAAGTATAAGGTAAAAATGCCAAAATAGCGATGGCAGTGTTAGAATGGGGAGAAAGAACTTTGGGGAACATTCCAGGGTTGTATTTAAGCAGGGCGAAAGACCAGGAAGATGTTATACATAGCACAGAAAGAGAGACACTGTTACCTTCTGGCAAGTATTAACTGGGCTGCAGGGAGGCAGGTAAGAGCTACAGCTTGTCATTATTCATTCAGTTTAGCCTTGCCTACGGAATCTGAGCTAATAGGAAGGGATAAGCAGTGAAATGGCAGCTCCGATCAAAGGGTCAAGCCCACGGCTAACCTGCTTAATGGCTTCACATGAATCAGCATGCATTAGGCTGGCAGTAGGGACTCAGTAAATATTAACAGATAAATGAATGAAGGAATTTAAAAAGATATGATGACAAAGGCTGTTTTCCTTTCACATCTCTTTCTTAAAGACTTCTAGAATAAACAAGGAATGTGGTGGTTAAATGGGGTTCTTGGCAGCCAGGCTGAAATAACCAGGCATTCAGACAAAGAATATCACATGAAATGGAAACAAGAAGAAAACATTTTATAGTTTAGGTTTTAGGAATAGAATTCAGAAGGCTTTTTTGGGGGGGTCCTTTTAATCAAACTAAGTTGCAGGCCTTAAAAAAGATGTATGAGAAAGGAAGAGACTGACTCAAGAGACACTTCAGTTGTTGTGGTTCATTTCTTCCTACACTCCCTTTTAAATTTTCCTATATTGCCGGTTCTGTGTAGAAAGGCTCAAAAGGAACTGCTTCTAAACCAATTACAAGATAAAGGCCTTACCTGTATGCAAGTGCCCCAGCAAAGTGACTCTCAATATAAGTGTCCATTACAGGTTTAAAATGATGGAATTTGCTATCTTGCAGCAAATTTATTATGTGAACCTAAAAAGAAAATTGAGGTTTATAAAACCAAATGCAAATTATGGGTTTTTTTGGTGGGGGGAGGGGTTTCTTTTTTTTTTTTTTTAATTTAAGCTTTATTTAAACATATAACGTAACCCCACCACCCTCTGAGGGGTTTCTTTTTAAATGACTTACGCTATTCAGTGCACATTTCAGAAAGAGCCTTACGAAAGTCAAGACCAAGAGACAAAATTGTTAGAATATAACTGAAGTGAATTTAAACTCACCAAAGAATCAAATACTTTAGACCCATATTTTTGGGAATTTTCATCTAAAATTCCAAATAAGGTATCCAGTGTATCTTGCAGAAACTGTAAGATAAAGAAATAAATTAATAAAGAAAATATCATCTGTCCTTCCCCTCCAAATATTCTTTATTCCATGAATTTCCCAAGAGAGGGATAACAAAACAGCATATACCTTTACTATCTCTGAGCCATCGATTTCTTTTATTTTAGAGAGACAGCCTGTGATCTTGTCTGGGTGGGTTCTCCATTTCAAGAGATCAAGCATATCACCTTTCCAATGAGAAAATGAAGGTTAATCGCCTTAGCAGAGAATAGTCTCTCACATGAAAGTGTTTCAGCGGTAAAAGCTAGAGTCCTATACATGTTGCCTAACCCTCCTGGTCATCCAAGTTTCAGGTTCCCCCAGACTATGACTAGCTCCCTAAGACGGCATTTATTACAGTGTATTCTAATTATTTCTCTCTTCCCAGTGCTCCTGATTTACAAACTCCTACTCATCCTTCAGTTTCCAGATTAGCTATTGCTTCATCCAGGAGCTCTTCTTTCCTGAAACCTCCAGACTGAGCTAACTGTCCCTGCTTCATACTCTGTGACAGTGGCGCTGACCTCACTATTTCAGTTGTCTTAGTGCCTGCTAGATTGTAAAGTCCAAGAAAGAAAAAGCCAACATGCTGAGTTTGGCCCTACAGTATCCCAGCAGGTACAGAGCAGGCACACAGCTGGCAGCTGATAAATATTTGTTGAATCCTTTTCTGCCAAAGTAGGAGCTTCTTGAGGGTCAGGAACCTGCTTTATTCATATCTGTGCCCCCAGCACACAGCACTTTGCCTCGCAACCAATTCTACCTGGCAATGAAGGTCTTCTTGACAATGTGACCTGAACTTGGCAGGACAAGAAGGTCCCCTGCACAAGGATGACAAGTCTGGTCAATTGCTAGGTCATCTAGTGAGCCCATGGACCTGAGAGGGCCAGTTTCTTGATGTCATGGTCACCTTCCAGCCCAGATTCCGGGCAGGTGCAGGGCCCATGTCTTCCATTTCCTCCCCTTCCGAAACTGATAAGACGTGGGCCTGAGTCTACCAGGGTCCTTGGAGAACCTCTTCCCCTGGTGAGGGAAAAAAATCCTGCCCTTGGCTTTTCTGGGCAGAAGTTAGGAAGGCTCCTGAACATAGTGGCCAGCTTCACTAGTGTCCAGAGGGAGCAGGGAGACAATGGTGTCTGGAGCCAATGAAAGCAGGTAAGAACCGACAAGGCTTGTGTGTGTGCAGGAGCGTACAGAGCAGGGAACCTGGCAGAGCTGGCTTCCCAGGCACAGTGGGGCTGGAAGACTAGAACAGCCAAGAAAGAAGCCAGAAAGGACCTTCCAGGCTTAACAGCGTGAACTCCACTTGAAAGCATTTCAGGAGAAACCCCAATGGGACTTGCTTAAAGACAGAAAGACCAACATGGAAACGAAAACCTGAGGAAAACAAAAATAAGAAATTGAGGAAGAAGTAGTTGTGATGAGAAGGAAAGACGCTGCAGTGAAGAGAGATGAGAAAAAGCATAAGAATCTTCAGAGGAGAGAGAAACAACCTTCACCTCATCCAGATTCAAGAGAAAAACTTCGCAAAGGACTTAATAGTGAGAAATTTAGTCTTAAACAGAAATATTTATCTACATCAAACAAGGATAAGAGGATGGTTTAGAATTAGAAAAAAAGGAGGGAATTTGAAAAATAATGACTTGGAAAGAAAAATTTATGGTATTTTCCATAGCAGAAACACCTGAAAGTGTTTAGTATTCACGACTAACTCAGACATCGTGGAGGTAGGATTGGTTCCTTTTTAAAAATGACTGGTTACATGTAGAAGAGAAGGTATTTCCACAGAGGGAGACCTGCCACGGCAGGGGGAGCATGGCATTCTTCTCCCTGCGGCCTCCCTCCCACATACATCTTACTTCCTGCATCCTACCGCAGGATGCCTTCCTGCCCAGGCATCTCCTCTTACAGTTCCCCAGCGCATGACCCCTGTCACTTACTCCTCACTTCCCACTCCACCTACTCCAGCTCTTACTCAGTCTCCCTCCTCTCTTTCCTGCCCCTCAGAGCAGGGCGCCCAGGGCCTAGTCTAGCGTGAGGAGTGTGTGTGGAGGAAGGAGGTGGCAGCGTTGGGAAACCAGGAACAACACTGTCATCAGGAGGGCTGGAGAAGAGAGGACAGTGGTCCAGACAATCAGACCGCGGTGGGGCTGTGGACCTTTCCTGCGAAAAGTCAGATGAATCTCGTGACTGCTCATATTGGAGGAAAGGAAGAGCAAAGCCGTATGTTCCTCTGGGTGTAATTAATCATGTGTACAAAGTGCTCAGAATTAAGTCAGAACTGTCATCACCTAGGTCTCTATTTTGGTGTCTGAAGATAGGTTAGTTGCAATTTAGGAGCTATGACCTATTGCTGAAAATGCAAATTTTAAGCATTCCATTCAACAAGCATTTAAGAGTATACTGTAGGTTTGACCTACCAAGAGCTAGAAAACAGATGGATGACATAATCCCTACTTTTTTTTAAATTTTAAATCACACTCTCAGGAAGAGACTGAATGAACCACCCATTATTTGGGGGAGAAGGGGATGTGGGCAAGTCAGCAACTGTACAATTAACTGTCAGGCTAAATTTAAGCACTGCTTTTAAACTTTTTAAAAAGTTGTGTTTAACAGCCCAAGGAAGAAAACAAATAAGTAAAACCACTTATTCTCTGATCCCTACTTTGAAGAAGCTTAAAGTATCTCCGTGATCTGGCCGTCCCTGATGTCCGGCAGGGTGTGCCGGCCTTGGAACACTAGACCTGAACAATACTGGAGTACAGAATCAGTGCAGAGACACACTTTAGGGGTCGTGAAATGCAAATCTGATGTAAGAAACTATCCTAGAGACCGTATCACTTGCTAAATACCCAATTGTAATGGAAATGGGATTTGTCTATTTTCCAATTTGAGTAAAATGAATACAAAGCAATTTAATTCCAATTTGGAACTGGATTACTTCTACACAGAAACGTGTGTCTAGCATGTAAATTTCAGAAAGATCAACTAACTTCCTTCCTCCTTCTCATCTCTTTGAAACACAGTATTTATTGCCTGGTTCATTCCCAGCTGTGTTACACTGACAAGGTTAAACAAACCCAAATGATAATTAAGCACTTATCAGTGTCCAAAAAGGAGCCAAGCATTGTCCTTCATATAGTGAGATGTTTAATATAATGACTTCTAAATACATTTATTTGCCGATATCTACCTGAAAATGTTCTCCACTTTTATAAAGCAGCAACTTCTAATTTTTAGGATTTGGTTCTGTTTTATGTTCACAAGTCTGTCTAACATCCTAAGCCTGAGAACAAGAACAGGTTAAGTCAGCAGGGCCAAACACTTTGATAGCATATAAGCTATTGCTAGGATCATCTGTGTGGTCGGCAGCACAGCGGCCCCATCGATGTCGATGTCCTAATCTCTGGTACCTGTGAGTATGTTTACCTTTTATGACAAAAGAGATTTCACAGATGTGATTAAGTTAAACATCTTAAAATAGGAGCGACTATCATGGAATAGCTAGTGGGCCCAAAGTAATCACAAGTATCCTTAAGAGACAGAAGATGGTCAGAGTCGTAACCATGTCAAGGTGCTTCGCTGCTGGCTGTGAAGACAGAGGAGAGGCCATGAGCCAAGGAGCGCAGGTGGCTCCCTTGGAAGCTAAAAAAGGTAAGCCAAAAGTTTTTCCCTAGAGCTTCCAGGACAAATGCGGGTGCGCTGACACCCTGATTTTAGTCCGCTGAAAAAGATTTCAGATTTCTGACCTCCTGGACTGCTCAATGATACATGTTTGTTGTTTTAAGCCAGTAAGTTTACAGTAATTATTCCTACAGCAGGAGATAACTAATACAACCTGAAATTACTCTACCAGAGGCAATCAGTTAAACGTGAACCTAGGCTCTGTAACAGACATACAACGAATCCACACAGAATAAGTACAATTTCTGTCTGAAGGAGGCAATGGCAGGTTGATTTTCTTATCTTCATAATCTCCGAAGGGATGATTGGCCCCATAAAAAATAATACCCGAGGTGTGTGGTAAATGCTTTATAAACTATATCCCGTTCTGTCAGCGAAGTATTTATTTAAGTAAAATGATTCATCACTGGATACGGATAAACTCTTGATGTTTCTTAACTTGGTGATGGCTACCTTCAACCAAATGTATTAAAAATACACAGTTGAGGGGTGCCTGGGTGGCTCAGTGGGTTAAAGCCTCTGCCTTCGGCTCAGGTCATGGTCCCGGGGTCCTGGGATCGAGTCCTGCATCGGGCTCTCTGCTCTGTGGGGAGCTTGCTTCCTCCTCTCTCTCTGCCTGCCTCTCTGCCTACTTGTGATCTCTGTCTGTCAAATGAATAAATAAAATCTTTAAAAAAAAATACACAGTTGATTTTGAAAAATATTTCTCCAAAAATAATTTTGGAAGGGGAGAAACAAACTAACAAAATGTGAAAGGATCATTTGCCAAAGTCCTACATACATATAGCAAGAGAAACTGAAAGGTAGCTTAAAAGAGGTCAGTATTATAATGCGACATTTTACTTCTTTTCTGAGGCCATGTCCTAAGAGAAGAAATACGTTTCCTTCTGCAAATGCTGTTCTGTGACACAAAAGAAAGAACTAACTGCGCTTACCGATGTTTAGGCACTGGAACACTTTATGAGACTCAATACCTTATTATGAAGTGATTCTCAACATAATGAATCTGACTTATTAATATGGCATTCAGAATGCTAGCCAGAAGCCTTATATAGCAACCATGAAGAATTAAAAAATGTTTCATTTCCTTCCTTCATTACAGATGATGTTTTCATGACGATTTTCCAAGGAGAAGAGCTTGTTTTATTAATCATAACTTGGTAAACAATCACTGACATCAAAAGTATGGTAGAATAGAAAAGCAATATCCAGCTAATTAAACGAAAAACAGCCTTATTCCAAAACCTACAATTAGCACTGTTTGTGGAGCTATAAAACAAGAGAGATTAAACGGTGGTATTTTTTGTCTCTCCCTCTTCCTAAAAAGCAGCTGGGTTTGGAAGCATTGTGCGCTTGGGTTTCAATACTGGGATAATTTTGAAGTCTTTAAGTTAGATGCATTAACAGACCATTGAGTCGCAAAGGTTTCCATTTTACAGGAGATCACAAACAGAAGGATCAACATTTTTTCTAGTGCAAAGTTCTTTTTTTTTTTTTTTTTTTAATTTATTTATTTGTTATAGAGAGAGAGAGAGTGAGCACAGGCAGACAGAGAGGCAGGCAGAGGGAGAAGCAGGCTCCCTGCCCAGCAAGGAGCCCGATGCAGGACTCAATCCCAGGATGCTGGGATCATGACCTGAGCTGAAGGCAGCCGCTTAACCAACTGAGCCACCCAGGCGTCCCTCTAGTGCAAAGTTCTTAAATATAACACTGGTATTTATTAAATGTGTCTACCAAAATTCACAGGAGTGATTAAGTACAAGGGCTTTCATATAAAACAGCATCATACGTTACCATTTTGTGTGAGTTTTGTGGAACAGAGAAAAGATGTTATCCAAAAAGACTCCTTTGTGGCCTTAATGGCTTGATGATTATTTCCAAGAAGGATGCCCTTGGAAAAGGGAAGTTTGAGGTAGCGGGTAGTATCCTGAAGATTTGTGTTTTCTTCACACTGTTAAAAATATTAAAAACAAAATGAAAAAGGGAGGGATGAGACACCTCATGAAAATTATTAAGCATCATTTCCATTTCTACTGTTTATGAACTGGGAAACATTCCACACAGGATTACAAATAGAATTTGGCTTTTAAGTAAAATACAACAAAGACAGAGAGAGAAGGAATTAAGCATGGATTTTGGGCTTGGACCAACTTGGGTCCAAATCCCAGTTCTGCTACTTCTCCCAGGAGTAACTCTATCACATTATCTGGCCACGTGAGATCATTATTTCTATCTCTAAAACCTCAGTATATTGTCGTAAGAGTTAGGTTCCATAAAGCCTTTTGCACAGTGCCTGATACACAGGAAGTACACAAGAAATCATATTTGCAGTGACCACAGCATTTAAAAAAAATGTTTAAATTCTTCCAACATCTCATCTGAGGTTGCTACTGAATGCCTCCTTATTTTGAAAACTGGCAATTAAAGGAAATTGTTTTTCAGGGTTCTCTAAGAGTCCTACCATGAAAGAGAAATCTCTACTTCACAGAAAACAACAAATGTAAAAGAAATTACAGATTTAGAATATATAGTTTCATATCCCTAATGTTACTCTTTCTTTTGTCAAAGTTGTCACTTGGGAATGCTGAAAACAGCAGGAAAATCGTTGGATAAAAAATTGGACATTTGGGATGCTTAGCTGACTTAGTCAGTAGAGAATCCGACTCCTGATCTCAGGGTCATGAGTTCAAGCCCCACATTGTGTGTAAAGCTTATTTGAAAAAAAAAAAAAAAAAAAAAGAACTGGGCGTTCTTATGACGCCAATGTATGGACACACATCACTTCTCAGAGGTAAGAGGACAAATATAACCACATGCACATGGGGGGGATCAGGTTGTCGTTATACGGGTGCAGGACAGGGCAAAAGCACGTATCACCATCCATAATGTATTCTTACTGCAGATGCTGAACTGAATCTAGCACAACAGCAGCTTTCACTTCCATTTCATAGTCAATACAATGAACAGAACGGCATGCTGAACAATACTACAGGGAAGCACCCAGAAAAACTCTGAAGGCAGCACTTTCTGAAGGATGCCTGGCTTTGTCTCTTCAAGTCCAATGTTGTAAGGAAAAAGGATTGTTCTAGACGAACCAGCACTGGGGCTAAATATGACATTTGGTCCCAGATGTGGATCAACCTGCTGAAAAGAGGTTTTTGTTTTGTTTTTGAAACTTATATACTGACTTAAGTTCTAGATGGGATTAAAAACATTAGTGATTAGAAAATCATTAACTGAAAAAGTAGGTTACAAAATGTGAATATTATGAAGTAACGAAGGTGTCCTTCAGCAGGTAAATGGATGAACTGTGGTACACCAGACTATGGACACTATTCAGTGCTAAAAAGAAATGAGCTCTGGAGTCATGAAAAGACACCCAGAGTGAAAGAAGTGCAAGAAGTCAATCTGAGAAGGCTCCATACCGTATGATTCCAACTATAGGACATTCTGGGAAAGGCAAAACTAGGGGGACAGCAAAAAGATGGGTCGTTGCTAGAGGCCGGTGGGGCAGGGTTGAATAGGCAGAGAACAGAGGATTTTTAAGGGCACTATGATATTATAATGGAGATATGTCATTACTCAATTGTCCAAACCCACAGAATGTACTACACCAAGAGCGAATCTTAAGGTAAACTATGAACTTTGGGTGATTATGATACATCAATGTAGGTTCAACCTTGGTTTAAAAAAAAGAAAGATACCATGCTGGTGAATGAGGTTCATAATGGGAGAGCCTATTCATGTGAGCAGGGGGGCAAATGAAAAATCTATATCCTCCTCTCAATTTTATTATAAACCTAAAACTGCTCTATAATATCTGGGTAAAAAAATCCAGGCAGAAAAATATCTAGAAGGATATAATACTAGAGAATTAAGAGTTAACAACATCCACGTAATGAGAGAATTATGTTTTTATTGTGAATTAACTCTATACTTCTTTGTAATGATAAAAGTGATTTTAGGGGCACCTGGGTGGCTCAGTTGGTTGAATGACCATCTTCGGCTCAGGTCATGATCCTGGAGTCCCAGGATCGGATCCCGCATTGGGTTCCCTGCTCAGCGGGAAACCTGCCTCTCCCTCTGACCTTTCCCCTCTCGTACTGTCTCTCTCTCTCATTCTCTCTCTCTCTCTAAATAAATAAAAATAAAATCTTTAAACAAAAGTGATTTTAAATTACAGTTCTGAAAAAAATATTTTAACAGATATAGAAGTACTATAACAGGTTATTTTGAGTGTAAGTTTTAAAATTCACATGAACTTTATTTCTTTAAGTATCTTCAAGGCTAGCGTCTTGGTAACAGGCAGAAATTTAAGCACAGAATCCCTTTGGCATTCTAGAGTACTGTGTGTGATTCATAAAATATTTTTTAAATTTTAAATAATAAATCTTTAGGAAAGACCTAACACATTTAGAGAAACAGAATCAGATGACTACAAGATGTTCTTACTAGCACACCTGCCCAGTAACAAGAGTACCTATAAACACAATAAACAGCCTCTATAATTCTCTTCTAGTGTTACAACTCCAAATGCTTTCATTTATTATTGGGAGATATTTCATGGAGACAGCAGAGTGCATGAACGGCATGTATATGGTTTAGAGAATCATTGCCAAGTGAACACTTTAAATGCCTTCTTCAGAAAAAGTGCTTAGGCAAAGTAATGTTTTGGAACCCTCGAACGCTATTCCCTCCCATCTTGCTCTTGGTGTCAGGGCTTGGACCACATGAGTCACAGCACCCTGCACTGCCCCCATTTCCTGCCTGGATCTGGTCTGCGGGGTCAGGAACACGGTCTGGTCTGTCGGCCCTCACCTGACTTGTGCTCCCTTTGTCTAACCACCACTTCCTGTGACAGAAGTCTCGTGCAAACACAACGGACATACTGTCCAGCTACTTCTAAGCCTTCTCTTCAGGAGCTGGAGCTGGCCCTAGTATGCTATGCTCCATCTGTTCAAAGAAATTCTGCTCCTATAGATAGAGCTCGTATTCCCCCACCCATCAAATAATGGCCTAGTTCATGAGCCCTTCTGGCACGTTCTTAGCATTTCTGCTTGCTACGGTCATGTAGCTCCACCGGTAGTCATGGCCTGACCACTTCTGTGATTGAAGATGTGATGGCTGTGTCATATCCTTAGGGAGCACTGTGACCAGACTTGTCTGCCTTCTCCTGGGTCACTCATGGTGGCCGCATGAGCGCCACCAGCAGTGGTTCATCTCACCTCTCCTCCAGCCTGGGAAAGTCAAGACCTCAGCATCTCAGTTTGTCAGAGGTGTGACACCTTGACAATTCTCACAGCTCAAGTCTATCACTCTTAGTCAAGTGTAAACATAACCATGAACATAAATATTAGGACACAAAAGTTAATTCAAGATCTTCTGCCAAGAATACTGAGTGTTACATGTGTGTGTGTATATTCATCAGGAAAGAGCTGGTGAAGAGAATTCTACCCATCAACTCAGTAAAGAAAAGCCCACAATCACTCTTGGGTTTCAATGAATCTTTTGATGATAACATTTGCCAGGAGTTTGACACTGATTTTTTTTGGGGGGGAGGGGTGTCCAGTAGGAGTCAAAGGAGATAATGCTAGGTATGGGGTTAGATTTGGAGGTTTTAATCTATTTCTGAAGAACTGCAGTGGCCTTGAGAAATTGTATGGAAAAATCTCACAGCACATCTTTTGTTGTTCTCTGAGGTTCCCAGCATGCGT
The DNA here is from genome assembly GCA_003697995.1 of Taxidea taxus jeffersonii. NCBI lineage: Eukaryota > Metazoa > Chordata > Mammalia > Carnivora > Mustelidae > Taxidea > Taxidea taxus. The sequence continues at coordinate 230,224 of ML106091.1, read as the reverse complement.
CCTTAGCACATCATACAAACACTGGAGACTTTAAAAGCAATCCAAGCAATTACCATTTAGGACGGTTTACTATACATCAGGCCCTGCAAAGCACTTTATGTGCATTTTCTTATTCTCATAACAACCTCAAGAGGCAGGACACTGGAACCTGAGGAGCTGTGTGATTTGCTCGACATGACATTACCAGTAAGTGTCAGAGTCAGGATTTGAACCCAGGTTTGTGTTCAAAACTACTGTGGAACAGTGTCACCTTCAAATGTTGTTTTAACCAAGTTTTGAGATTTGCTATAATTCAGTAAACATTTATTGATTTACAGGTGACATACTGAATGGAGAAAATGGAAATGAACAACCCCACTCCCTGACTCTGAAGCTAAGAGTCCATTAAGTCACCTCAAGAAGCCGGAAAATGATGTGCGGCACCGCCTGTGTGTTACTTGGAAATACTGGTACAGAAGAGTCGGGGTTGAGTGTCCGCAGGCCTGAGTCTGAGACTGACCCCTGTGACGCTATGGCCTTCCGTGAAGCTCTAGTGCACAGCACGCAAGGAGTGGTCTTGTCACCACACCAAGATCCAGTTACACCCCTCAACTAGATGAGCGGTTAAACACAAAGCACTTGCATTCTGGGGACACTTGCCCAACAACTGCTTTGGTTTGGGCATAAGGACAACTTTTTTTCATCACATCCAGGGCAGACGTGGAATAAGGCAATGAGGACATGAAAATAATAGAAACAAGACCATAGCCTCTTGAGGCCACTACCGGATTATAGGAACAAAACAGTGTCATTGTCACAGTAAAGGACAATATTCTGTGTTTCCTCGGATAGGCTGGGATCTGTGCAAGTCACCTCAAAATGGCGTGAAGTTAATTTATTACAAATTAGAAAGGAAGAATTGAGAACCAGCCCTCTGCTTTACTACACTTGAGACTGAAATCAGACCTGACAGGAGAAATGTGCTCTGACTCTCACAGAAGAACTAAATGCAGGCTTTGGGAAGCTGTGGTGCTGTCTCAACGAGCTTTAAGAGGATACCTCTTGGCTCACAGTCTGTTCCTCTGCCCAGGGTTAAAACCAGTTGGCAAAGCAATGGATGGTGCATCCAGGCCATCTTGTTGACCCACTGTCTTAGACATGGCAAAGAGAGCTGCAATGGTCAGTCACGCATGAGCAGTGTTCCAGAAACATGGTACCTGCAGTAATACCAACTGTGTGACCAAGCGATGGGCATCTAAATTTTATGCAGAAATAAACTGATATGGAAATTCATTGTACGTTAATCAACTTAAGGGGTAATTTTTGTACTGCAGAAAGTATGGAGTTAAATTTTAAAAATACAGTTAAGTTTAACAGTCCAGTTGGAACTGTATTTTACCAGTTCATCACAACGAGATTTAAACAACTGTGGTAGCACAACACCTTCTTTTAGGAACTCTCTCAGTATGATTAGCCATTCTGAGGATATTATTAAAAGTTTATTAAATTCTTGTTAGTCCTTTAACTTGCTGTTAAGAATGTACCCAGGAAATAAACACAGTCCCTGTCCCCAAGGGCATGAAATGTCTGACCCCTGCACCTGAATATCCATGACGAAGCTGTGATAAGGGCCACTGGGTTCCAGGGGGCTGGGAAAGGGGCTGCCTGACTTTCATAGAGAAGAAGAGGTGTACCCAGCAGGCAAGGGAGGAAAAGGCATATTCTGTGGATGAAATGGTAGCTATCAAGGCACTGGGAGAAGAAAAGCACATATAGGAGACTCTGGGGCCATGGCAATGAAGTGCCATGTGGGAGGCTGGACTGTTTGGACTCCCAAACAGAAAAATGATGGTAGTGGAAGAACTCGTGAAATTCAGGTACTGCACAAAGGTTAATTTAGTTTCAATAAATATGCTGTGGTTATGTAAGATGTTAACATAAGGAGAAGCTAGGTGAAGGGTATATGCGAATTTTCTGTACTATTTTTTCCAAATCTTCTGTAAGTCTAAAATATCTTAAAAACCTCTTTTTTTTTTTTTTTTTAAAGTACAGGTATATTCAGACAATGATACATACCTTAGTAAGTCTGGAGCATGGGATTTCTCAATACAAAAAAGGCTTGGAACTGCCCTAGACCTCTCAGGAGAAACCAAAGAGAAAGGCTCCCCTGGGGACCTGTAGAATTTGAGGTGTCTGTGGCGAAGCCAGCTATGGATGGTCAGTAGGCTGGTAAAAGCTCAGGGCTGGAAGTCCAGTGTGGCCATCAGCAACAGAGATGCGGTGATGAGCGAACCCATGGAAGTAGCTGGGATGGTCCAAGACCAGAGGAGTCAGAGACGATGGCCAAGGATAAAATCCATGGTAACACCCATGTGTAAGGTATGGAAAAAGACAGAAGGGTCCTCAAAGGGAAAAGAAGGATGAAACTCAGGAGAAAACTGTCCAACAGACCAAAGAATGTGGGATTTTCAGGAAGGGTCATCAACGGTGTTACATGCTGCAAAGAAGTAAGGAAAGATTCTCAAAGTGGCCAGTGGCTTTAGCCACTTTGGGAGGACTGACCATGTCCTGGTACAATTCGTAAGACTGAAAGGGCTTTTTGGACGTCCCACTAATAGCCTTCAGCGCTAAGACCAAGTCCACCTATGAAGTTATCTTAGGCTTTTTTTTTCTTTTTTTCTGTTCAGCATGGCACGTTTCTATGTTAAGCATATCAGCTTACTTCTAATTTTTAAAACGTTATAGGTGTTTCATTTTTTTTTTAGGTGTTTCATTTTTAATTTCTCTCATGCTATGTAATAAAACAAGGGTTATGTGACCCAGGTTGGGCACTAGTGATTTCAACAGAGAAAGTTCATTTGGGCTTTGGGCACAGAAACAGCCTGAAGAGCAAATGGCACGCAAGGAAGTCAAGACCGTGAGGGAAGACCGGCTTTTCATGGAGACCGAGGGTGATAGGAAGTGAAGGGGGAGGGAGTGGTCATTTGAAAAGTTTTTTGTTGTTTTTGTTTTTAAGAAAAAGGCCTGAGCAGGTCCGTGATCTGAGAGAATACAGTCAGAAGAAAGGAAACAGCTATAGTGGCAGGAGGAAGAGGGGACAATGGGAAGAGTGGGGTCTCCGGGGAGTCAGGAGGGAGGGGGATCCTGAAGGAAGCAGGTGAAAGAATTAGGCTTGGAGAAGAGTCTTGGCCCTTCGTCTGAGACAGGAAGCAGGAAGGAAGGGAAGGATGCCGATAAGTCTGCAGGTGGCAAAGGAGAGAGCATGGGAAGTGAAGAAAGTTCCTGTCTGTTGGCTTCTGTTTCTCTGCTAAGTAAAGGGGAAGTGGTGGGGTAGGCAGAATGGTAAAATCTTGTAAACAGCTCTTGTCCAGGCTGATCTTGTTCATGGCCAACTGGGAACAATCACCCTTTGTAAGCTGTGTTGCAACTGTTTGACCTTGCCATGTGTCTCTCAGCCTTGATTATGATGGTTTTTTATCAATAAGAAGTTTGAAATTTTATGTAGTCAAAAGTTTTTTTTTTTTTTTGTACCTGATTTCTAACATGTGAGCCATTCTTAGAAAGCCCCTCCTTTCCTCAATAGTATAAAATCACAAAAATATTCAGTTGTATTTTTAAGGCTCTTACAAGTTTGTTTGTTTTTTTTTTAAACCTTTAATCTGGAACTTGTTTTGGTCTAAGAAGCATGGTAGGAATCCAGTTCTTTCTTTTCCCCCAATACCCATCTTGGTCATCTCAACACTACTTATTAAATGGGCTATCTTTTCTACTCAATGATTTGAAACCACTCCTCCTCCTCCCCCCTCCCCATTTCCTACTTTTTTTTAAAAATAGTAAATTCAAGGCTGCAATTATCAGCAGGCTGTGAGTTTCCCTGCCATGGCAGAAGAAGGATAAAGCATTATGCTCAAAATATGGTTTTATAATCATCACACTACAAGTGGCCTCAGGCTGAAACTGAACTTGCTGGCTCAGTACTATGAAAAAGAAAACCATGGCACCTACTAGACTAAAAACAAAAGTTGTTATACTTGGAGAGAATCCCACACTTCTTCAAATAAGCAACACTGAATAACCCTAAACACAAGATAACACAACTACTCAGGGTTCTTCTGTGGGCCTGATGGGTCCTGATGGGTCTCCTCAAAGCAGGTCTGCCCAAAATTAGACCATCCTCAGACACCATCCTGAGCCTCCTTTGTGGTCGAGAAAGATCACTGGGAACACCTGCCTTTTAAATTGCTCAAGCTCCAATAAATACATTTTCCTATGCTTCATGGAACGGAATTCTGAACACTCCATGAAAACTCATACAGGGGCCTGCTTCTGGGGAAAGTCTTACCCCTGCCAAAAGACACCTGACAGCCCTCTGGTATCAGAGCAGAATGGTTCTCTGTCTGGAATCAATGCCAGCTGAACTCCTAAGTGCTTCTGTAGAGAAGCAAGGTCTGCTACCTGTCCTCCTGGTACTTTAAGTACACGGATGTCTTTAAACACCAACTATGAATCTTGGTCTTATTTGTATTCATTTGGAGGCGTCAACCTGGACTTACTGGACACCTAGCACCTGCCCCCAACACTGTCTAACCCACAGGGGAGGAAGCCCACACTTGATGTGCCATATAAAAGGGATTCATTCTTCTATACATTATTGGGAAACTGGAGCTCAGTTTTAATTACCTTAGCCCTGACTCTTCTGAGTCAAGATTTAATGTCACACAGAGGCAGCATCACAAACCCTCACACAAAGTACCATTACGCCTTTTGGAAAATTGTAGCTAAAGACATTGCCTGTCACGTATCTCACAAAAGGCACCTCCCACCTAACAGCGAGATAAGCCGATCATCTCAAGTGTCTAGTACATTGAGTTCCTCTGTTTGCTTTATAACTTTAAGATATTTTTTTCTTTGTATTTTATCATTCTAAGCATCTTTAAGTCCCTTTTTGAAGTAGAGAGAATGTAAGTACCAGAAACAGAATGGACTTGAACTGTTTTGTTCACATTTCCAGTACCTAGAACAGTGCCTGTCATTTGTGGCCAACAAATGCATTGAACAAATAACTAGAAAATAAAAGATTCAAGAAACATGCACAAACATATCCATGCAGGTACCAGCACAAATGACGTGGTATGTTGTGCACTGACACTAACTTTACTAGCAATAATTCCAAGGTAAGGAAAGCTTTTGTTTGTATCTCCTTCATTCATTCAGGAAATCAGTAACACCCCTGACGCAGGTGTTACTCTTAAGGGATTCCTAAATCCACTGGAGTAAGCCCAGGGAGCATAAGATAATTAGGGGACAGTGTTAAGAGTACAATGGTAAGAGATTTCTGCAGATATCCAGAGAACTCATGGGAGGGCAGTTGGCCAGCTAGGAACACAGGGAGTGGGGGCCGGGGAGGGAGGACCATTCTTCTGATGAAGGGTGTGATGAAGGTGAGCCTCCAAGGATAAGCAGGAGTTAGCCACGAGGAGAGGGAGGGGTAAGCAGGTTTCTAGGGGTACCAAGGGCAGAGTCAGAGCAGAGAGAATAAGCAGCCAGTAGGGGCAGGAGCTAGAAGGAGCTGGATGTGGTCATGGTATCAAGAACAGAAGGCCTCAGAGGTGATGTGGTTGGGAGTTGGAAGCCTTGTACATCCTGAGAGGTCTGAGATTTATTTTCTCAGCAATTGGGAGTTTTTTAGGGGGTTTAAACTGGGAAGTGGCCTAGTCAGACTGGCACCTTAGATGGGTCACTCCAACAGCTGATGAAACCTGGACCAGAGGGAGACAAAAGCCAGAGGGGCAGGACCACTTAGTGCAGGGATGAGCTGGGAAGAGCCTGGAATGTCATGTGATTACAGAAACAGAGAAATGCAAAAGAGAAGTGTTTTGGAGGAAATTGTGTATTTTAATTCTGTGTTTTACAGTGACTAGTATTTCTCTTCCATACTTTATTAGTCCTAGTATTTCCAGATCATTTCTAAGGAGCTCTGGTTTTATGAATTTTCTTTTTATTGCCTACCACAGTCTACTTTGTTCCCAATGTTTTTATGACGATTCTTGATGCACAAAATAGAAGGTGACAACCGCTGACATTGTCAGGACAGAGGACCACCGTATCTCTCCCTACTTAGTGAGAGCAGCAGACCAGAAACAGGTAATGATCATCCTGTTAGATTTACTCCTGCGGCAGTATGGCTCTAGAGAGGAAAGCATGTATGTACTGGAAATATTCAAAAAACTATTTGCAAGGTTACTGAATCTTCTCACGGCAACAGAAAGGACTTGAAGGTCAACACAGAGACTTACCCAGACATCTACACCTAAGTTAAGATAAAGATATATATCATCTTTAAAACAGGTTTCATAATGACACAGAATATACAGACCATCCTTTCAAAAAGACTCCTTTCCAGCAATCTTCCAAAAGAGTATTCTTTTCAGTCATTTCTTTCTCCTTTCCAGAGTGATAACAGGATAATGAGTTAATAATTCAGCCCTGTTTATCACAGCCCACCGCCAACATCTGACTGGTGTTACCTTATGAACGATGAGCTCATGAGTGCCATCTGGAAGAGTCCTACCATCTTCCTGCATCAGGGGGACGAAGGAGAAACCAAACAATTTCTTCTCTCCTTTCTCCTTTGCTGTGAGAAAAGAGAGAAAGAATTATGTGCTTTTTTAAATGTCTGTTTATACACCTGTGTTCAGACTTGGACTGCCAACAAGCGTGATCAAGAGATAAAACCCACGCTCACCAGTTTCCTCTACATAACAGAGAGCCACTTTTGTGATGAGACCTCTACCTACAGTAGCCACCCTCCAACCCATATTCCTGCCCTGTAGCCTGCAAAGGACACTGCCTGATGAATTTTCTTCATGGGACTCACTATCTGAAAATATGTTTTAAAGAAAATTTCTGGATTGTCTGTTTTTTCTCTTCATCTCCTACCTCCCACCCCCAGCCATAAGCATCCCTGAGGGCAGGATTCTTTCATGTTATTTTATTCTAATCTTGGTCCCTCAAAGAGTGCCAGGAACATATTAGGTTCTCAGTAAATAGATGTTAAATCCATGAACAAGTGAATGAATGGACGTTAAATTCGATGTTTTGCTTATTACTCGTGCAAAGTTGGTTTCTAGGCTCTGCCGTGGCCTATGACAGAACTTTCCCTGTGTCTACATGTGTGAAGACAGCCCTGTAGAAGCTACTTCCTTGGGATCTTATACATGAGGATAAACAACAAGAACTGCTATCTGTAGTTTAAGAAGAGCCTATTACAGGGGTGCCTGGGTGGCTCAGAGGGTTAAAGCCTCTGCCTTTGGCTCAGGTCATGATCTCAGGGTCCTGGGATCGAGCCCCGCATCAGGCTCTCTGCTCAGCAGGGTGTCTGCTTCCTCCTCTCTCTCTGCCTGCCTCTCTGCCTACTTGTGATCTCTGTCAAATAAATAAACATAAAAATCTTAAAAAAAAAAAAAAGAAGAGCCTATTATAGTAATATTCTGGAAGCTGGACATGGGGCCATGAGGTTTTCAGATGCCTAATGAAGAATTACAAGGGCTGGAAGGTCAAGGGTCATTGGCAATTATGTACAGAGAAGGAAATTGAGATCGCATGATATTAGGGAACTTGCTCTAGATCTTGAGGACCATTCCAGTTCTTTCCACCAACTTTCTTCTTCTCCAAAAATGGAGAAAGCATTAAAAGAAACTGGTTGGTTCAACTTGACTGTCTCCTTGTATTTAGATGGGCAGGAAGGAGTTCCAGGGTCTGCAGCCTATCCTGGGCTGGATGGTTATTCTTTCTCATATAGGGGTGGAAGTGGAGCATTATACTTGATAGAAGAGTTCAGCTCTGGGAATGTAGTAAGGTCTGAGCTAGAGGAGTTAGATATGGTGACCTTGAAGATCAGACAAGAGACTTCAGCAACATATCATGTCCTCACAATTGCTTCTGGCATTTCACCACAGGGAAGTGGGACTCCACATAGAGAATAGTAATTTTGGCTCACTGGTTTTGGCCCCTAGCATGAGGACATCCCCGAAAATGTGATTCTAGCAAAGGATTTTTTTTCTAAAGTCATTAATTTCAACCCCAGAGAGTAACTGGGAAAATATTACTGTTCTTTCAAGTTAAGTGAAAATCACAGTGAAGATCTGTAGGATGAGGTTTCTACATCAATGAGAGTGCTGGCTATGGAACTTAAGACTTGGGGGAAAGGACTTACTTAGAAGTAATTTCCTAAGTTAATGTGACTATCTTTTTGTGTCATTTTTGGTATTTAATTTGGAAGGTAACAAGAGTCTGTGAATGAATAAAATTAGCAAAGGTAAGAAAAAAGCAATAGTTTCCCCAAATTTGTCTTTTGTTATAAAAGAAAAATAAACACCAAAGTTTAAAGTACATGGCCTTTTGCCCTGAGCTTCTAGATCAGCATTAATAAGCTGATGTGACCCCCCCTTTTTACTAATGAAGACCCCACGTTTATGGATTCTACCTCCTAACTTTCCAATTCACCCTAATACCCCAACTCTAACAACTGTGCCCAGACCTCCAATTTACTGACCTCCTCTCCATGCCTCTCCAGTCTTACTTCCCATTTCTAGGCTCCATCCTTCTAATCACTTTGAATCCTGTCTACCTGCTACTCCTCCACGCTTCCCATTATTATAAGGTAACACTGCGCCGGGCTGAAACCCAACCTGCACTTTAGTCTACACCTGTGCCACGCTAATCTCACTTTAATTAACACACATTAACCAAAGATGGGCTCTGAGCTGGGCAGATCTGCCGCATTTTCCTACTAGCTCACCTTTTCACTTTTGAGACAAGGGATTTCATCCATCCTCTTCCCTTCTCAAGCTGCCAAAACCTCAGCATGTTCCTCACTCTCAGCAGATACGCAGAGGACCACCCATTACCCCACCTGCATGGACCCTCCCACACTATTACCTGAACTGTCCACTTAACCTGGAGCACTGGACCCCACGCTTCCCTTCCTCAATGGCACTGCTCCTACACTTGTCCCCTCTGTCTTCTACACCATCAGTTTGTTCTCTCTACTGAATCATTTTCACCAAACATGTTTTAGAACTCCATCTTAAAAAAGAAAAAATCCCTCCCGTGATCCATCATTCTATCCCATTTCTCTGCTCTCTTGTATTCCTTTTTTTAAAAAAACATATTTATTTATTGGACAGAGAGAGAGATCACAAGTAGGCAGAGAGGCAGGCAGAGAAGGGGGGGAAGCAGGCTACCTGCTGAGCAGAGAGCCTGATGCAGGGCTTGATCCCAGGACCTTGGGATCATGACCTGAGCTGAAGGCAGAGGCTTAACCCCCTGAGCCACCCAGGCGCCCCTCACTTGTATTCTTTATAGCAAAGTTTCTGGGAAGATCTGTCTGTACTTACTGCTGCCCTTTCTTTCCTCCACCTCACTCTTGGACTCATTCGCACCAGGCTTTCACCACCACCAATCCACTAAAAACCACCTGTCAGGTTCAGTGACTTCCATGATGCCAAACTGGGTGATAATCGCTCTGTCCTCCATTTACTTGATTTATCACTGGCACTTGACATAGCAGATCAATTTCCTTTTGAAAATCTTTCTTCAGGGCGCCTGGGTGGCTCAGTGGGTTAAGCCTCTGCCTTTGGCTCAGGTCATGATCTCAGGGTCCTAAGATCAAGCCCCACATCGGGCTCTCTGCTCAGCGGGGAGCCTGCTAAGCCTGCTAAGCCTGCTAAGCCGCTAAGCCTGCTAAGCGGAGAAGCCACTAAGCTCTCAATGTGGAAGTCCAGAGATCCATTCTTGGACTTCCCTTTCCTATCTAACCTTACTGTTTAAGATCACATCCAGCATCATGGCTCTGAGAATCAGGGGCATCAGGATATGCGGGAGCTGGCGTGTCGTGGCTTACAAGAGTTGACAGTGTGCCTCTTCCCAACTCCAAATTCAGTGACGGTCAAGTTGGGAGCTTGAATTTGGCCATGATGGGAGTATTTACTCAATGGAAATCAGCACATCCTCTAATTCAGGGCTCCCTTCTCCCCCAACTCAAGTGCTGGTTATCAAATATTTACAGCACACAACTGAACTCTGTGTCCTCCTTCTCAAGTTTAAGTCTCCAGCATGGATAGCATTCAATGGTCTATATGACATCTTGAATGTTTAAGAGACCTCTCAGATTTCACACGCAATGTTTGGTTTTTGCTCTCCAAAAAGGTTTCTCCTGTTGCCCTCCCCACTTCAATAAATGATCAATCACTTCATTCTCAGGCCAAAATCCTGGGGGTCATCCTTGACTCTTCTCCTTCCTTCAAATCTGGTCTATCAATAAATCTATGAAAAAGAATTGACCTATTATCATTCTAATACAAACCATTTTAACTTGGAGGACTGCTGAAGTCTGTTAAATGGTCTTTTGGTTCCCACCTACAACCCATCACACAAAAGCAGCCAGGCTCATCTTTAATCTAAATCCTCTAATGGCACTCCTTGCTCCAAACAAAGTCTGAAGTCTCTCACCCATGACTTACAAGACAATGTGGGATCTGGCTTCCTCCCTATGTCTCTGGCTTCATCTCCAAACTCTCTCAGCTGCTCATTCTGGCCTCCTTGATATTCCTTGAATTGCCAAGCATGTTTCAACCTTAGGTGTTTTATATTTACTGTTCTCTCTGCCTATAACTTCCTTTCCCCAGATACCCAAAGGCTCATGCCTTTATTTCTTTCAGCTTGTTGCTGATAGATCTCGTTATGAGAGAGCGTCTCTCTGAGTGCCCTTTGTAAAATAGCATCACAGCACCATCACTTTCCAGCACCTAACTCCAGTTTAATCTTCTTTAGTACACTTACCCTAGCCTGATACACTACTACGTAATTATTTGCTCAGATATTCTCTGTCTTTCCTTCTTAGCAGGAAACCTCTATGAGAGGAGATATTCTGTTGTGCTTACTCATGTATCTCCAATGCCCAGGGAAGTGCTGGACACATAGGAAGTGTTCAGTAAACATGTGTTTTATGAATAAAAGATACTTCTTAAATAAATATACGCACACAGGGGCACCTGGGAGTCTCAGTTAGTCAAGCATCTGCCTTTTGGCTCAGGTCATGATCTCAGGGTCCTGGGATGGAGCCCTGTGTTGGGCTCCCTGCTGAGTGGGGAGTCTGCTTCTCCCTCTCCCTCTGCACACCCCCATCCCCACTGCTTGTGCTTTCTCTCTCTCAAATAAATAAATAAAATCTTAAAATACACAGACGCACAGAAATATTTGGGAGCTCATGTGATAAAGTAATTGCACTGATTATTCAATTTATGGGACTATGGGGATTTTTCTCCTTCATGCTTGCGCTGTTTCTTCTGAATTTTAACAATGAATATTCAAAAACCAAACTGACACTGTGAACAATGTTTGAAATACAAGGACAAGAGGACAGAGATCTAATGGGTTTTCCTGAAAATTGCCTTTCTTCCATTTTCCAAGTTCTGAGTTAAAATAAATCTTTCCAAATGCTCTTTCTTCCCTTTCTCTCATTTCATCTTTACTTTTCTCTCTCTTTTTCTTACCTTAAAGCTCAAAGCTTGTGTTAGCTAGACTGAGAATTTATAACAAAGACTGGGGAGGGTATGCTACGGCATCATTCCAAGTGCTTTCCGTTTTGCCACTCTAAGTCATTTTCATAACACTCCTCTGGGAATTTGGAAGAATGATAAGACCTTGCTAGTCATCTTCCTACATTCTGAAACATCCACCAAAGAATAATTACTGGAGCTCCCTGAGCCAGTTCCAAAATATGCCATCATCCTTGCAACAGACAGTCGTCCTCTCTCTGAATCCTGGGTGAATTACACAGCACTCAGGCAAGGTCACCGCATATCTACTGGCAATGTCCCCATTCTTTCCAGACTAGAGAGGAGCCTGCTGCTTCTCTAGTAATGTGATTCCTCTGGTACCCCATGTTTGCTCCCAAAGCAAGCACTTCTGGTAGTGTCTAAGTTATACTTCAGAGACACAGGGATACCAGAAGATGGGAGTGGGGGCTTGAGAGGTGGTAAAGAGTGCAAAAGAATTAAAGTAGAGATGTCAAGAAATGACAATTTTAGGGACAGTAATGTTCATATGGGCAAATGCTAGATCATCTCTCCATTTTGGGTTTTTCCAGTTCTGTAAAAGGAAGCAATTACTTCACATCATCTCTAAGGCCTATTTGACTGACATTACTTGTCATTTGAACACTGAGACTACATGGTGATGCAGATATAGGCAAATCAGATATAACTCTGAGCCAATCAAAAGCTCTCCTGGGGACTTCCCAGGCCCAGAAAGGTTCTCCTGGGTTCCCCTGAGCTGTGTGAGAGCTGCGTGAGCTCGTGGCTAGAGAGCAGCAGATGGGTTAGGACTACCTCAGTCCCCCTGAATCAGACAAGTTTTTAATTCTGTGTCTCCGCTTTCTGTCTCATCTTTCCAGACTATGAAACTGATGAGCTCATTTTTATGAAAATGATTGATTTAAGGAGAACCCTGTAGACTTCCATATGTATTGTTTCCCTCCTTCTCCTTCCTGAATGTTTCCACAGAGGTTATTGGTTCCTCGAGAAGTGAGCCCACTCACCTCTCAGGACTCCACCAACCTTCACCTCCGCCTCTAGAAGGTGTTTGCTTTGTTACCCTCTCTGCAGATTAGCCCACACTGTCACTACAGCTCAGCAAGCGCCTTACCCCAGCACAACAAAGCCAACCCCAAGAAACACTTACTGGAACAATGCCGAAATTCAAAGCGGATGTGCGCGCCCCTGAATTTATCCACAGGAATGGGAAGTTTGAGCAGTTCGGACCACCTGGGACTGTTGTTATGATAAAGCACGAAGGAGTGGTACTCACTAGCTGGCGGCTCTCCAGAGCCAAAGGAGATAAAATCCTAACAAAGGAAACACGCAGGTTAAAGACAGCTTCTTTTAGAGATTATCTGAAAAACAGCAGAGCAATTGCTTAGCTCTATCTGCCTGCTCCCCAAATGGCACTTCAGGGAGAATGACCTCCCCTGTCCTCTGCAGGGCTGTTTTGCACCTGCTTCTGCTTAATGCCCATGCACATCTCCCAGGGCCTACTGTGCTGGGGGTGGACCTTGGGGACAAGTATGAGATGGGCAACTGCACGCCCAATTTGGAGTTCAACTACCCGGCAAAGTCCTCAGCCTGCCGCTGTCACAAGCCGGTTCTGCGTCTCCCTCGGAAATGCAGGAAGCTACAAGTCTCACACAAAACACTTCTTGCATAAAGGAACCTGGTATCACTACCCCAATCAGTAACAGCCCAGTTGTCAGGCCCTATTTTGATCGAAATGAGAATACACGGGACTGAATGTGGCAGTTTTTATTTATTTTTTTAACCAGTTGCCAAAGACAAATGTTCATCTCCAAAACTACAACAGATGAAAGGGGGAGAATGGAATGATAATAAAAACACGACATTTAGGGATGCCTGGGTGGCTCAGTTGGTTAAGCGGCTGCCTTCGGCTCAGGTCATGATCCTGTTGTCCTGGGATGGAGTCACACATCGGGCTCCTTGCTCAGCAGGGAGCCTGCTCCTCCCTCTGCCTCTGCCTGTCTCTCTGTCTGCCTGTGCTCACTCTCTCCCTCTCTCTAACTAAAAAAAAAAAAAAAAAAAAAAAGACATTTAAAGAAGAGCTGCTGTGAGGAAATTACTGCCACAATTCATGAAACAATCCAACTGTAAAACCTTTTTGTTTCTCTACTTGCTTTTCTGGAAGGTATTTCAATGATGAAGAAAAGGGAAGAAAACTACACAAGGGTAGAGGAGAAAAATAAGATTGAAAAGACTGCAAACCAGAAATTAACTGATCACATTAAAGGTGAACCCAAAATGATGATGTGGGATCATTTTACCATAAAGGACCCAGTATGCACATACCTTTAAGATCTGGCCACTACTCTCCACAATGAACATGGTCACTTCCACATTTCTGGCCACGCTCTTCCCTCCTTTCTCAAATTCACCCCTTTCTATAGTGATGTATAAATCATTTCTCATTTCACCTAGTAGGAAAATTAAAACCATGTTTATATATATGTGTGTGTGTGTGTGTGTGTGTGTGCATGTGTGTGCAAGTGAGTATGAAACTAGTAAGTATAATAAAATACACAATCAAGGAAAGCCTTAGTCCATAAAATGTACTGTGATAGCATACATATAAAAGTAAAAATATTATACTTACACTTTTATATAAGGGTCCCCACCTTCATTGCCAATATCCAAGAGAAGCGAAGGCCAGCTTCTGCTGGTCTGAATTTGCAATACTGAAAATGTCCAGTTAGGAGGAGAACACAGGGATTGTGTAGGAAGGTGTTGTCAAGTTTTACCATTTTTCAATATTTTTCTCATTTCATTTATGAGGTGTGATTACAAAATGACAGCCTAGCAGGGTGGCTTAAAGAAGCCAGTCTTAATACTTTATAGACACAACACTTTAAGAGTAGAAGAAATACCCAAATGGAATGAAATGACAGGACTGCAAAGGATAGAGTTACAATTTAAATCTTTTTCAAAATTCGTGGACAAAATGATCTCACTGCTGAAAGAATCCAGGTTAGTGCTTTATGAACACAGATGTAGAATAATTCAGTTATGCAGACAAGCTTGGCTTCACATTCCTTACCATAACGCTATAAAACAAATAAGATTCAAACTGACATAGTCTATGAACGCGTCTGCCATTTATTTTCTTTCTCCATTGGTGACTTATAAAACTTACTGCTCCAAGAAAAAAGAGAAATTTGATGCCAAGGAGCAAACTTGGGCAAACAGGCTAAAAGAATGTTTTTCCTCTCTTATAAGAATAAAGGGTAAGTGGTGAGTGAATAGGGAAGTGAGAAAGAAGTAAACAAACTATTACCATAAAGTTTTTGAAGATAAATACTGGTAAGGTTGGCAGAGTTGAATTCACTTTTACTTAACATAGTTAAGTAAAACATTAGAAGAATCACTGTCAATACTCTTTTTTTTTCTCTAATAAAAAACTTCTCCATAAAAAAAGCACAGATCACTAGAAGGAACAATAACCATACAAATAAGCCCACAACTAGGAGATTTAGAAAACTTCCTGACTGAAATGTGTTCAAGAAAGTACCCTAGCTTTCAAAACCATGGGGGAATACCAGTGTGACTGGTCACTTTCCTCCACGAAGACCAACTTTTGATGATGGCATCATTTATGAATGACCTGAGATGATCAGGAAACAGATGGTCCATAAAAGAAAGAAAATGACTAAGTCCCAAAAAGGATGAAATTGAAACCATCCTTTACAAAGAGCATGTAAAAAATATATTGGAATTAACGGATATAGTGGTCTCTGGCTTATGCATTTCTAGTACTCTCAGACAAATCATTTTGGAGAGGCAACAATCTTGGAGTTCTGGGAGAAAACCAATGTCTTTCCCCAGATTTAAAATTAGATCTATATGCTTTATAAGTGTTCTGTTTGAACCATCTCTTTTGTTTTAAGTTTGTAGAGAATGGCCCGGTAAATTTTTGTAAGCTTGTTCGATTTTGTTACTATATGTATTCATTACTATACACATACACAATATAAACGCATTTTAACAATTTAACAATCCCATTACAGAACAAATGGTACATTCACAGACTCTGTCCTCTGAATCAACCAATTTCAACCAAATCAAAATAGGCCTGGTATGCTAACGGTCAGCACACGTGTTATTTCAACAATATGTCTGGGAGGAAATTCTTGACAATAGTTTCCCCACTAACAGATTTGGCAGATGAAAAAGCAATACTCAATTCAAGGTAGTTGAGAGCAAAAGATGTCTGTTAACAAGAGTTAAATTCCTTTGCTTCTTGGAGTAGGTGACACATAATGAGTTTCTCTACTTACGAACAGACTACAACATAGGCTGATTAATGGGAAGTATAGCTACGGGGTATCTACCTTAGGAAGTTCTCAGAAGGAGTCATTAGCTAGTCCAAACCACATGGGATTAACTGTCCTGCAAAAATGTCCTGTTTCTTGGGGAGGGGCCTTCCACTCTCTTTTTTTGAAAGGAATGGCAACTCTGACTTTAGCAAAGGCAAGAGAGGATGAGGGAGGTTCGCAAGGTGACCAGTTCTCCCCAGGCTGTAGGCTAGGCCTGAAGGAGGAATGGGGGTGGTGGGGAGAGGAAGGTACTGCCAGTGTTACAAATTTCTGCCTCCATGCAGTCATTCAGCAAATATATTCTGAGCACCCACTATGGGCCAGATATTATTCTAGGCCCGGTAGACACAGCTGTGAACAAAGCAAAAGTCCTTTTCCCACAGTTTAGATTCTAGGAATGGGGAGGTCTTTAATAATGAAGTCAAATATATAGCATGTTGAATAAATAATGGGAAGTGCTGGGGGTAAAAGTAAGACCAAGAAGGGGCATAGGGAGTGCTGAATGGCAGCAGAAGGGATGTTACATGAGAAAAGGCCTCTGAGGAGATGAGAGATCTGAGGAAGCTATGCTATAGTTTGATCAAGGAGCAAGGCTGGAAATGGCATCAGCTTCCCGAATCAATCCACAAAGCATGTTTTGCTTACACCATGGCTGAATTCTTCTATCTCTTCTGAAGAGATTCTTCTATCTCTTCAAAGAAGCCTAAAGCATACAGAGTTACAGGAAGATTGGAATAAAAGATCTGGATTCAAGTCTCTCTTTCTCCCCCACTCTGCTCTCTACTCTGTGTGACTGAAGTCAGAATAGGGTAATATAAACCTCTGGGCCTCAAGATTTTGTGTTATTAAAATGGGGGTAGGAGGGACAAGACTACTTTTTTATGTTAGGCTGTGTTTGTGATTTAGAGAAGAACTTCGGAAATATACGCACTCATAAATAAGAGCCCCTAGGCACATGCTTTCCTCTTCTGGTCTTCAATGGACCTCTCCCTGCAACCCCTTTCTCTCTTCCAAACCTTTTAGACTCAAGTAAGATTTCTCTGAAAAGAGAACACAGAGCAAGGAGAACATTTCTCCCAGATGACATTCTACATACATCTCCCCAGGAATTCTGCAGCTTGCTATGTTCCAATACCGCAAGGTACCGTATCTTGCCAAAATATGCAGCAGGATACAGTTCAAACATGTTCTAATTAAAATCAATACACTTGAGGTCAGCTCTGGAGAAAACTAATAAGCCCAAATGATGTTAAGAAAGCATCTTGGGTAATGAAGAGAGCAACCATAAAGTAAGTATGAAATGGAGTCATAGCACTGGTGTGAAAAACTACTTTCCTGACAATGTTTATTAACACCCTACACCTCTCAAATTTAACACTCTGTAAATTTGATGGGCAGAACACTTTCTTCTGTTCAGCAGGCTCACTGGCTCTGCCCATGTGAGGGCTTCTGAAAATATCACTGTAGACAGAAAAAAATGTAAGGTCACAACAATGGGATCAAATACAAAAGAGTTCAGTGACTGCATCAAATGGGGTTGATTTATGGCTTGACCTCAAGAGCCAAGAGGCTTCTACCAGTAGCTGAGAACCGTGATCTTTGATTCTGTGCTGTGAACTCCCTGCGTAAAGCCCGAGAGTGTAAGTTCACATCAAGTAAACCACTGCTCTCAGCCACGGGCTGATCAGGGGGCCTTAATCTGTGCTGGATATTTGTTAACATTTATGGAACTGGACAAGAAAAGTTTCTGTCCCTTCGTCAAAAACAAGTCAACATGGGGAGCACCTGGGTGGTTCAGTGGGTTGAGCATCTGCCTTTGGCTCAGGTCATGATCCCAAGGGTCCTGGGATGGAGTCCTGCACTGGGCTCCCTGCTCTGCGGAGAACCTGCTTTTCCCCTCTCCCTCTGCCTGCCGCTCTGTCTACTTGTGATTTCTATCTCTCTGTCAAATAAATAAATAAGTAAATTCTTAAAAAATAAAAAAAAGTCAACATGGGTCTAAGACTAAGAACGTTGATTATACTAATGATGAGGACAGTGGCAGTAGATAGATGGGAGCAGGGTACTTTGCTAGGCGCTATAAAGACAACAACTCATTAAACTTTCACATCAACATTTTTAAAAGGCCCTATTATTTCTATTTTATTGATAAAAAAACAGATGTGTAGAGATTAAGAAATGTGTCCAACATATCATCAGTTTATATTAAAGTAAAATCATTTTTTTTTAGTATGAAAAAATGTAATTTAACAGGGTGAGAATGGCCATCAAATAATCTAGTGCAATTTAAATTTCTTCACCAGACCAGTGCCTTAAGCAAGGAAGGGATGAGTCCTAGTCTATTCTGCATGGGTCGGCCCAGGCTCGAAGTACTGATTTCAGTTCTAGAGACCATCTTTACAGAACTGGGACAGATAGGAGCAGTATCATTCAGATCATAAACAATACAGAGAAAGGGCTTAGAACCCATCAGAGGAGGAGCGACAGTGACAAAAGAGTTAACTGAACTAAAAAATGTTGAGGTTGCAAGCAGAAAAACTCAACCCAATGGATAAAAGGTGGAGAGAAACTGGTCCAACATGACAGAGGTCATTCTGAGATACGATGTGTTCTTGGTTATTATCAATATTCAAGTATGTGCCAGAAAACCATCACCAAGAACCTGAGGAAGAAATTCATGCAATGGATACACTGGTTGGGCTGCATGCCCCTTCATGTGTGCAGCAGGCAGAAAAATGACACCTCCTGCACTCCCAAAAGATGTCCAGGTCCTAATCCTGGGAATCCGTGACTATGTTACCTTACACAACAAAAGAGACTCTGTGGCTATGATTAATTAAGTAAGGATCTTGAGATGGGGAGATTTTCTTGGATTATCAGGATGGGTTCAATAGAATTTTAAGAGTCCTTATAAGAGAGGGAGGGAGGCATGAGGGCCAGAATCAGAGAAGGGGACATGATGAGGGAAGCAGACATTGGCATGAAGTGGGGCCATGAGCCAAGAAGTGCAGGCAGTCTCCAGAAGCTGGATGAGGCAAGGAATTAAGTTCTCTCTTACAGTCATCAGGAAAAATGCAGCCCTGCTGATGGGGCTTGCTTTTAGCCCAGTAAGACCTGTACAAATTTTTGATCTCCAGAACTGGAAGAAAGTATTTTTGTGGTGTTTTTAGCCATCCCATCTGTAGTGATCTGTAGCAGCAGCCATAAGAAACTAATACAATATGCCATCTGTACCCAAGATTCTATCACCTCACAATACGTTCACAGGTGGGGGGTGGGACAGGGACAAGTCACACATAACTGGATATCAAAGCAGACCACAGAAAGGAAACATTTATGGATGGGTTGAAAACCAAACTTTGGAGTTCTCACATACAGTAGACTTCTGTGAAATCTATTCATGTTTTCTGTCATTCTCATTTTTGGTTTGCTTTATTTTAGAAGAATATTGAGATGGTGAACTTTTGGGGGCCATAGCTTTTTAATTTTTGCTTGTACATTAAACAAACGATGGTGAATGCTACAACAGCACCCATGATAGGCCTGCCAGAACAGTGTTGTGTAAAGACAGGAGAAGGGATGGGCTGCGGCTCCCTGCTGTCCATCACACTCTAGGAAGAGGCATGGATTTCTGGTAGGGCCAGCTGAGATCCTACACCTTTGAGTAATGGCCTGTAACTTCAACATTTTGGAGACACCAGCCCCTCCCTCATTCTGATTTGGGGCTGGAACCCCAACCTCAGCAATAACATGGAAGATTCTTAGCCTCCACTTCTCTTGGATTGCTGTGGTATTCATTGGTTGAAAGACCATGACACACTCCCCTAGCATGATCGTGGGGTTTAGGTCTCAGCCAAGTGGTTGCACATACATGATATGGAGGCCCAGTGACTTGGACTGAAGAGTAGTGAGGTTTGGTTAGATTTAGGATGTTTTGTTTTTGTTTTTGTTTTTAATTTATTTGACAGAGATCACAAGTAGGCAGAGAGGCAGGCAGAGAGAGACAGGAGGAAGCAGGCTCCCTGCTGAGCAGAGAACCCCATTCGGGGCTTGATTCCAGGACCCTGGGATCATGACCCGAGCCGAAGGCAGAGGCTTTAACCCACTGAGACACCCAGGCGCCCCTAAGATGTATTTTTAAGGAAGATCCTATCATACTGGCTCCCACCTGCTTCCCCCAAAAGGCTTATCTCAGATGCTGCTGTGCATCTGTTGATACGCATGTCTCTGTCAGAGACTGATAAAGAATAATAATATACATAAAAGAAAATCTCAACCCCTCCCTCCTCCAACACTCCACAACTTTTACTTAATTCCTTTCAGGGTTAGGAGCTTCACAGGCCTCCTACGAAGACTGAGTGTACCGGAAGAAATTAATTAAGGGTTCCCTAACAAAGAGTGAGTTTAACCAGCTGGTACATGGGAACAAGCCTCCAAGGGAACATGGCACAAAGGGGTAAGATGAAGTAGGGAGACAATGATTAAAGCAAGGACCATTTCGCCTAGAAAGAACCATAAACTCAGAATAAGAATGGATCTTCCGGGGCGGGGCGATGGGAGGGCTCAGCCTGACCTCCCATGACATTCCAGACACATCAGCTAGCTTTGCTCCAGAATGTCTGGTGGATGGAAACTTAGTGCTTCCCGATACTCTGCACAGTCTGTTAAGACATTTAGAGGCAGGCTGTCCAATACTGTAACCGCTGCCACATGTGGCGACTAAGTACATGAAATGTGACTTGGCTGAAAAGAGACGGGCTGTAAATGGGCAAGACTTTGCAGCCTTCAAGGATGGAGGTTAAAGAAGAGAGTGTACCATAACTCATTAAGAATTTTTTACATGATTTATTAAAAAGATAATATTCTGAATGTAGTGGGTTAAATAAAACGCGTTATTAAAATTAATCTCTACTCTTTCTCACTCTTTTGAAAGTGTCTACTAGAGAAGTTACAATTACATTTGTGGCTCTCATTACAGCTCTACTGGAGAGTACGGACTGAAATATTTTTGCTGCTCTCCCTGTCATGCGCTCAGAGAGCAAACGATGGAACTTTCGGCAGAGTTGCGTGGTTTGTAGGGAGCAGGGATAGAGCTTCAAAGAAAGTGACTTGTCCTCTTTGAAAATTAGACACCCTAAGAAACAAAGTGCTGGAGGACCAACCCATAACAACGGGGAAGGGTCACGGTGGCTGGAAAGCACATGGCCAGATCACCTCCTCACACTAGGTGACAGCTCAGACACGGGCCCCTCCCGCAGCCAGAACAAGGGCAGAGTTCCTATTTCTGTGTTTTTCTCATTCCAAAAAGAGTCCGGCACTGATTCCATGCTATGATGCTCAACAGGAGTTTTGTGTATGCTCCTGTCAGTGTCAAGACCACAGGTAAATCCTTCTGCAGAGACGCAGCAGCTACGTTGATGAGCCTATCTTGTTGGTCTGAGCACGGGGCCTCACCCGTCCGGACCCCTATCAGAACGCAAATCAACTCTGAAGGATGAGTCTAGAAAGTGAAAGGAAAATTAAAAAACCATGCCAGCAGACTGTCAGTGCAACCCTGGCCTCAAAAGTAAGCCTCCTCACGGAAGAATTCTGCTCAAGTCTGCATTACAGCCACCAGTGAGAACCAAATGACAAGTCAACATTCTGAAAATAAAGGGAGACAGAACAATGAGCGCTTGTTTGCCAATGCAAAAAAATTCCACTGAGTTTTAAAGTTGCTGTTGGCTATTTATGTAAACACACAAGTCTTTCCCTTCTTCCTCTAATTTGGAAGATTAAGAAGCCACAGAAGGAAAAGAAGAGAAAAAGAAGCAAGTGCTTTAAAATAATCTCTGGGCATCCCAGGCACTGCAGACTGGGGTCGGGGAGGACTGCCTGCCTGAGCAGGGAGAACCTCGCCACTCTACTGTGGTGCAGCAGAGGGACAGACGTGAGCCTTCTTCCACGCAAAGTTCATTTCCATCATTAAAGCCAGACAAAAGAGACATCAGCACAGCACATCCCAGACAATTATTCAGCTGGTGAAGTGTCATGTTGCTTTGTGTTTTTCCACTTGTCAATGATACTGCCCAGAGACCAAGCTGAGGAATTCTTCCAGCAGCTGTCTGCGTTCTGTTTGAAAATATGTTTTTTATATTAGATTTGCCCATCAATTTGCTTCCTGGTAGCATGAAATTTTTTTCTTTTTTTGTTACAAAGGAAATACCAGTTATTTATAGCAACTGAAGGAAATAATGATGGGGTGTGAGAGCAACTGAATAACAGGCCACCAAGTAAATGGTTCTATAAAGAGTCATTTTCAACAAGAGTAGCATGAGATGCTCAGGCAGAGTCGGTCCCTAAGCCAGGTCAGGTCATCCCAGGAAATTTCCAGGCTCTTACTGAGCCTTCCCTGCATAAACAGATTTGCATAAAGAGATCACGAGATGCTGCAACAGGGCAATGCTGGTCAGTTTCTGCATCACATGAGGTCTTCATGCGCAGCGGTCGCACCATCCCTCTCACAGCTGTGCTGGGAGCCTTGTCCGATGCAACTTCCCGCACTTGCTTCCACATACCAGATTTAAACAGAGATTCACCTGATCTCGTTTCTAAAAATACTGTTAACAATTTCAGAGTATTTCCTTTGATCTACTTTTCTCTTGGTTGTAGAGGGTGGGATGTGGGACACGGAGAAATGTTACTACTTGGCATTGACTTGAACGGCGTGACTCTCATTAAACGCTTAAAACTTAGAAAGACACGTTTTTTGAGTCCTTTCAGGTTGTTAGAAGAGATCTGAATAGATCTCAAACAGAACTAGGAAAGGTGTAGAAGTACATATGGTATTTGCATATGGCTGCTTATTTACATATATACATCTTAGATAGAAAAATCTTCCAAGAAGGGCGAAATGCTGCTCAACAATTATTCTTATCAAAACCTGTAAGGATTTCCCCTAAGTGACTTCACTAACATTTTCCACCAAAGGGTAAAATATTTTCTGGATCCTTCCCCAGTTTTCCTTCTTCTTATGGTCATAAAAAATGCAGCACGGCCCTCTAAGTTATCCACCCCAATATAATCAAAATGTAAAGATATTTTTAAGAAATCTTTGCTTATTTATGATCATATATCTCATTTCCTTCTTTAGCACGGTCCATTTGAACTCTTCAAACCTGACTATCTGAAAAATTTCTTAAGTGTCAAACACAGACATAATAACCATATGTCAACCTTTGGTCCATCTCAAGTCACTTACCAGGCATAATGATATTAGAAAAACCCAACTTCCTCGTTATAGACACTCCGTGAGAAAATACTGATGAGTATTCTCTTCTGATTTGTTCAATGTCTCCATGTAATAGCTGTAGGGAAACTGCTAAACCTAAAATAAATGAGAGATACCAGAGTAAAAAACAGAAGAACAGAAATAGCATGAATGGAAATCTGAACTTGCTTCAACAAGCCCGCAACTATAATAGCATTGTTTTAAATGAAAGGTTACTATGCAGACAAAATTCTAAAAAATCTATAGGAATAATTTCTAGGAAACATTTTTCTGACTTGACTCTCTGTTTTCCTATGTTTAAGGAGGTTCATAGTGACTGGAAAAAAACTTGAGCAGAACACCAAGAAGAGGAAGTCTCATTTCAGCCCCTACACCCTCTTCTCCAGCAACCCCCGCCAGAAGGAAATGTCCTTGCATGAACACTCGTGCCAGCAACTGCCAGTGGCTACCTGGCCCTCGAAGACACTGATCTCAAAAGTGGAGTTCTCATTTCCTTTAACTCTATAAAATCTATGAATACTTACTAAACACCATAAAGGTAGACACAAAGATAAAGTCATGTAATAATTCAAGGATTTTAGGGATATTCGCAGAGAATTTCTTAAAACATAAGTAACAGGGGTGCCTGGCTGGGGTAAGTGTCCATTCTTGGTTTTGGCTTAGGTTGTGATCTCAGGATCATGACACTGAGCCCTGTGAAGGGCTCCATGCTTGGCAACGGGTCTGCGTGGGATTTTCTCGCTCTCTGTCTCTGCCCTTCCTCCTGCTCATGCACATACTCTCTGCCTCTCAAATAAACAAATAAATAAATCTTAAAAAACTTAAGTAACAAAGGTGGTTATAACAAAACTAAGATTATATTAATATAACGTGCATTAGAAATTTCTAATGGCATTATTTTCTGAGAAGAATTTAGCAGGATACAGTCCACTTTGACAAATAAAAGGGTATTTAGTTGGTAAAGTAGTAAAATTATCTTTTTTTAAACCCCAATTATAGTGACACCACTAGGGTGGGATATATAAAAGATGAATGATAAATTTTCCTTATCTATTTTCCCCAAATCTCAGGCAAGAAGTACAGAACGGAAATTAATGTAATCTTTGTGAATATATTTGTATATTTCTGAGAGGCTACTTCTGTTTTTTTAATTCCCTCTTGCTTTTCTTCTGTTATTTTAAACAAGAAAGAACAAAAAGAAAGTCCGTTACTTACATTAGTGATAGAAAATGAAGCCAATCAAAGCAGACTTATTTTTAAAACTTTCAGTCATCACTAAACTGAACTCAATTTTTTTCTTATCTATTTTATTATTTGTTTTTAATGAAAATTTTTAGGTAGTTAACATACAGTGCAATGTTGGTTTCTGGAGTAGAATTCAGGGGTTCATCACTTACATACAACACCCAGTGCTCATCACAAGTGCCCTCCTTAATCCCCACCACCCATCTAGCCCATCCCAACCTCCCTGCTTCCATCAACCCTCAGTTTGTTCTCTACGATTAAAAGTCTCTTATGGCTTGTTTCCCTCTCTCCTTTTTTTCTTTTCCCCCTTCCCATATGTTCATCTGTTTTCCTTCTTGAATGTCACACATAAATGAGATCACGGTATTTGTTTTTGACTGACTGACTTCACTTAGCATAATACATCTAGCTCCATCCACGTCTTTGCAAATGGCAAGATTTCATTGTCTTTGATGGCTGAGGAATATTCATTGTATATTAATATACTACACCTTCTTTATCCATTTATCAGTCAATGGACATTTGGGGTCTTTCCATAGTTCTGGTATTACTGATGATGTGTATGCATCCCTTTGAATCCATATTTCTGTATTTTTTGAGTAAATAACTAGTATGAACTCAATTTTAAAATGTATTTGGACGGTGGACTCAAGAGGATAATAAATCTGTGCTCCAAAGATTCTCTGTCTATATCATTACTTACCACGTGCAAGCTATCATTCCCCATTCATAATTTATAGTACTTCAATACTATCTCAAACATGAACCATAAGAATGACAACAATCATGCTGGAATAAAATAGAAATGCAAAGTGTATCCAGCACACATCTACATTAGGATCTTCCCTTCGTTCTCCCTCAACAGAGTGAACAAATAACAACAAAAGCAGTGTCTTGTTAGTTTGCTTGGTTTTCAATAAAGTGGTTAAAACATCAGGAAAATTTGTTAAAAAAAAATCATTAGGTCAGAGAGAAGATGGAGCTTTTCCTGGGGTTCAAATCTGACCTAGATGGGGCATACCCAAGGGTCAAAGACTAAAGAAGTGAAGGACAGGACAGGACTGTATCATTATGTCCTCATACTTTTCAGTGTGTGGGTCCAAGAGACGTGTAAAGGAGTTATTATCAGAATTAGGTTAAATCTGGCAGGTACTCAGGAACATTAATTAAATGTTCATTCCATTTTTACCTACCTTCCCTTTATCCCTCTCCCTGCCCCCACTCCATTTGAGTTAGGTGACTGAAGGTAACACAATGGAGGAGCATCTGCCCCCCCCACCCCGCCCCAATGCCCACAAGGAATGAAAGAGGAGAGTATAAGTGGTCTGGATGGTTTGACAGTGAAACAGTCAGTGCAGCTTTGGGATACTTTAATGTGGTGCTATTGGTTCCTTTTAAGACCCAGAGGCAGGAGGATAAAGACAAACTAACATGTGTTATAATCCATCTGTCCCCGCAGCTATTTCTTCCTGACTCATGCTCTCCCACTACCCCCCACCTCATTACTGGTGTTTCTGTTCTCTACCCACTTCTGTCCTTTTGCCTTCAAAACACTCACCCACACTATCACCATCACCATTAACATCATCAGGAGCTGATATTTGTAGACTAGCAGTGTGTGCCAGACATGGTACATAAGAACAGTCCCTCTTGCTGGGAAGAACACTGCTCAAATCTCGAATACCAGAAACGATGCTTTCAAATAGAGAATCAGATGGATTTAACAAAATTCTTGAGGTCCTATGATTTTTTTCGCAAGTGAAGATCAATTCACTAGGAATTCTCATCAAAGGATCTGATCAGAGACACTGTCAACATATTGTGGCATGTGTAAAAGAAGAAAAGAACTGAATAGTAATGAAAAGCAAAGACATCATGCTATTCTGGTAGGGGCTAGAAGAAGGTAAAGTGACGAGAATTCTGGTTTTGCCCTATTGGAGCCAGAATTCATTTAACCATCAGTGATTTTTTTTTTTTTTTAAACATAAGCTGAAACCTCGCAGAGGATAAAACAACGAAAAAAGAAAAGCATTCAGTCAAAGATGGTGCTTAAGAAAATTCAAGATAGGGGCACCTGGGTGGCTCAGTGGGTTAAGCCTCTGCCTTCGGCTCGGGTCATGGTCTCAGGGTCCTGGGACTGAGCCCTGCATTGGGCTCTCTGCTCAGCTGTAAGCCTGCTTCCCCCACTCTCTCTGCCTGCTGCTCTGCCTACTTGTGATCTCTCCCTCTCTCTGTCAAATAAATAAATAAAATCTTAAAAAAAAATTCAAGATAGAAAAATAATATGTGTTAGGGAAGGATATATGTAAACATGGCAGGCGAGAATTCTACCACTGAACCACCCATGCAATATATGTAAACATGAAAAGAGAAATACATCAATGTACTTTAAACAGTAAGTGCCACAGAGATTGGAGAATGCAAAAGGATAGAGAGGACTCAATTAAGGGAAAACAGGGAAGAGACAGCTTATAGATGAATGAAGGAAATGAGGAAATGACAGGGGGATATCAGACAAAACACTATTGGGCAGGGGGACATTGCATTCAAGAGTTAAACATGTCCTAAAATTTGGTTAGAAGGTTCAGCAGTTTTCATTCTGAAGGTTTAGAAGATATAGATTAAAGCCCTAGGTGTAATGATTTCCTTTGTCTTGCTGAGTGACACCAATTTGGAGGAAAGGGGAAGGTTCTGCCATTTTGAGGTGCTTCAATTTCTTCAAACTAAAGAGCTCACAGATAGTCAAAATTGGAAAGGCCGACTGAAATAAGGGCTTCACCACAATTTACTTGGTTCTTCCTAGATCATCAACTCAGTTTCCATAAAAACAAAACAAAACAAAACAAAACAAAAAAACAACAAAGAGAAAAAAAAAACCCACAACACTCAACATGCAACGTTCAAGAGTGGGTGTACTTTCAATAAAACAAAAAACATGATTAAGGGTGAGTCCACAGACACTAACTCACAAAAAAACACTTATTTTTCCATCAAGGAAACTCCAGATTCTATTTTTATTGTGGCCCTTAATTACCATGACAAAAACCAACAGGTTGGGTAAAAGAGCAGAACAATGAGAAATAATGCATTAAGATGAGGAAACTACTCATCACTACAATGGAGAGACTCATCAAATACTCACCCTTTCCAATTATCTGAGGATTAGCCTATCCTTTCAGGAATGGTCATTCATGACACAGGGTGTGTTCACAGAGCAGTATTTTTGTTTCTATTATTTTCCTCATCAGCTGACTTCTATGTTCTCACCTTATACCTGCTATCTCTGGGGCTAGGAATTCTAATTAAAATTTTATGTGTTGTATGCCTGAAACTAATATAACATGGTATCAACTATACTCAAATAACAAGTTTTTAATTAAATTTTAAAAATAATGTTATTTGTACACTGGCTTAGTACTGCTACAATTTAAACTACCCATTTTGGGAATACCAGTAACTTTCAGCTTGAGAGGAGGGTGGAATGTGGGATATAAGGATATATGTAGGGCACCTGGGTGGCTCAGTGGGTAAAAGCCTCTGCCTTCTGCTCAGGTCATGATCCCAGGGTCCTGGGATCGAGTCCCGCATCGGGCTCTCTGCTCAGCAGGGAGCCTGCTTCCTCCTCTCTCTCTGCCTGCCTCTCTGCCTACTTGTGATCTCTGTCTGTCAAATAAATAAATAAAATCTTAAAAAAAAAAAAAAGGATATATGTAGTAAGGTTCCTACTCAAAGGACATGATAATCTCACACTGAACATAAGATACACACATATAAATAAAAGGTAAAGCAGAATGGGTTACGAGTATGATATGAACATTAAAATAAGGAAACAAAAAATAAAATAAGGAAACATTACTGACCGAGGGAATTTGAAAGTTCAGGGAAGATTTTTTAGAAAAAAAAAA